>CAOKZL010000081.1:600000-1150698 GCA_948472985.1 Iguana delicatissima | reverse complement strand
TGGCTGGCTGGCGAGAGTGCCGTCTCCTGCTCCCCACCGCCTCTATGCTGGCTCCTACCTGCAGCCGCCCAGTCCCCCTCCGCCTTCCACCCGGTTCCACTTGGCCCGCCCCGGAGTCGCTGGGAAGCACGGCCTCTACCTACCTCGCAGCCAGCCACTCGTCCCCCGGTGTCTGTGCTTCGCTCCAGGAGGGAGAAAGAGGAAGGAGTGAGCACAAGAGCCCACGTGGGCCGTCCGCTCCTCCCCTTCTTCCCCGCCTGCCCCACCCGCCAGCTCCACAGGGAGGGTGGAGGAGGAAAGGATGGCGCCAAGAAGGAGGTGGCCAAAGCGAGAAAGCCCGCTGGCGGCGGCGGCAGCGGCGAGGGGGAGCGGCGACCCCCGTGAAAGGGTCATGCGACCCCTCCGGGGGTCGCGACCCCCAGGTTGAGAACCGCTGGTCTAGGTGAATTGCATACTACCAACTTAATATACTGTCTTTGCCAATTAAAAATCATTTTCACTGCCCTCTCAAGGAAGAGAAAAAGGAAGGGAAAGAACATATACCTAGAAACTAGACCTAGAAACTGAGTCTTCAAACTTAACTGAAAAGAGGCAAAATATAGAAAACATTCTGGATATTTGTTCCTCTATATGGAGTAATGGTTCAACCCTGTTATAGCTTTTATCATTACTGTTGTACAGACTATGTCTTATCTCTAGCACACACAACCTGTGGCCCTGGGATCATAAGCATCCATTAGCAGCTGCCTCTGCTTCCTGCCACTGGTGGCCCTACCACTTTCCCTACAGTAGAGATTTTCATTTAGTTTTCATATTCATTTATAGCAAAAGTAGGCAAGCGGAAACCTCAGTGGACATTGCTGAGGGATGGGACTGTATTAGTATTGCCATGGGGGAAAAGAGTAACTTTGTGCGTGTGAGAATGCGTGTGTGTGCGTGCATGCATGCAAATGTCTAAGTATGGCCTTGGACCCCTCAGCCAATATCTAATGCCGCCCTTGAAGAGGAAAAGACTGTGCATCCTTGCCTTTTCATATGGGTGAAAATTACGCAACACAGATTCCACAAGATTCCCGCCCTTACCTTACCAGAGCAACAGCAAAGTCCCAAAAATAATAGAACACCCCACTTTAACACACACACACACACACACACACAATCTGTCTCACTTTGATTCTAAGCATCTTCTTAGTCATTGAATCTTGACTATGTTACAGTATGAGAACTTTTCATTAAATATAGAGCTTTACTAAATGTATATCTATCAACTTGTATATTTCAGAGGAAGGAACTGGCAAAACCATCTCCAAGTATTCCTTGCCTAAGAAAAACCCTATGAAATTCTTGGGGTTGCCATAAGTCAGCAGGTGACTTGAAAAACATTACATACATATACAAACACATCAGCCTAGCCTAGCTTTTAAAGTAGGGGCGGGCAAAATGAAGTCTCCAGATTCCATGCAGCCCATCACAAAATCTCCTCTGAGGTGACTAGGAGGCATTTTGTCTATGGTTTTTTTTGTCCATTGTAGGCCCAGGAGAGGCGTTTTCTTCAAAACAGGAAGTGACTTCCTGTTGTTAGAAAAAGGCCTCTCCTGGGTCTCAAATGGTCCTGGTGGCTGAAAACATGGTGAACATGTTTTTCTACAACCTTCAAGGGCATTTGGAAGCAAAATATATTGCTTTTTGCAGAAGCTGCAGTGGGATTTATGGTCCTCCAAGTTCTCCTGGGAGGTAGTGAGCACCCTAGCATCTCAACAGCTGCAAACTCCTGCTTTAAAGAAACAAAAAAGCCTTGGCAAATCCATATCTGTACCCATTTATGCTACAACCAGTGTGGTGCTGTGGTCTGAGCATTGGACTACAACCTTAGAGAGCAAGGTTTGATTCCCCACACTCAACCATAGAAACCAACTAGGTCAGTGGTTCTCAACCTGTGGGTCCCCAGATGTTTGTGGACTTCAGCTCCCAGAAGCCCTGAGCATTCACCATAGTGGCTGGGACTTCTGGGAGCTGAAGTCCACGAACATCTGGGGACCCACAGGTTGAGAACCACTGAACTAGGTGATCTTGGCTGCATCACACACTCTCAGCCCCAGAAAACCCAGTGATAAGTTCACTTTATTAGTTGCTATACGTCAGAAATGACTTGAAGGCACACAACAACAGCAACAACACATTTAAGAGAAAGTGATCAGTTTATCGGAGTGTTGTGTAAATATATGTTCTTATATAAAAAGTGAAAGAGAGGTATTTTCTGTAGGTTAAATATTCGCTTTTCAAAGAAAGAATTCGCTACAGGAGCTGGGAGTTTATTAGGCTGGCACTAAATATGTGTACCCAGGACCACCTCAACAGATTCCCATGCAGCAGTTAGCAACACAAACTGATAGCGTTATCAGCTATGACGATGCTAAGCACACAAAGTGAGAAAAGGGATGACAGAATCTCTATCTCACTCTGACCAAAAAAAAAAAAGAGTTGATAAAACCAACTATTTGTTCAATTGAGTTTAAGGTATGACTAACCTGTTCCACTTTTTTCAATGGCACCAAAGTTCACCTAGTCTTAGTCTGAATCCAGTTGAAAGACTCATCAGCTGTGATCAACAAAAGCTTTTTTGAGGAAGTTAACCTGTGCTTACAGCAGAAGCACCAGTCTTTGTAAATTTACCAAAACTGACTGCTTCACTTAAAAGACTTAACAAATGTAGTAGAAAGTATTTACCGGTAATTTAATAAAAAGCAATCAGTCTGACCCTTCAAACATCAGTTGCACTCAGAAAGAAAAAAAAAAACAGGAAAAGATGAAAGTTTTTTCTTATCAGACACTCTTCTACTGCACAGCTTCACCTTGAGGCAACTACAAGCTTCAAATGCTGCTCCAAAAAACACAGAATTACACTTTCTTTCCTTTTTTGGAAGAAACACACATAAAGTTAATGATTTCTGGGCCACAACAGACAAGTTGCTAGAGTCAAGTCAACATCCTAACAGAACTACAAAAGCATAGGTTCAGCTAACTGGTTGCGGGGAGGCAGTCAGTATTCTTAAATTTAAAAGCAACTCAACTGGTGGATTAGTTAAAATGAGGAGTAATCCTCAAGTGAAACATGCCTTCATTGAAGGTTATGTCTCATCAAAGCACTATGCAGTTTCTCTCCCACTAGGAACAGACAGAAGTCACACAGAAAATATTAGTGACTATTACTTTACTAACTGTATACTGTATTTATACAGAGATCCAGGATTAGTCCAAGTATGTTGATATATTTCTCAGAGTTATAAGTATATATCCATGCTTCTGTAGTTTTTAGACAGCGACTTTCTTGTCTACAACAACAAACTGAAAAATAGAAACTGGCCAGATTTTCAAATATTAAACAGCTTTAAAATCTCTCTCTGATTAAACTAGTCCTCTCCCATTCCACAACATACTAGAAAGAGAAGGTATTTCACATTTGAATTGCAGGCAGCAATAATTACAAGCTATTAAAAAAAAAAATACACCAACAATGATGAAGAGAATGCTTGAGAAAGAGAACAAGTTCACTACTGTCTCCTATAAGAGTTTCATTTGGCTCATAACTTCTGTACATCTTCAGTTCCTTTCCAGGACAATGTGCTTCTTGTATATGCCACTTGAAAGCTGGAATGGAAATTCTAGAAACAGAAACGGAAATTAAGTGCACTGTGTAGGGTAGCCATACAATAACACCTTTCCTTCTATAAACTTTGCATTTGATCTTGCCTTGTCCTTTGAGAATTCATACTATAAGGGGTCTCTGCCCCAACATAAGTTGCGGGACTACAAGTTATTCACCCGCTATTTGTTTTTTTAATGGTCAAACACAAGATGTATCCCTTTATAATAATGGCACTTTACAACTAACACAGGCAACACCACTATAGGGGTGTGCATTCATTTTCAAGAAACAAAGGGTTAACGATATTAGGGTTAGGTTACATTTATTGAGGTCAACATCATGTAGCATTTGTAGAAATGAAAAACTGTCATCCAAAGAGTTGATCTGCTTGTGAGAAGGTGCAAAGGTTTCCAGATGCTTTGAAGATTAGAGGTTATGAAAGAGAGACATTGGCACTGACAGAGGTATAGGAGAGGGTGCTGCCTATCTTGCTGTCCCTTGGAAAGATTAGGATGGACAAGGAGGTCCACATTTCCAGCTTACTCATGAGCATCCACAGACTCAGAGTATCAGCAGCAATGAGTAGAATAGCAACGTGCAGCTAGTTGTGTAAAGGCTTATGTTTCTTTTTAATCTTGGCTAAATATGATTTAAGACTGTAACTGTTCTTAAAGAACACCTGAAGAAAGGTGTCTTCATGTATACGATGCCTTTGTTAACTGTACTGCTTGCTTGCTTGCTAGGGGTAGAGATCTCTTCATTTTCTCTCTCTCTTTCCTGTGAATATGTGAGCATGTATGTATGTACACTAACCCCATCTTTCACAAGAGGGCACTGGAAAGTGTCTACAAAGTCAGAGATGGAAAATGGGCAAGGTAAATCCCTCAATGAATTCCCACAACAGCACTGAATCTTGGGGAACCAATATTAGTGGGTGGTAGCAGCTAAAGAAAATTTGGGATTCCTCTCTCCCACTCAAGAATAGGAGGCAGAGAGCAGAAAATTCCTGCTAATATGGTTTCCTCTTGAGAAAACTTAGAATTTATGATTTTTCTAACTCTGAAATTTCCAGCTAATCTGATTGCTCAAGCCAGGATTCACAAGCCAAGATACTGTCCTAATAAGATCATATAACACAGACAATTTGGGAAGAGGAAATCAATCTCATCATATGTGCCAACAGAACATCTGCTTAAACATCTAGCTGAACAACACAAACTATACTAGTCAATTTGCATTCTGAGCTACAATATTACTTTTAAATCTCCACTGTCCTTGGTTTAAAGGCAAGCCTAAGGAAGTGCAAGCAAGTTGCTAAAGGGCATTCATTTTCTTATTGGACAAGGAGACAAATGATACCTTAATACTGTCAACTAAAAAAATTTGGTGGTATTGTACTTGGAAATGAGTGTAATTCTCTTTTTTTCCCCAACAGACTTTTCAACTTCAAAATATTTAATTAGTTCTATTTCAACTTTCACTCCACATGTCCACCTGTGCAGGGCCCTTAACGACGTTCTCAATCTCTTTCTCATGCACATACTTAAAGATATACATCAGTGAAAATAAAATACCAATCAGCAAGAGAAACAACCAGCCCAGAAGCAAAGACAGTGAAAGAGGAAACAGTCATTAGAATTCAGGCCAAGACATGCCATAACAATGCTATCGTGATCTGGCATCTGAACTGACCAGACAGCCTGGCTCAAGTACAGTAATTCCATAAATACCCCATATTACCTTCTGTGCTGTTTGCCATACCACTGTTTGCAAATCTATCATCCTAAGATTACTGCCCAGTGGTCTAGAAACTGTATAAATGTCCTGTCTTCTTGTAACCAAATAAAATGACATGAAAATGTTTCAACTCTGTTTAGACAAGCAACTGACCTAATGCCACTATTTCTATTTATTGCATTTTTATGTCAGCTTGTTATTAAAAGTATAGCACCTACCTAACACCAGTTACAACCATTTCAACACTATTTTCAGATGTGGCACCAAGTGTTCATGTGATCCAATTACAAAGCACTGTTTCCTCATGGAAATGTTACTGCTGTGATTTGCGCACCAATTTTAATTCGGTTCCTTCTAGCCATAACCTGGAAGTCTTCTAGGTGAGAAAAAAGTGGATAGTAATCTCATGTATACAGAGCATGTAAACCAAGGTGGACAAAAGGGCAACCTATGGAATGCATGTAAACTCCTGGACCACTTTTGTGACCCTCCAGAACATCCCAAGGTCAAAACTTCTTGCCCCAAAATGCTTTCTAGGGGGTGTGCCAGGCATTTTTGCCACATTTTTGAGCTTCAAACTATCTTCCTTCTGCTTAAAAGCTAAGATGAGAAAGCTGGATACAAGCACAACATTCTGAGGAAGGTTACGGCTGAGAGACTCAAATGAAGGGATCACATACAGGACAGCAAAAAGAGATGGTAAAAGGAGAGGAGAATTGTTGGGTAAAAAACTGATATGCAGGTTCTCTGTGCTTGTCACATGCTGACAAAGCCAACACTGCATCATGAATCATTTCCTCTGCTTTCTCATAGAACTCAAAAATTAATGCCTATCAGAAAAATGTGGCCATATTACAGACACTGATACTGGCTTATCCATTTCCTTGACTTCCTCTGGATTCATGGAAAAAAACTAGAGGCATATGTGAGATAAAAGCCAAAGCAATACTGCACTTCAGTGAAACCATCCAGCATAGGTTTCAGGCATGTGTTTCTTTTTAGAACCATTTTTGTTTGGAAAGGAAACTGCAGGAGCAAAAGTGGTCAAAGGTATTAGTATAAATGATTCTTAGCATCACGTATTTGTGTTCTTAACCACAGACACCTAAACAAGACTGCAGTATTTCTTCAGAGAAAAGAAAGCCAAATGCTGTATTACAGGAAAACTTTATTTAGATGGATGTTAAACTGGAAATTTGGGGGAGGGGAACAGGCTATTACATTTTCCTGTATAGTTCACAGAGGTGCAAACCTTTTGCACACAGATAAATAAACAAGTAGGTAGGTAGTTGTTGTTTGGGTTTTTTTGTTTAAAGTAACATCATGAATCAAATGCACAGAAAAGAGATCATTGATTTGGGTGGTGACAGAGGGGGAACCCCAACCTCTGAAAGTGGGTCAGCAATTAAGGAAAATGTAGCTTAAAAATATTGAGACTGAGAGTATCCAAGCATGGCCTGCATAAATACTACTGTGCTACTTTCTAAGGCCTTCCCTAGAATTTTCCCATAGGAGTTGACTCAGAAACTCATTGTGTCTGTGCCAGTGGAATTCTTCCAACATAACTTATTCACAATCAACCATGTGTGAAGGATTCAATACAGAAGAACCACCTACCAGAGCAGAGTTAGAATGCAGCCAGCAGCAGTCAAATCAGCAAGGGCTGGGCACAATGGCCATCATCTAAAGCAGTGGTTCTCAACCTGTGGGTCCCCAGATGTTTTTGGACTTCAGCTCCCAGAAGCCCTGAGCATTGACCATAGTGGCTGGGGCTTCTGGGAGCTGAAGTCCATGAACATCTGGGGACCCACAGGCTGAGAACCACTGATCTAAAGTATTATTTATTGCTGCAGTTTTGGAACCATACCTACTATCTGTAGTTTGTTCCTGAAGCCTTACCACTCCCAAGCGACTGGCTTATTTGGCTTGCTTTTTCATGTGGATATGAGGGCCAGAGCCACCCATCTTTGCCCTGGGAGACCTTAACAATAGGATGTTCTCCAGGACAGCTGTTCTAGTAGAGCACCAGAGCCCTTCCACCCACACTGCATCTATCAGGGAGGGAAATTTTCCTATGTGACAAGATTTCTATTCCCCCTCCCTGCCCACTCAGGTCCTTGGCCATTTTGGGGCTATGGGCGCTGTCTGAGAATGTGTGTAATTGGCACATTTTCAGAACATCTCTGAAATCTCAGAATGCCAAGAGAGAGGGAAGTCTGTATGACCATACAGCTGAACAGCAGTGGGGAAAGACCATACTGGGTCCTTGTGTTAAACATGATAGTTGCTGATACCACCATTCCACTCCAGTGGAGGAGTAACAACATAACTTCTTCAAAAACCAAGTCCCCCACCACCAGATGTCTTGGGAGTCTATCAGAAAGAGAATGGACACCACTATGCTGTGTGTGTAGTTAGCAAGCTGACATATGGCAATAGCAATAAGGCGGGTCAGTAAATAGGGGGAAGACCAAACATTTGATTACCATTCCTTTTTCTGTGTCATGGACCTGGACTTGGCTTCCCAGGGTGAACAGCAGCCTCAAAGGAGCAAACACAGAAGTGAGCACACCAGGAGCTAATCAAGCTGGGATGAGAGCCAGCTGGCTCCAGCCTTCTTAAGGAAGGCATAGGGCAGTAGCTCAATGCCACAAGCAACTTGTGTGTTGTCAGCCCTTGTCTTCTCTGGACTCCCTGCTCATTGCCTGCCTGGATTTTCTGATCCTGGATTGTCTGACCATATTGCCTGCTGGATTCCTGGACCTTTGAATTGTTTCTGGACCATGAACAGGCAAGCTAATGTTAATGTTTCTGTTAACTGTGAATGGGCTCATGCTGACTCTGCACTTTGTTGCCTGGCATGGACAGCCAGCACCTGAGACATTCTAGTGCAGTGGTTCTCAACCTGTGGGTCCCCAGATGTTTGTGGACTTCAGCTCCCAGAAGCCCCAGCCACTATGGTCAATGCTCAGGGCTTCTGGGAGCTGAAGTCCACAAACATCTGGGGACCCACAGGTTGAGAACCACTGTTCTAGTGCTTCCTGTACTAGATGATTTTCTGGTCATTTTGGTGGCAGGTCTACAGAGTTTTAAAATGCCACTGCTAAATCCATAAATGTTTAAGACCTTTGCAGTCCAGGATCTGATCTTGGGATGAGTCTGCTGACTTGGTATGTGGTAAGACAGAAACACCTGGATGGGGACAGTATAATCAGCCTCCCCCCTGCAATGCTGCCCACCTTCCTTCAGCAGGTAGGAAGGAATACCTGCAGTCATCTACTGTGTTTCCATCCTACTGTCAAAATGGACTAACTGACATCTCTTAATTCTGAAAGTGTCTATCTGATAGCAAGCCATTAAGAACACCTACTTCACTGCCCAACAATGTCACTACCTGGGTTAGCAGAGAGTGACTAGTTTTGAGTTTGGCTTCTTTCAAATTAATTTTCTGAGAATTTCACCTTCCATCCTGAGGCCCCTTTACTTATAGCACTTCAAGATTTCATGGCTTCCATGACAACAATAAGCCTTTATCAGTTTCTGGTTCCTTCTAGTCTACTAGACACACTCATGATTTGGAGTTAGCTCAGAAGGTCTCTGTCATCCTGCTGAGTTATGGGTTAGATTTAACTTCTGCAAGCTTCATTAGGATGATCTCCTTCAGTGACTGATGGATTTATGACTGTTCCCTGTTAAATAATAAGCGGCCCTTCCTTTTGGAATAGAGAAGCAGTCTTGCTTGCTCACGTCTGTTTCAACAGACTCTGTGTGAAAATCAGGCTCTATAGATAAAAAGCCTGTACAACCAAATGTGGCTGAAACCTGGGCTAATTTGGAACAATCTTCATTAGACTGGCATTCTGGACATCAAAAGAAAGCCAGACAGCATGTCTCCAAAATACTGCCAAACAGTACCTTATAAGGAAAACTCTTAGGGTAGAAGAGTAGGAGGTGGCAAAGGAGATCTGAACTTTGCTCACTGATCAGTCTAGCCTTCAATCTGAGACAAGAATTTCATCAACTCTCTCTCCAATCACAAGGCTCTGTGTATAGAGCTGTCTTCCTCTCTCCTGCAGTCTTTGGCTAATTCTGTTAGTGTCAAGAAAATAACTCTTTTCCTCCTTCCTTCATGTTGCCAGCACTCTCCAATCCTCTTTTCCTAATCCTTTCTCAAAAGAGTCCTCTTTCCTCACTCTTTCCTTATTATATTTATTTACATGAATTACTGTGGGGGTATAAGATTGTTAGAGCAGTAGTTTTATTAGGAAGCAGTTGTTTTATTAGGAAGCCCAAACTTTTCAGCTATAGCTATTTAGCTAAAGATTGGTTTTCATTCCAGTTCATTTCATTCTCTGTTCAGTGTGCATCTGTCTTTTTCTCTTGTGCTTATCTGTCCTATGTGCCTATTATACGTATCCAGAAGGTATAAGTGTGCAAGTAGCACCCAAACATCACAGATACTACTATTAATACAAAAAAGCAGCACACATATCCACAAACTCTATATTAAAGCAAACTTTAAAACTGGCTAGACCTTGCTGCCTGTAATTTCACAGAGTTATAGTTTGCTGGGAAGGGACTATCACCTTCAAATTGCATATACAAATTTCATATACAATTTTGGGGAAAAAATAGCCTTGTGGTTATTTTGGTTTCCCATAAAGTCAATGAGAGACACAAAGAGTCAGATTCCTGAACAAATTGGATCAGATCAGACACAAATGAATAAGGTCTAATCTGAACCAAGAAAGAGGCCTCAAACATAAATATAGACCCTTGGGCCAATCCAAAAAATAGGCCCTGGTGTCTTGTTTGATTTGTTTTGATGGACATATTGCTTCTTGTTCTGGACATATTACTATGATGTTTGAGGATAGGTGGTCTACCACTTGACCATTCCCGGAAGATTATGCCAGCCACAGGGGGACTGTTTAGTAGGCCACAGAAGCTATGAAAGCTTCCTTAAGGGAAGAACAGTGCCAGGTCTACTGAGAAAAAAAAAGATGAAACGCCGACTATACTGTATTTGCCAGCATATAAGACACACCCATGTATAAGATGCACCCCATTTATACACCAGCAAATACTATTTGCTGGTGTATAAGACACACTGGCATATAAGACACACCCCATTTTCAAACTATTTTTGGGGGAAAAGCGAGTCTTACACAACAGCAAATACAGTATTTTACCACCCTAAATAATCCCTAGCTAGTACTACACTTGCCAGTCTCAATCCTTTGATAACATTTATTGTGGACAGTTACATTCTTGGATGCTGAAGATCAGCAGCAATATTCTGGAGTTGTTGATTCAGAGCCATAAGAAAGAGACAAAATTCAGCACCTTCAGATCTTCTGAACCTCAGCTGGAATCCATTAATGACACACAATTCTATCACTGTGATTTCACTTTAACTCCCCTATAGAATCTTGTGATTATTTAGGGAGGGGTATTTATAAAGTTTAGGGAGGGGCATTTACAATTCTCAGCCGAGAGCTCTAGTGCCTCACCAAAACACAGATCCCAGGACTCTACAGGATGGAACCATAGCGGTTAAAGTGGAACACAGGACTGTAATGATGTGATCTGAATGGCCCTCAATATCATCCACCCAAGAGGTTAAGAACAATTTTTTTCCAATCAGGATATACAGATGGGAGTTAAAAATACTGCTGCCTGTATATACATACTTGATGACACAAAGACTTGCTAAAGCCATCCTAATTAAAAAGCAAAGATTAAACTCAGTGCTTATTGCAAAAATAAAGTGCACTAAGTACATGGATATACTATACAAAAGAGTAGAGAAATGTGGAAATTTTCCTTGCTGTGTCTTCAAACAAGAATATTCAACAAATGCATCTTTCAGTCAATATTGTCACAAATGAATTTAGAAACTCTAAACAAATGCAAATATCTTTTTCACTGATTTGCTTATTAGCTTCTAATGGGGAAATGCTATAAACTACAACAGGAAATATTTATGAAATGATGTGTACAGGGAAAGGTATGTTCTTTCTTAATATCCTTTATCCAATCAAAGTCCAGGGGTCTGACTTTCAGAGATGATTCAAGTGTGTGCACTACAAATTTAGACCCAGTCAAAAGAAGGATACATTTAGCATACTTAAGAAGTTCAGCTTCAGTGTTATTAACTATCAAACCTAACCATTGTGAGATAACATATTTCTTGCTGTCAAAAGACAGTAATCTGAATATACTTTATCCAGATAGGCTTACAATAAAGACCTTACTAATCAGAAAATTATGAGGTTAAGCCCTGTTGCCTCGCAATAATCACATGAACAATCTCTGTAAAACATATGCATTATACCTCACAGGGATTTCTAAACAGAGAATTGTCTACAGAGTCTCATAATGGAAAGACTGCTTTCCTAGACTACTTCTGCTATAAAGAACTGTTCTACTGTCTTTTAAGGAAACATGACATGTTGGCCTACTTCTCCATTTCATGGCAAGCCTCTCTCTCTCTCTGTACCTTCAAAGCACTTATCGACTTATGGTGACTCCATGGATTTCACAGGGTTTTCTTAGTCAAAGAATACTCAGAAGTAGTTTTGCCAGTTCTTCCTTTGAAACATAGCCTACAGCACCTAGTATTTATTGGTACTAACTAGGACTGACCCTGTATAGCTTCCAAGATCAGATGGGATCTGGTGCCTTCAGGCTATTTAGGTCAAACTTATCTCTAAACTCTTATCATTTCAGATTACAGGTAGAGGCTATAATACTCTAAACCCCTCCCTACAACACACAAAGAAGAAATCAAGCCAGAACATGCTGCTTTTCTACGAATGGGATTCCTCTCACCCCCACTGTGGCTGAGCATTAGGTGGGCCTGTCTGTACAGTGCAAAGTGATGCAACACAGACAAAAATTTCATTCCTCATGAATTATCATTTTGTAGATTGTTTAATCATTTATATGACTTGTGTGCTGTCCCATAACATTAGGTTTTCTGTGCACCTTACAATAAGCTAGTATAAACAAATATAAAGTAAGATACAAAACTACAAAATCGAAAATAAATAAAATAGAAAAAATTACTCCAATTCCAAAGTTAAAAACACAGAGCTGTAAAGGTCAGAATACATGTGTTGTTTAAAAGAACTAGATAAACATGAAGGACCACAGGGACTTGTTCCGGGCAATCCTCTCCTAGGGACCCATAAACTAGATGGCACCTCAGCACTCTCTCTTTGGTGATTAACAATCTCATTTCATCTCATTCGGCAGGGGCAGTCAAAGTGTGGCTTCCTTAAAGGTTGGGTAGGTACTCATGGGGGAAAAAAGTGCTCTTTCAGGTAAACTGGTCCCAAGCCATGTGAGAATTCAAATATGAATGCTAGCAATTTAAGTTTGGACTGGAAATGAACTAGGAGCTGGTGCGACTGTCAAAGCACAGGCAGTGTGTGGTCAAATGCCTTGTCTCAGTTAATCATTTTGCATCTCTACTTTGGAAAAGCTGCAGATTTTGAACCATTTTTAAATCCGGCCTCCCATACATTTCACTATAATAGCCTAATTATACTGCTGCCAACATGAATATAAAAGCAGTGCTGGGTCAGCAAAAGTGCCCATCTAGTCCAATACCAGTCTCCATAGTGGCTAACCAGATGCCCATGGGAAGCTCAGAAGCATGATATGAGCACAGCATACACACTTGTGTTCCCCAGCAATTGGTATTCAGAGGTGTTCTGCCTTTAATATTGCATTTAAACAATACCTTCAAAGGGCTGTGATCTGCACCACGACATACTGCCAGGAGCCTATTTATGTACAATTCAGGAAACACATATGGGTGCACTCTTATTTAATTAAACAATAACACTTTAAATAAATACTATTTTCCTTCATTGCATGAAGCTGGGCTTGATCACTCATAGCAAACGTATGAGACCTGGCAGCTCAAATGCATCATTTGTTACATGTACTTTTAAAATATCTGAAAACATCCATATTTTTCAAGATGTTTTACAACAATCTGCCAATAACAACTGGAAGGGACCATTTGCAATATAGCTGAGCTGAAGGATGGAAATAGCTATAGGTCTGTTGCTTGAAAACACAATCACACAGGGGTAGCTCAGCTTGGCATGTGGTTGTATGAAGTAGCTCACCTTGAATCTAATATAAGGCTGCATCCTCCTGTTATTCATTTATGCCTAAGTAGTACTAAAAAGAAAGGGGTACATTGGTATGGATACAGGCAGAGTGAAGGAAAACTTGAAGCAAACCGCTTCCTGTGCGAACCTAATTTGACATGACTGCATTCTAAGCAACAAGTATCCTGCTCCTTGCATATGTGAATGACAGCTAAATACTCTGCACACCGGTGATTGTGAAAGGCACAGATGCTTCCAAAAATGCCTAACAATGGACTGCAGTATGCTTACTTGTAATAGGTGGAGCCTTTTAGGAATATTCATATTGCACTCAGAGAATATCACAGTTAACAGAATCTGAAAGCTGTGCCTGAAGAATTTTTTTTTTGATCTGTTGAACAAAAAGTGAATAGTCTGCTGATGGCCAGAGAATGTAATCACTGAAGATGGAGAAAATTAACTTCTAATCCTCATGTTCTCTTCAAAGGCATAACAAAAGCTGAAGGAGAAGAAAGAATTTTCTTGCATACAAATCTACACCACGTATATCACCTTGAGGTCTGTTAGAGGAAAGGTTGGTGTAAATGAACATATTTCAGCAGTAAGTATGCTAAGTAAGGAAGCTCACCATGTTTTGGGAACATATATAGTCTTCTGTTCCAAACTGAACTCAGAGACAACATGTCTGAAGTAGAATATACAGGCAGAGATTCTGTCCTAGTCCCCACCCTTCTTTCTCTTCCTTAGGACAGGTAAGAATAAATACAATTATACTTGGTGTCGGAGGTTTTGTTTTAAGATGCTGAACAAATAACTGATCAGATAAAGATACAAGGCATGAGAGAACAAACTTGGTGCTCTCCATGAAAGCAAACTATCTGAGATGGAGTTGAGGGCAGTGCATTAAGATCTTCAGCACTAGAACTAGGGAACAAAGTTAACTAGCAAGAAAAAAACATACATTCATGCATGCTCTGCTTGTGTTCATCTGCATGCAGACTAAGCGGAAACCTCTCCCAATACCCCCTCCCATCATAACTCCACTCTATCTCCCCAAAATAAACTAGATGACATGTTGCTGAAAACTTGCCACATAACCAGATGTGGCTGTGTCTATGCAGACTGATTAAAATGAAAGCATATCCTTCTATGTAATTAAGAGCACTGACAAACTTGCTGAGCCACATTCCCAAAATAGTTTATAGAAAAGAATTATTAATAACATAAAATGTTCAGCTTTATATTGTTCTTCAAAGGCTCAACTGCCATCCTGCTGATTACAAGGTGACTTCAAAATGCATCCATGATATCCTGAAATTCTGCTAACTACCATTACATCAATCAAAAGGAAGGTACTTTAGCACAGGATAGTGACTGAAACATAAATGGGAAAAGGAACCAAACAATTCATTTAAAGAAGATACTGCAGCTTCTCTTCAGTATGCTTAAATTGTTCAGCGTATGAGCAATGATTCATTATCAAAACAGAAACCAGCAACCTGGCATTCACAAGTAGTTGCTGTAGCTCTCAGAACATCCTAGCTGGCACAGACACGAGCTGCGAGTCCAGCTCTTGGAGAGCAAGAGGCTGCCAACCCCAACTAAGGCTACAATCCTATTATCTACATGGAAGACAAAAACTGGAAAGTACCTAATAGAAGCCACAGGAAAAAAAGGGAAACATGTCTCCAAATGCTCAGTGGATGGCTGCTTGTATTTTGGAAAAAGCCAGAAATGTTCTGGCCTCTCTCATTCTCCCTCTCCCTCTCTCTTGATTTATATATGCATCAATGGCCTTCTTCAGGATCAATATGAAATCTAACTTGAGAAATTTCTGGAGCCAAGAAACTCATTCCATTTACTAGATAGAAAAGAAAAACCTTTTAAAACTTCCTTTAGCCCCTGAAGAAGGCTACTGGAAAATATATAAGCTAAAAAACATTGGTTTTTTTCCTCCAAAATAAAAACAGCCATCTACTGAACTTTTGGAAACATGTCTCCTTTTCCGACATGGAAGTAAACCATATGGAATTCAGTGGGGTGGGCGCTTAATTTAAGTAGATACAGGATTTCATTATTAATCTACCTCAGCATTTAAGGTGTTACGTCCCTCCAAGTTCATCAGGCTTATTCCCAGAGATGTACAGGATTGCACTCTGTAAATCAATTAATCTTTTCTAAACCCAGCTGATTTGAAACAGCAGAAATTTGAACATCTACTAGGTTTCAAATGGATAGGTTCAGTGTGCTTTGTTAAGCCTTTTAAACTCTATTTAGCCATTTTGTATATTAAGCATTTCTCTCCATTCATGTGTTGAACCTAAGAGATAAACTCATTATATTATAGTCTTACACCTCAAAATACTCTGTACACCACCATCTATAACCATAACGAAAGTATCTGAGAGAAGTAAAAAGTGTTCAGGGAAAGCAAAACTCCCAATGCCTCAAGAAGCCACATAAAGCATGAGCAGAAGAGGATAATTAACCTTCCTACTGATTCCCGTAAATGCAGATATAGCTGTTTCCTGGGAGGGGGGGACACCACAATTTGTAGCTGCAGACTTGAGCCTATCCTACTCTCTATACCTACTAACAGTCTATCTTCTAATCTGATGTCTGAATGGATTCTTGGATCTTGGTCATTATTACATCTAAGGATCAGTCTCTTTTCTTTTCTCCCACTTCCATTTTTTTTCCAAAAAGCTAAGTTCCTCCCCCCATCTTAAATATCAAGAAATGTAAGAATTCTGATAAATTTTTAAAAAAACTGAAGTGGACTTCTTCTGCATCTGCACTAATCAATTTCAACGCATATCCGAGCACAGAGTGCATTATATAATGCTTCCTTATCATAGAAGTGTTAAAAATTAGACGTCTCAAACACAGACTTTAAAGAATTAAATGTCGAAAGCTCTGGACATGGACAAATAAATCTACCAGTTTAATTTTCTTTTGCATTTGAATTTTTTTAAACCACAAGTTCTTTCCATTCTGAAAACGAAGAGATCTGCCCAATTTGGTACAAACTGAAACAAAATTCACACTCATTCCTACGTGACACAGTGGACAAGGTCTTCTCAGTTACTTGCATCTCTTGGGTGTAATTGTAGCAATATTTGGCTTTGAACTCAGAAATACCTTTGATGTCTGTGTTTAGAAGATTTATCTGATCATCAGAGAGAATGTCCAACCAGGCTCCCTCCTGTAAAAGCCACTCAGACCTGGCCAGTCTTCAACACATGCTTGCTCAAAATTCCTCACACGCACAAGACAGTGTAGTGGGTGAGTGAGCTCATAAACTTTCAAAGCACTGAAAATCTAAAAAGAGAAAGGAGAAGCATGCTTTGCACAAATAACAAAACATACTATCAAATGTGTCATTTATATGTGTTTGTCTTGAACTGCTCTGGCAGAATGACAAATACTATAAGATTTCTTATGAAAGGCCCCTCATTTTGTAAATCAGGCTTGTCTCCTTTGCCTGCAGTGGCTAAGCAGGACAACGAAGAACAGAACAGTCAAGTTTTGTGCATTTGGATGAAGATGATAGAAGAATGAGAAAATAATCCATTACCCTTGCCAGCCTGCCAAAGAACTACACTGGAATTTTCATTGCAGAAAAATGCATTACAGGACATACTATATCAGCTGCTTGACAATGATGGAATAGTCAGCTGAGTTTCCACTCTAATAAAGTCCTATTGACAGGAAAGAGGTGCAGGCTACAGTGAAAAGAATAAACTGGTTCCTTGTGGATATCCTTCTCCCAAAATACTTATTCAGTGTATTCCCAGAGCCTAACTGGAGGTTAGAACCTACAAGTTCCTTCTTTATCATTCCACCTTGTTTGCAGGACTTTTTTTTCCTAGAGCAAGCAACTTTTATCTAGTATTATCTGGTTGGACGCAGTAATACTGACACAAAAATACATATACATCAAGTACTGTATTCACTAACATAGCACAAGTTTGAAAAGAATGAAATGGGCACTAGATTTTGAGATGTAAGCATTTTTTTAAAAAAAAACCCAGATAGGATTGCTCCCATTCTACCTTTGTCTTACAATACCTACCTTTGAAACAGAGTATAAATACACTGGATGTTTGAAAAAACAGCTTAATTGCTAATGCATGCCCTAAGCTAGCCAGAGAGGCCAAGAAGCCAAATGTTCGTCTCATTCAGAAGGATGAATACTGCTGATACATCATTTTCAGTGTGCTTCATAGGATGCTGCTGGGAGGCAACAGAAGCGACAAGAGCTGTCACAAATGACAATCTAGAATGCCATCCACAGACTATTAAACCCATTAGAAACTACAGTATTAGAGAATAACACTAAATAAGAGAATACAACAAACACCCCATATGTCACTAGGTAGATTGTAATGCTCACTGTTCACAATGCACAAGCCAGGGCATCATGAATTTAAGGACAGCTTTACAATTTGGACCTATTACAGGTGAAGATGATCTCTACACTGAAGTAGTATGTGAGTTGTCACAGCGAGTTGAAGGGGGTGGGGGAATGTTGATTTACCAACTCATTTACGCCTCTAACCCGATATTGCCTACTCAGAGTGGTCACAGCTTCCTAAGATCTGAGGCAAACATCTTTCATATCATCTGCCACCTGATCCTTTTAATTTTTGGTGCCCGGGCTTTTAAAGGCCAGAAGTGGATTTTTCTCAAGCTTTGTCAACTAGCTTTGGCAGTGTTGGGTTCTGGGGCGTTTAGCAGGAACCCAGAAGTGATGGGTCAGTATTTCAGTTTTGGAGGGGCTACAAAACATGGGTGTTCTTGTTTTGTTTTTGTTATTGTTGCAAAACACTACAAAACAACTAGAAAACTTTTGCACAGGTTTGAAGTAAATCAGACCACGTTGGAATTCTGGCATTTACCAGGAACCGTCATTTGAGACACCCATTATTCAGTTTCGGGGGGCTATTGCAAAACAGAGGAATGTTGCAAAACAACTGCAAAACTTTGACATAGATTTGTAGGGGATTCGAAAT
Organism: Iguana delicatissima; assembly: GCA_948472985.1. Taxonomy (NCBI): domain Eukaryota; kingdom Metazoa; phylum Chordata; class Lepidosauria; order Squamata; family Iguanidae; genus Iguana; species Iguana delicatissima. The sequence goes on along the minus strand of CAOKZL010000081.1, from coordinate 1,132,171 downwards.
TCTGGTGTTTACAGTTAACAAAGCTAAGTTGGGCAGTCAATACACATAGCAACATACACAAGCTGCCTTGCTTCCCTCCCCCCATTTTATTAGCAGTTAAGACACACCCACACTACACACACCCATATTACATTTTGAAAGTCAGAAGGCCTTCATTAATTTAATCCTGTACTATGTTTCCTCCTTCTCTACTTTCTACCACCATGACACTGTGATTGCAGTATCTGAGGAGAAAACAGGAAACAGAGATATTCCACAGCTAAACTTCTAGAATTGCTGTTCCCTCTCAAATTACAGTCAGCCCATTTGTGGGTTTCACTTTTGAAGATTTGATTATTCATGGATTTTTTGCTGTCACCTCTGCTGCCTTAATAGGGACTGCAAGCCTCGTGAGACAGAGAAACTGTAAACGCGGCTTTTAAATCCCTATTAAAAATGATGTGGGGCAGCAGTGGAGGTGGCAGTAAGCCCACCACCCCCCCCACTTCTGCCTTGTGAAGGAACCTTGATGTCTCAAAGGGATCCATGATGGGTTGAATATAGTTATCATACTTTTTTGAGTGTTAAATATGGTTTGGGAGGGCCTAGAGTTATTCATGTTTTTTCCACTTTCAGGGGAGTCCTGGCCCCTAACCCTAGCAAATGTGAAGGGATGATTGTACTTACTCTCTCATTTCCTCACACAGAGAGCTAAATACAATCCTCCCCCAACATGCATGGGTTTGACCTTTGTGAATTTGATTATTCATGAGGTGCCCGTTTGCCTCCCCCCAATTCTCCCACTCCCCTCGCCTTTTGCCCAGGTGAACTACTTTGGCAAAAGGCCAATCAGGTCCATTCCATCTAAACATTAGGAAGAACTTGAGCAATTCAAACAATGGAATGTGCTGCCATGGTATGTAGTGGAATCTCCTTCTTTGGAGGTTTTTAAACAGAGGCTGGATGGCCATCTGTCAGGAATGGTTTGATGGTGATTCTTGTGTGGCAGAGGGGTGATTCTTGTGTGGCAGAGGGGTTGGACTCGACAGCCCCTGTGGTCTCTTCCAACTCTATGATTCTAAGTATAGAATACAAAAGGTTCTGCTGCTTCTGGCTATGGAAGCTGCCCTGTGCCAACAGACCATCAAGAATTGTGATTTAAACCAAGATCTCTGTATCAAAAAGAAGAGTATGAAGAAATCTGTATATGAGTGAGGAAGAAGTGTATTAACACAAAAAGAGGCTTTGTGAATGCGTTATATGAACAGCAAGGGGACTCAATGTGCCCTCACAGGAGTGCAATATGGAGGGAAGACCCCATCATATTTGGGGAAGCACAACATAAGGGTCAGTCAGGAACACTAAATCTGCGGTGAAATATGGAATAGCATGGGCATTCATAAACTATTTAGTGATCTAATATTCTCTACAAATTCAGTGGAACACTTCTAGATATAAAATAGCGTTAACTGGTTCTTTGCACTGAACAAAGTTCAAAACAAAACAAAAATGGCATCATGTACTGATTTGTGTCAGACATGCTGCTACATGAAGGTGATTCTACAGCAAGAAGAAAACAAAAGGAATTTTGGATCTAAATTAACACTCACAGATACATTATGAACTCTTTTCTCATTCTTTAACTTTTAAAGCAAGTTAACTGCTGCAGAGACTGCATTTCCTTTTGCTGCAAAAAATCAACCTTGTACCCTGCTCTTCTGTTGCATTAGCAGCCTTAACAAACCCAGAACCAACAAGTCAGAGACAAGGGAGTCTCTGAGCCTGGAAAGCAAAAATGCCCAGGGAGAGTGGTTTCATTGCAACAGCTAAACTAGGCTGCCAGAAAAACTTGGAGTAGCTTTTGAGAGAGTCTGTACTCTAATTCTTAATGGCATTTGCAAGGGTTTGCTCACTTTCTCCTCAGCCACCTTCCTTCCTTTGTCTCTCTTTTAAGAATGCTGATAATGTGACTGGTAGGGCTGGAAGAAGAAATTTATCTGACAGTGTTCACTGTTGTGTTTCCATTGTGCCTTTCTGTATGTGCCTTCAAGTTTTCTGTCAACTTATGGTAACCCCATGAATTTCAGTGTTTTCTTCTGAAATACAGCCTACAGGACCAGGTATACATTATCTGTCTCCCATCCAAGTACTAACTAAGACTAAGGCTGCGTAACAAGATCAGACAGGATCTGATGTGTTTAGAGTGTTTACTCTCTTTCCAATATGCAAAGCTAAGTCCTCCCACCAGCCCCAAACATATCTCTTTGGCACTCTCCACAATCACACAGCTCCTGCTCTTAAATGTAAGACAGAGTTCTTAACAGATCAACACCACAGGACTTGTGATGGACATGTTTTATTGACTTGAAATTAACTGAAGGTTCATAAAGCACTGATTCTCTCTCACACACACATTCTCCCCACTTCATTTTCTGAATTAGCAGGGCAAGTTACAAACTTTGTTCCTGACAAAACATAAGGGATTTTCTAGAAATTCAAGCCAAGATTCTTCTTCTTCTTCTTTTAGGAGTTCCTGAATTGATAACTAAAATAACACATCTCATGATAAAATATTTTACAATAATTAGAATATTCACTGTAACAGAGATATGAGAAGAACTGGAAAATTACCACAGAGTATTTTTTTTTCCAACAAGAAAAGGGAAATACTATGACCTCGTTTAACAATTCCAGTCTTTGATCAATCTGTCAACTGAGAAAAACACACAACTATATATGGCAAATGAAATAAATTATGCAGTTGAGACAGATACTCTCAACAGTTTAGAAATTATTTGAAGTAAGGATTTATTTAGCTTTGCCTTTTCCAAAACAAATCTGCCTCTCCCTGACTTTGTCAAGTACTGTTAACAAATTATAAATTAGCACCTTATTTTGTCACCTGACTGAAGAGAAACTACACTTCTCCAGTTAAGAAACGTGAACAACAAAAATAGGGTTGAACCAACTTTTTCCTCACCCTCATTCCTAATTTCAGATTTTTCTCTCTTTTTACTTCTTACTTCAATTTTTTTACTAGATTTCAGCTAACCTGCTGTTGTATCCTTGCCTTTCTGAGCTTGAACTATGGTTTCCAGGAACCACCTGAGAGAACACTGCTATCTTCAGAGTTTTGTCATTATCAGTCCTCCCTCTCTCTCAACAAATTGCTTAGAGAGAGAAGAGGCCAGGAACAAACCATTTTCAGTCATCAACACAAATACACTATGGATTTCTTCATTAACTTTTCATGGACTTCCTTGAGGTACCAGAGTTCAGAGCAAAAATTTGTTTTTTGAGAAATCTTGGCTCATATAATGAAGGAATGGGTAAATGCCAGCCAATTATAAATTCCACTTTCTATACCAAATCTTCAAACAGGTTTCAACATATGTTCATTCAAAACCTAAATAAATAGCTCATTCTAAAAAATAGAGAGAAGGAAGAAGGGAAGTATAAAATTAATTAACCTATGTAGGAGTTACTAACAATATATTCCTAAAGCCTGAAAATATGCTTCCTGTGTCACTATGGAACAACAATCTAGGCTGGCCCTACCATGAGCATGATGAAGTTGCTGGCTTACGTAGATCAGAAAGGGTAGAGAGGGTCATGCTCTCTGCCCATCTCCCAGAGGTAACTCACCATGAAGCACCACTATGACTTTTCTGGCAGGAAAACAAAGAGCAACACGCTTAAGAAGGGTCTCTGGAGCATGAGCATGAGGAAGCAGCAAGAGGCACTGTGGATGAGACCGCCGCACAGAGTATCTGCCATTTCCACTTTGCTGCAATGGTGCTGTTCAGAGTTATCTGAGCTAAGCTGAATCAAAAGTAACAGAAGACATTTATTCTTGCGCATAATTTCCATTTACCATGTATTTTGTGTGCCAGGCTTTGTTTTGTGCATGCTTTAAGAAACATTTACAACTATTTATGCATCTATACCGCTACATCTTTTGCTGAGACATTTAAATAAACCTTTCCCTTATAGTTTCATCTCAAGTAAAACTGTAAACATTATGCTTGTCAGAAAATATGATGCAACTATCTCATCTACTTTTGTCTTCCACACACTTAGATGTGACTGGTAAGCTTCCAGGAAAGTGTCTGAACACTAACATCAAAACAATTTTCCACTGAAGCTAGTATTTGCTCAATACATTTTACCAAGTCATTGCTTATGGAAAGGTATTTCAATGAAGCATCCATTTTGTCTAATATACCTTAAAATCCTTTGCAGATTTTTTTTTATAGCAATTTTCAAAAGCCTCATTTGACAACTTCATTTCTTAAAACTTTTAGAGATGACATTTCCACGTTTCTGAGTTCAGAGTTCTACGCTTAATTTTTAAAGCTTTTTACAGCTTGGATCCCAATACTTAACAGAGCCTGCCTACTTTCTGAGATCAACACCTGAGGCCTCCCTCCACGCATCTCCCTTTTGAAAGAGGCTCTTGGGTGGTAACAAGGGAGAGGTCCTTTTTAGTTGTTGCATACCTTCCCACAGTCTATGAAATGTTCTTCACTGTGAGGTCCCCTGGCACCCAACATTATCATATTTACAGTGCTCTATTCCTAGGCATTTGAGAAGATGGATGGGCTGATTTTTAAACATCAGCATTATGTCAATCGATTATTCTTCATATTCTGTTACCTGGGGGCTTGATATACCTTATATTATATATGTTATTTCTGTCTATTGGTTTACCATTTGCATATTTTACTTGTTGTAAGATACCCTTGATATTCTTTAGAAAAAAGTATCTAAGAAATCAGATAAACATAACCATACAGGGTAAACTACAGCATAATTAAAAATTAACTTTGCACAAACATACACAGACAAAGAGAGAGAGAAACAAATCAAACATCGCTTTTGGAACAGCTAGTGCTTAATATGCAGGAAGCATGCTTGTTCAAACAGTAACCACCTGGAGCCTTTTCGCACTACACAATCACAGTGCCATGATTCCATTTTAATTGTCATAGTAACATCCTGTGGGAATCCTGGGATTTGCCATGGGGGGGGGTATGTAGAATTCTCAGCTAGAAAGCTCTAATGCAATGGTTCTCAACCTGTGGGTCCCCAGATGTTTGTGGACTTCAGCTCCCAGAAGCCCCAGCCACTATAGTCAATGCTCAGGGCTTCTGGGAGCTGAAGTCCACAAACATCTGGGGACCCACAGGTTGAGAACCACTGCTCTAATGCATCACCAAACTATAAATCCCAGGATACCACAGGATACCACACAACGTCAAATTGGAATCATAGTGCTATAGTCGTGTAGTGTGAAAAGGTCCCTGCCCTAATGGGCCAAGTTCACTCTGATCCACTGCCATGTTGTGTATATTTCAGAAGGTATATTTAATTACCTCATACCTTTGGTTTGAAATACCTGCCAGCTTTAAGGTCACACCATCTGAATCACACCACACACATGCTCTCCACAAGCAGTTTTAAACTACAGTGGATTGGTGCGAATATCTATGGCATTACTTGCAATGCCTACTTCATAAACATTCATAATTTTGGAGAAAAATGATTACTTTCACCAGCCTCAATTAATGTCATTTTAGAAAACAAAAAGCAGTGCCCAGGCATGCAACACAGTGGACTGCGCTGGAGAAGAATAAGACTAGGAATCAAGGACATGACTTAATTTGTAAGAGGACTCTGCCCCAAATACTAATTTCAGTGTCAGAGCTTAACACTGTAAAATATTAAGAACAGATGAAAGTGTTCATGAGCCAGAGCAAATCCAAGGACTTCCTGATCCAAATGTGCTGACCCAGACTAAGCTAAACCTCATCATCTTTTTCTAGAAATTAAGCACCAATCAAAGCATGGAATTAGCACCAGAAAGGGGAATACTAATCTCTGTTTCCCTCGGCAAGTCAACAAACTTTAATTTTTTTCATGTTGATTCAAACATTTTTCTATTCATTTCACTACACGCTCTATAGGGGAAACCGGTGTAACTGGGCATCTCGGCAGATACCAAGTTATTTGCTATAGTTATGTGACTTCAAGACAATTTCAAGTTACAGCAACCTTGTCTTAGGGTCTTCTTGAAAAGATTTCTTCAGTGGAAGTTTGTGACTGCCTTCCTTCGAGGTAGGGCAAGCATTTGCTTACATGAGGGAGATACTGAACACTTCATATCTCATAGATTTGTTTTAGAGATGACAAGAGTCTGACAAATCACTGGATTTTTATAAAAACTTTGAAAAAACCTCACTCTTAATGGTATTTGGCAAAAAATTACCTATCAAAGAAACTGCTTCATTCATCATTTAACATGGTATGTGTTGCTAGCACCCACTGTAAAACAGCACTGGTTTTAAAAACTGAAAAATAGTAATTCGTTTTTAAGAGTTGAATGGAACATCCAATATTCAGCAGTGGCTAGAGCTGCAAATACCAGTATCAACACCTTGGAACCACCAAATTAACTGGGTATTCTACCTATATTTTTCTTAGATTGTATTAGACAAGAAATACATATACTACCTCAAAAGAAGAAGAACTATACAGTGATCCATCCATATCTGTGGATTCTGTATCCACAGATTCAACTAACTATGGTTTGAAAATATTATTTTAAAAAATCCAAAAAGCAAACTTTGATTTTGCCATTTTATATAAGGGATGCCATTTTATTATACCATTGTACATAATGGGACACGAGCATCCAAAATGTTGGTATCCAGAGGCAGTCCTGGACTTTAGCGGATACTGAGGGCCTAATGTAGACTGGTGAGATTCTAGGAGTGTTGAGGATTTCAACCAAGTATCTTCTAATATTAATAGAGGAATAATCCCAGTTGTAATGTTTCTCAGATTTCTTTTGATATAAACTTGACTAACAAAAAATAACTTACTGACATACACTGGAATATTTCCATGTATTTAGAATGACAAACATGTCTTCAACTTTTCCTTTACTAGCTTTGCAAATACTAAGCATAATGTCCACTGCAGATTTATATGCTGAACATTATTTCTTGAAAACAAATGCATATGCATCTTGCATATCCATACTGAAAAGTATACTACATTTTCATGATGAATTGTAACTGATGTCAGCATAACATAAAATAATTTCCTGGTGTAACACCCAACACACAGCATAATAAGGATTATTAATTTTCTTGAGACAACAGCACAAAGTTCCACTTTTTTTGTCCTTGTAAGCATTATGCATATACATTCTACTCAGACTATGGAATTAACTGGCTAATTAACTTGTTAACTTATTAATTTAGTACATACTTCTAGCAATTTTTACCAATTCACTAGATTTCCCAATTAATGCTGAAGTTAAAACATGTTTCAGTGAATCATTCTATTAGAATTTATTATGGTAGGTGCCTCTACTACTGTCACATTAGGTAAAATATGAAGGGCTGCTGCCTCAAGAGAAGAAATACTAGAACTAGAGGGGATCTATCATATGGCTCATTTGGTTAAGCAAGTTCATCTGTGTAATTTCTTTGGGGAGACAGCAGAGAAAGATAAAGACTGATTTTTCCAGAGCCAGTCAGAGCAGAGGAACAGTGTCTGGGAAAGAACAAAGGGAAGAAAAAAAAGAGAGTCTTGCAATGGATGGAGAGGGCCATTTGTTTGCTTAGCAGATCAAGGTTCTCAAGCAGCCAAGGTCTTTCCAGAATGTTAATGCCTGTTAGCTGTGACAAGCAGGTGTCTCCCCCGCTTTGGCCTGTTAAGTGTTCTGAGTCTTTCTGGGCATGGGCATGCACTGTGATTCTGTTAGTTCCTTCTCCTCCTCTACTGATTATATTATGGATTGGTTTCTATTGTATATTATTTTGTAATATATGTCATATACAATATTTTATTGTATATTATTATATAATATTCTATACAATATTATTTGGGACAACTGCAATGATTCCCTTTGTAACTGTTGCTCACCCAGTGCTATGCTCCTGGCTAACTGTGAAATGTTCTTCTCAAACCCATCCTTTTTTAATTTCTCCCTTGATTCCTCTCTTTCTTCCCATCTTTTCCATTTTGCTTTTTACCTACACCTTACCTCTTCTTATGCACCCCTATTAATTATACAATTACAGTAAGATAGATGCAGAGAAAACTGGATTTGTTAACTACCTTAGGCATGAAAGCTGAAGATGCTACAGAATGTATTTGGGATACCTGATCTCTACTCTTATCACTGATCTTTTAAGACAACTCTTCTTGACTGGGAGTGGGGAGTCAAAAAGGATGCAGTGATTCAGTTGTGCACACAAATGTTCTGCATAAGCTCAGAGATTTTCAATTATTTCAGATTCAGAATTCTCCACTCTTGAGTCATTGATTGATTTTTATAGCTCTCCACTTATAGCTGCACTTGTGGTAGATCAGCATCTCTAACCGAAACACGTCATTCCTTAGTAACCTTTAACTTTAACCTTTTCAAGGCATTTGAAAAGTGAATGACAAATACACATAGTTGGGCGTGGAAGGAAAAGACAGATGCAGGTGAGTGACAAACTGAAGAGGTAGGAAAATGAGATCCCATGCTTTAGGATAGCCTCTCCCAACCTGGGAAATATGTTGGACTCCCACCATTAGCAGATGACAATCATGTTGTGGACTTTGTAGACCACGTGGGAAAAATCCAGATTAGAGGAAGACAACTTCAAAAAGACAAAAGGTGATCTTCTGAACAAGCCAAAAACAGAATGTGTTCCCCTAAGATCAGCACTGACAATTGCAATGCTATTTTCAGTAAATCCTAGCACTAACATCTTAATGAGCAAGTTAATTAACATTTATGAAATAAATTAAACATCCATATTATTAGTATTTGTGATAGCAAATTTTACAATTTCTATAATTTACAATTTATAACATTCAGAATTATGAAATTAATTTTCAAATTTAAGATTCTAAGTTCTAGTTCTACCTCTTCAGCTTCTCTGTCTTATAAGCAAGAGTTACATTTGCAAATTGCAAATTAAAACAATGTCTTATTTGCCACTACACAAGTATGATCAGCAGTTCTTCTTTATGCAAGCATCATAAACATAGATGGTAATCTTGTATCTCACCTTTTCTCAAATGAACTACACAGCTCTCTTTTCCCACACTTCATCTTTGTGACAACCTGTGAGGTAGGTTAAGTAAAGCAACAGTAACTGGTTCAAGATGGCCCACTGAGTTTCATGATTCTGTGGGGACAACCACCTGGATGTCCCAAGCTCAGTTCAACTGCTATGTCACACTGGCTATTCATTACATCTCTGGAGTTGTTGCATTCAATATAACTGTTTTGTAATTTAACTAGTATTTTCAATCTTCCCTTCTATAATAATTCCATGTTAGACAGAAGCTGCATTTGCCAGTCACAATATCCCATAGCACTGAATTCTTGAAATATATGCCAATCTGAATGTTATTCTTTTGTTAAAATTCATACAGTGGAAAAATTCCAATCATTATGAAAGGTACGTGGGGGACAGCTTGTATGTTCAATGGACTCTGAAAATGCATTGCACACTTGATGCAAAGAAACAAGTTTGCCCATAAGACAGAGCAGCAAGATAGCTAGAAGTAGACGCAGAAAGGATTAAGTTAGTAACTGTGACTATTAATACCATTTACAGCTCATGAAGTTTGCTGTGTCAGAAGGCAAGGATCCAGATAACCTAATACAGATTCACCAATATCCCTACCTAGCCCAGAAGCTGGGAGAATATGGATGAGAGTGGCATTAATTCCACTCTCATTCCATATATATTACACCACTATGGTATTATATACAAAGGTTAAATTAAATGTTTAAGTTTATGACTTTGCTATTTTCTCTAACAATGTATGATTTTATACGGTTGTCCCCATTTTATGTTTTATAATTTATATTTTATAATTTATATATTACATAATATATTTATGATTTATATTTATACTTACATATTTACATTCAAGCTTTATATTTTATTTTTTATGTAATGTTGTTGGATAATGTATAATTTACCTGTGTATTTTTTTTTATTATTTTTTTTGGATATGGCCATTGGCTGCAATTAACTATATTGATTGACTGACACAAGAGTTAACACTCTTGCATCATCAAGGAAAAGAAATACAGTCAGCAACAGAGCTGAATTGGACTCTTTCCATTATTTATTATGAGTCTAGTATTTTACTCAAGAGTTTAGAAAAATCACTTTTTTGGAGTATAACTCCCATAATCTTTTAGCAAATACAGGCAGTGATCATGCTAGCTACACGACTCTGGGAGTTCTAGTCTAAATCAGTGATTCTCAACGTGGGATCCAGGGACCCCTGGGGGTACATGGAGTCCTCACAGGGGATCTGTGAAGCCCTACTGCTGGACAGCAACAGCAGCAGCAACTGGGACGCAGCAATGGGGCTGTGTGCAGATACCAAGGGAACAGTTTCAGTAAGGGAGTATTTTAAGCACCTGCACTCCCCTGCTATGTGTCCCTGACAAAAGGGACATGGCAGCAGGCCATGTGCATGCACCTAAACTATGACTCTGGAGATCAGGGTTTGAATGCCCATTCAGCTATCAAGACCCACCGAGTGACCTCAGGCAAGACATTCTCTCAGCCTCAGAGAAAGGCAAAGGCAATCAATCTTTCCAGGAAAATCCTTATGATAGTTTTGCCTTAAGGTCACCATAAGTCAGTTTTCAAAGGAGAGAGACATGATGGATAGAAACAACCTCCTTCTGTCAGCAGCATTTTGTTGTTGTGAGCCTTCAAGTCACTTCTGTCTTATGGCAACCCTAAAGTGAACCTATCAGAGAGTTTTTTGGACAAGATTTGTTCAGATGAGGGTTGCCTTTGCCTTCCTCTGAGGCTGAAAGAATGTGACTTGCCCAAGGTCACCCAGTGTCTGAGAGGGGATTTGACACCTAGTACCCAGAAGACTTTAATAAACAATCATCTGAATGCTTAAATAAATATTTGAATATTTAAATCTAAATTTAAATATTTAAATCTTGAGATAAGTCTTGATGGTCCCCAGCAACAAATTATATTTACGTGGGTCCCTGTTAAAGAAAAGATTAAGAACCACTGCTCTGAAAAATAACCTTTCCAGTTTTGATGTCATTTGGGCATTTCAAGCTTCTGTTTCTTTCTCAAGTCCATTTTTTTCCTATAGGGCTTTATGATAGGGTTGCCAAATAGCCACATTATAGCATCTCCTCACAACAGTACTTCTCTTAAAAAATATTAAGCCAGTAGTGAGGGGGTCCAACATACTCCCTCACTACATTCCATTTTTGGAATGGACATCAATAGAATATACTCTTTATGTCAAACTGGAAACATTTTAAAATCAATTGTATCTTCACAGCTAGCTAGAATATGTTCAGCCAGAAGTTTTCTGCTGGATTTTAATGTTAAATTATTATAAAGAGAAATAACAAACCAAAACCTAACAGAAGATTCAGGTGATAATTTTCATCAGGATTACAGTACAATGAGCTTTAATCCTCAGAAAAATCTTTCACTCGTTCACCCACTCTCTCTCTCACGCACACACAAACTCTTGGGATACCATAGATGGCCCTCCTCATTTGCAGATTTGACCTTCGCAGTTTTATCTGTGAGTTTCTCCAAACCTTGTCTCCTCCACTTCCAGTGCTTCTTTTCCAGCTAAACCTTCCCTCTCAGCAGTTCTGAACAGGCCACACAGCCCTTTAAAAACCTACCTCTGGTCCTCCTCCTCCTCCTCCACCAGCTGCTGCCTGCCCAGCTAAGGATGGATTGCAGCCTGATTTCTCAGCACCACAAACCCTCTCCCGATACCCTCGCACATACCCAAGGAAAGAGACTGGTGAGAGAGGAAATATAGGTCTACCATGTTGATCCCCTTCTTTTCCCTGACCTGGTTTCGACTCTGGCTGCCCACTCTCCCTACTATGCCTTGGTCCCCTTCCTACAGATACATACACATTTTGATATTTGTGGGTTTTCCACTTTTGTGGGTGTCCTGGGCCCCTAATGCTAGCAACTGTGGAGGGCCAACTGTATAGGCATTTTTATGTTTAGCATCACATCTGGATTAACCCAATTACATACGTTATCAGGAGTCCTGCCATTAAGTTAAGGTGTCAGATACGGACTGTGAGGCTTGTTCCTCCTGCAATATTATTCCAGGAAATTTTTTTTCTTTCTCCACACAAATAAATAACTGCACTCCATCCTATCTAGGAGAAAGTACAGAAATGCACTATTATATTAGGGCAATATTGGGTTAAGCTAAACTACTTCCTACTTCTGGGAAGCCCAGATATCCTAGGCAGATATCAAGCCTGCTCCTATTTCCATAGCCCCATCCTATGTTATATGACAGATTGTTGGAAAATAGTTGGCAGATAAATATTTTGTTAAAACACTCGAAGAAGCAGTCAGTGTTTCTCCTTCACTGACATATGGACTGTAACATTTTTAAATGCTTTTTATTCTTGTTAAAGGGAGTAAAAATATTGCCAAATGTCAGCTGTTGCAGAAGCACTAATTTTTTTAAAAAAATATAGTACTTGCTGTAATCCTATGCATTCTTACCTGAAAATGAGTCTCACTAACATCAGTGAGACTCAGTTTTGAGTAAACCTGGTTTTTTAGTGCTGGCATGTGTCCAGCATCCAGGTGTACTCGGGTGATGTCAAACCACTACAAAAAGAAGAGGTACCACAAACCACTCAGTAATAAAGTCACATTCTTCCTAGATCTAGCTTCACTTCAAACAGCTTATCTTCTCCAAATTATCCACAAGCTTTGCTTCATTGCCTAATTTTGTGTTTTCATGATCCCAAGATATCTTTTCTTCTATACTCACCACAAATTGCTCATTACATATATAATAATTTTATGACTATGATGACTAACATACTTTATGTTGTTGTGGGCCATCAAGTCATTTCTGACTTAGGGTGACCCTAAGAAAACCCTATCACAGAGTTTTCTTGGCAACATTTGTTGAGGGGGTTTACCTTTGTTTTCCTCTGAGGCTGAGAAAGTGTGACTTGCCCAAGGTCACCCACTGCATTTCCACTGCTGAGCAAGGATTCAAACCCTTGTCTCCAGAACTGTATTCAGCATTCAAATCACTACACTACTGGTTCTTAACAGGGGTCTGCTAAGCCCTGCAGCTGGACACCAACAGCAGCAGGAGCAACAGAGATGCGGCAACAGGGGAGGAAGGGTGCAAGTGTAAAAACCACTTCCTTATTAGCAAACAGGGGAGCAGTTTGGGTGCATACACACACCTGATGCCATCTCCCTTCTGTCTGGGATGCAGCAGCAAGGAGTGTGGATCCTGATGGACACCGTGGCAGGTGTGTGTACATGCACAAACTGTTCCTTCATCTGCAAATGAGGGAGCAGCTTGGATGTACACATCCACTGCAATGTCCCTGACAAAAGAGACACAGCAGCAGATGTGTCCACATGCCCAAACTATGACACTGGAGACCAGGGTCTGAATACCCACTCAGACATCAAAACCCACTGGGTAGCCTCAGGCAAGTCACTTTCTCTCATTCTCAGGGAAAGGCAAAAGCAACAAATCTTGCCAAGAAAACTCCAAAATACGGTTGTCATAATCTGGATTTCAAAGGGGAAAGACATGATGGATAGAAAGAACTTGCCCCTGTCAGCAGCATTTATTGTGTGCCTTCAAGTCACTACCGACTTTGGGGTGGGCAAGATTTGTTTAGAGGCGGTTTGCCCTTCCCTTTCTCTGGGACCGAAAGAATGCAAAGTCACCCAGTGACTGAGTGGGGATTTGAATCCTAGTCTCCCTAAAACTTTAATTAAAAAGAAATTGAATACTTAAAATTTTTGAATATTTAAATCTTGAATTAAATCTTGAGGGTCCCTGGCAACAAATTATATTTACAGGGGGTATACAGCAATGAAAAGGTTAAGAATTACTGAACTACACAATGCTGGCTCTTTACACCATGCTGGTTCTGTATACTTTATATATCAGGGTAATATTTGACTCAAACTTCTGAATGCGCTGCTCCTAATATATGCGAGTATGAGTCAAGATTTCTGGCAGTTTAAATATATCCCATTTTTTTAAAAAAGTTGTCATTGCCCAAAGGACAGGGTGTGTCCATAATTCTTCAATAGTTTACAGCTCTCCGATGAAAGTTTCGCTTAAATCTATGAGGAAGGTCTGGCTCTCTTCTGGGAGTATTTCCATGAAAAATAACTTCAAGATCATAAAGAAAAATAACACAGTGAAAAGCAACAGTTTTAAATGACATTGGTTCACAAGAGACATATCCAGCCTATTACCTCTCCATCTTAAGCACATATTAGAGGAATTATTTTATGTTAACAGGTGTAATTCATTTTGAAGGTTGATGATAGCCATATAACAGTGATAAACATCTCATATAGTCATATTTGATAAGTGCCTTGAAAAACAGGAACATTTCCAGCATAACCCTTTATCTGAACTTCTCATATTCATGTCCAAATGAAAATACAGATTTTCAGTCCACAATTCATGCTACTACATGAATAGGCTAATCTGTGATATCTCATTCTATCTGAAATACAAACAACAATTTCAATGTTGTAATCTACTGAGATCCAGCATAATGTAGTAGTCTGAGTGCTGGACTATAACTCTGGAGCTCGAGGTTTGAATCCCCACTTGGTCATCAGAACCCACAAGATGACCTTAGGTAAGTCATACTTTCTCAGCCTCATAAGAAGGTAAACTCTCTCTGAACAAATCTTGTCAAGAAAACCTCATGATAGGTTCACCTAAGGTTTGCCAAAAGTCAGAAACAACTTGAAGGCACACAAAAAGGTAATTTACTGAAAGACATCACTGGTTAATAGTTAAGCAGTCAGAAATTTGGATACTAGGTTCCACTATTTGGGATGCAGGCAAGAGCTCTAGGTATATTCCTGGGTGTTAATTCTTTAACAGAAAACTTGGTACCAGAGGCAAAACAACATGGAAAGAATAAGGACAGTGTTCTACACCACAAAGAATAGAAGTTCAACGTATTTCAGCAAAAATTTTATTAAAAACTACCAAATATGTACATGTGCAATGAACCAACTTGGTTAGAAAAGCTCTGAAAAAGCAAACAAAAGTATTCTAATTCTTCTAGAAACCACTTGAGGTCTTCAATCAAAATGAATCTGGGGATGGCTTTTAATTTCACCAGCCTCCATTTTTCTTATAATTTCCTTTTTGGTGAATTTGCAGATCTCTATTTTTCAACATGCTGGGAGTAAGACAGAGTAACCTGTTATCCACTTCCCTCCCTCTCTCTCTCTCTCTCTCATTCTGTTCATACGTATTTAGCAAGGGATCCTGGAAGCAGATGCTACTTACATTGTTTATTATAGGCAGGTACACACACAGATACCACAGGATCAGCTAAATTACAATCCTGTTATTCTCCAGCTCAAAGTTTATTTATTGCATTGTTTACTGTTCCAACCTGATGCAGAAACTATGTCTTCTTCTAGACCTTCACTGTTCTCCCAGTGCTGATGCTGCTAAAAAAAACTTCCAAATGTACAGAGGATAAGGAGAAAAGGGGGATGTGGACAGGTGTAAAAGAAGACTTTGAAAAGGAGCTTCTTTCTCAGAGGCTTTGTTAACAGAGTTATGCCTGTATAGGTTGGATCTATGCTGAGTTGGGAAACTCAGCATGCTTGGAATTGTAATGAAGTATTTGTCATATTAGCTCCTCTACCTGCCACACAACATAAAGGAAACTATCAACCTCTCTTTCTCCCAAGCACTGTATACACAAAGGTATTCCACATCCTTCAAAGAAGAGACACTAATTCATTGTGAAGTTCTTCTTAGATAGTCTTAGCACAAAATCATTAACTGAGAAAAATGAGGACAACTTCCTAATCATCTGTTCCAATGAAGCAGATAAAGAACAACTGTGTCATGGGGCAGCCCAAGCTCCTCCACTACCACCTGAGTGACAAATGAAGCAATGCCCACCCTACACTGACAGTGCTGAGCCTCTCATACAGCCCAAGGATGAGGAAGCAGTGGCACTCGTGCACACAAGCTCTCTCTCTCTCTCTCACACACACACACACACACACACACACACACACACACACACAGGGTCCCAGAGGAGGAAGGTATATGGCAGTTACAAAATATTTCCCTTGCCCAGATGGTTCCCATTCCAAGGAGCTGCAGCAGAAAGAAAGGAAAATGTAGTTTCAGAACTGACCAAGAAATAGAGAATAAAGGATAAGGATTGAGAGCATCTAACTAAGGCTAGCTAATACTGAGGGCATAAGTGTACCACAGAACTACATGCAGTGGTAAGTCACCAGGACAGTCTCTTTAGCAAAGGTCATACAGAGAGTCCAAAAGAGCAGTGGCTGCATTGAATTAAAGCAATATCAAGCAGTTTTCATCTTTGACAGGAACAGTTCTTTTGTAAAGTCACCCCAAACATTCTAAGCTCACAGCAATACAGTACATCATTGCTTAGAAAACCCACTTCAACTTGAGTTACTCTGAGGAACTGCAACTGAGCTCAGAGGGACAAGCATGTCAGGAAGGGAACACTGGCAGATCTAACACAGCACCTTCCTTTGTTGTGGTGGTGATAAAGCACAAGGCAGAGCACAGTACTCATAGATGGTCTTTATGCTCCTACGTAAAACAGTGACTTTTAATCCATAAAGAGTACCAATGTATCATTTTTTTATTTTTTTCAAAAATTAAAAAAAAGTAAAAAATAAATAGATATGTTTTTCCCCCATGGCTTCAAAATCTACAGAAATTTTACATCCTTACCCTTTCCCTTCACTTACAGAATAAGTAATGGAAAACTGTGTGTGTGTGTATGTGCTTTCAAGTAGCCTTGTTGACTTATAGCAACCTCACTGGGCTTTCTTAGGCAAGAAATACTCAGAGGAGGTTTTGGCAGTTCCATCAAGGTCCAGGATTAAAGAGAGGAGAAGAAGAAGAAAAAGCCAGAAAAGCCAGCAATAAAACCAGGGGAGGAAGTAGCACTAGAGCAGCTGCTGTTCTCCTGAAGAGAGAGCAGCCCTTCCACGGAGGAAAGTGAACTGCAAATTTGCTGCTTCTAGTACTCCACTGCCTGAGGTAGCCATAAATCAGCACAGAGCATTACAGGCAAATACACAGCCATCTGAAATAGTATTGAACTGACTAGCTTCTAGCGTGAACCTAAAATGTAACGTTTAGAACATTTGACTTACTTTGGTCTCAATTGAATGTTTTAAGTTCTGAAGAAGAAAACACTTTCACTTGAAGATAACAATCACTGGAGGAAGACTCATTTATACCTTCCAAGTATTAGCAGAAATGTTTTAAAAGCTGTCTCCTACTTTTTCAATAAACTGTGTGTTGATGCGTGATAAAAAATCCTGAATAGAAATATCACCTGTGCTTTTAGAAATCTCAACATAATTTACATTCCCACTTAAGAAAGCTGTTATCCTTATATTCATTTCTCCAAATATTATTCCTCTGGAAAGTGCACATGTTTGTTGACTAGTCTATGCACAGCACTTAGCTGATTTGAATGCACTCCTTTCAATCTCCTCCTTGATCAGTATGTCAAACAGAACTTCAATTTAGCACATATTTTCCAGCCTGGTCTCTTGCTCCCATATTAATTACTGGCTCTTACACACACTTCTTCCTTTAGTCCCCAAAAAGAGCATTTCCAACCTCCTGTCTTGTAGCTGTGTTTCTCATCACTCAGCAGTCACTACCCTTTTTGCTATGGCCCCAGAGAAGATCAAGATACAGTGTTCTATGAACACTGAACCCAAACAGTAGCTATCTTATGTTTAAGCAAGGGAAGAATGGCAGGGATACACAAAGTGCCTTGGTCACAATGGCTTGCTTTTCCTCTGCTTATAATTTTTTTTAAAAAAAAATTAAATGACTTGTTAATCACAGACAAAAGCTGAAACACAGCTTTTGTACAACACAGCAATCACATCAACGGGATTTCAGCAGTGGATTGAAAAATCTCAAACTTCTGCTTGAACCAACAGATCAAACCTACTATACAAGACAAGAAGGCAACATGTGCCTGTGGAGGGAGCAGCATCTTTTTGCTTAGAATTAATGGCTCTGAAAAGACATGGGGAAGGAGAACAACTGAGTTTCCTGATACAAGATGCCCAATTATCCTTCCTTCTCTTCTCAATACTTGTCTCACACAGACACAAGGAGCTCACATTTAACATATCTCTGGAGTGTTACCTCTCTCTGATGAACATGGTATTCTTCTGCTACATCCATACAGGCACACAGAGGCAGCCAAGCTGCTCCTGACCTACTAATCTTACTAGGAAAAGGTACTAGTTTTCTGACACTTTCTCTATAATTAGAAATGTGGACATGACTAACAAAGGCATCAGAGGGATTTCAAGAGAATCCAGAAAACACCACACCAAAATGCTTTTACTATACCTTGTTACTGCTTACAATAAAATTGTTAGTCCTTTAAGATGCTAGAAAACTCTCTTATGGAAGAATCTCACAGCACTGTTATATACAGTATAAAATCTAACACTTAACCTTGCCCAAACCTCCACCCAAGGTTTAAAACCAATGAACTAATAGCACACAGATGGTAGAAGTAAAGCCTAGGAGTATGGTTTGTGATGGCAGCTATTTTGGGTCCAACACATGGAGATTTGTTCTCTTGCAACTGTTTTTTGGTTTTTTTTGGACCTAAGGGGCAGGAGAATCTCGATTTGGGGAAGATCCTGGCAATAGTCAGGGATGTCATGGGCCCGGGCCCGGCTGAGCCCGCCGTTGCCTTGGAGGCCGCCGCTGATGCGGGGAAGGCCTGGACGCCTCGGAGGCCGCCACGGATGCGGGGGAAGGCCTGGATGCCTCAGAGGCCACTGCTGACGCGGTGGGGGCCCGGTTGCCCCGGACGGAGGCCCGGCTGCCGCGGAGGCTGCTGCCACCGCAGGGGAGGGCCCAGACGCTGCGGAGGCCACTGCCGACGTGGACGGCCCCGTTAGCAGCGCCGGGGGCGGCCCGGGGCTCGCCTCGGCAGGTGGGGGACCTGCGGGCTCGCCGGGGGCGGGCCCTAGCCGCAGTCCGGGGACTCCGCCCACCCGCGGCTCCGACTCGGAGGAGACAGCCGCCCCGCCTCCCACGTTCCGGCAGCGGCGGCAGGGGAAGAGGCAGTCCGCCGTTCCCGGCGACTGCTGGAGAAGTGGCTGCGGGCTGAGAGTTCTCAGCTGTGAGGTCAGGCGGCAGGCTGAGGGCTCTCAGTTGTGAGCCTGCGCCTGATTGGTCACCACCGGGCCAGGGGGCTACTTAGGACGGGCGCTGGGAGGGGAGGAGCACGGAGCAACAACCGTCGGTCTTCCGCCTCCTCCTCTGCCTGTGTCCGGATCCAGCCCCTCCCTCCAGCGACCACGTCCGGTCTCCCTGGTGGCCGAGTACTTTGTCTGTGCTTGGGTGAAGTAACCCTTTCTTGCTTTAGGAAATAGCCTGAATTTACTTTGGGACCTAACCTTTGTTTTGGGACTGATTTACGTTTGTGTTGAGGCTTGTCTGTGGGGGAGCTGCGACCCCTGTTTACTGGTTGCTAATAAACGCTGTCAACTCCAGCCACTCGTCTCGCGTCTGCTTGGCCTCCGCCCGCCGCCAACAAGGGCATGGGGCAAGGTCAAGGACACTGCCATAGGATGATCACTGCAATGAGTACAAGACCACAGTCTGAAATTCCAGAGAGCAAAGAGTCAGTTTCCTGCTTTGGATGAACAGGAAACTATGAAAGATTCATTAACACTTCCCTGATCAAATAAAACCCACATGAATGGTCTCCATACAAGGGGGAAAATCCCATTCATGCTGCAAGTCAATAAGATATGCTGGTCCAAACTGGACCACCATATTCAAAACTGAATGTAGAAAAATTATCTGCTTATTATAACTTCCAGACTACCCTAGCCACAACTTTGGGGAGTTTAAGTCTGAAAAAGTAACTTATGCCATTATGATCAGTATAGTGATTGTTTACTAGACACAGGCAAAAAAGAGCAAAGTTTGGGGGAAAAAACAATGGCGTCCCACTCCTAAGAGTTCAGAGCATTTTAAATAAAAGTATAACTGCTGAAAAAGTTTACAATAACCCCTACTTGCCTCTGAGAAACAGAGTTGCAGCTTTTTGTATTCTTATTCTACTGGTGTTGTAACAGTGGTGGTTGAAAGCAGGGCAGAAGAAACAAAAGGCAAAGACTCTTTGACTATTTCAGTTTTTAAAGTGGTTATCTGCATTCATCCAAAGTCCCCTCAGCCTTCTAACCAAAATCTAAATAGAGCAAGATGCTTAAAACAGGGAGGAAAAACTGGGGAAGAATATACTTTCTGAATGTATTTATATTGACCTTGTATTTAAATTAGAAAGGTTACTGTGATTTGGGGAACATGAAAAAATAATGGTGCACAATTTTTTTTTCTTACAGGTGGTTTCAGAAGAATAGTATTCATTCAACAATACTGCAGGAGGCAAATACCGTGGACTGAAAACACAGTGGTTTTTCCCTAGCTAATGTTTTAATGTGTATTTACACCTTCAATTTCAGTGACTGCCAGAATTATTAAACAAATAGAAATGGATGATTAATGTGTCTGGGCAGCTAACCCACAAGATGTAAAAGATAAATGTCACGAGAAACAGACTGTCCCTTGCAGGTAATATGTGACTGATTGCTTAGATAAGAACCAATACACTAGGCTGCTTTCCTTTACGTATTTTCTTCAGTCTTCCAAAGAAAATTCACTTTCACACCATAAGCAATCCTATATTCCAACAAGCCAGCCAAAGATGCATCACCACTATGCTAGCAAGAAGTCTGCCATGTATTTGCCCAGCCCAGAAGAAGGGGAAAGCAATATGCTAACAAAAACTGCCATCTCTTCCGAAGCTAGACAAGCACAACAGGAAGAGAGAAAAAAGAGTGCTCACGCTCAGCGCTTAGATTGGGAGTGTGATGTCTGACTAGGCCAGTGTGTTCCTTCCAGCACCATTCTTGATACTTCAGACATCTTGATAATATAGAGACAATAGAAAAACTAAGAGAGGAGCCATAAGCTAAATGGCAGAGATTATGCTCTATTTCTCACTTTCAATCTTTTGAATATCCAATTATAATTTCTGGCAGCAGGTCTCAGAAAGAGCTCTACCCTCCCACAGTGGGTAGACTATGGTTGCTGTACTCAACAGTATTCCATTTTCTTCACAACTGTTGGGTGTCTTCTTTTTTGCATCTCTGAACCAAGTAGGGGTAAGTTGACAGTTTTGCAGCTAGTAAAACTGCAGTAACTTCTTTGATTAATCAACAAATATCTGGGGTTGCATTATTTTTTATACAAATATACAGCTGTAAACATTTAAAGCCAATGACCTTGCATATGGCCAATGGTCAGACATTCCAGGAGCTGTACTATAACAACAGCTTGTATGGGAACCACTGTCCTAAGAGGACAAAATACATAAAAACAGCTGAATGGCAGGCAGAAATGCTGGAAGTCCCTATGACTGGCCTTATAATTCTGCTGAGACCCACAACCCCCATCAGATGGGGGGAAATCCTTAAGTATTACCCTCCAAAATGCTCAGATTAGAAAGAAGCCTTAAATATGTCTAACTTGAAAGGGGACAGTTGTTTAAAACTGAAGTTCAGTGTATTAAGAAAAAGGAAAACTATGATTTCTTTTCAAGGCTACTTGCAAGAAACAGAAAGTTAGAAATGTAAATAAAAGTTCCTGAATGAACAAAAACCACAGAATGGAATGTGCTAACTGGCCAAGTTATAGTCTTTAAAAAGAGGCTTTAATAACAACAACATTACCAACCGCCAGCATTTTTCTGATTGGTTAGCAAAATTTTTGTTTTCATGTAGCCTGAGTTATGCAATTAGGTCAGCCTGTAATAAATGACTTGTACACTGTGGAACACAGTTTAAAATAGTCAGCTGCCACCAGAAATGTAGAAATTGACTGTGAATGTTCAATAAACACCACACAACACTTTGCTTATATCACATTATTGTCATACTGACCAAATACTAAAACATCACAAAGTTACATATGATATTACATGCAAGCAAACTGCCAAAATGCCTCAAACATACATAACAGAAACCTACAACAATCAAAAGTGTGTGGCAACACCCTATACAGCGGTAACCAGAGGTAACATTCACATTCCCCATGCTGCCTCCAGGTGCTCTTTAGATACAATTCAAAGTGTGTTTTGTTTTCTTTAAATATGAGGAGGAAAGCACTTTATCTCCAAAAATGCCCTTCGCTGTATTCACAGAATTCCTCAAAGCAGACATAACACTGCATGGCCTTAGTAATGTCTAAGGGACTGGATCACACTTTATTTCTCAGAGAATTACCTACTCAACTACAAATCCCTCCCATACTCAGGCACTCCTAAAGGTTATACCAGCACCGCTATTCACCATGATTAATGCTAACTAGAGTATGGTTTTAATCTGGAGTGGAACTGTTAGCCATAGTTATTGGAGGTACTAAGAAAACATTCACCCATGGTTAAAATTGGAGGAGTAAAAGAGAATGAAGATAATCCTGTATAAGCATCAAGGACCTACAGGAATGAAACAATTCCTCCTTTATTTCTTATAGGACAGGGCTGGCTCAAAGTAAGCCACTGATCTTCACAGTCATTAACAGGCTTGTAAATGAAATTTGCTTGTTCGTTTATCTAGGCAAATAAAAAGTTACTCCTTCACAACATTCCATGACTTTACACATATACAAGGATAAAAATTAGGTTCCGGCAAGTAGCAGAACCTTGGCACTGGTGCTATGGTAATACTGGATATAATTCTGAATGTTTGATTAAGCTCATCTTTTTAACTACTCAATCTCAAAGTGCTCAGTGTAAACACTATCTAGATCTTAAGCAGGATCTTAAGTTTACAGAAGTATTTAATTCACTGTATGGAGATATTCTACTCCAAATCCTTTAGATTTTATTTACACACGTAACAGCTCAGTGCAAGATACCAACCTGAGTCTGGCACCTCATGTCAACAGCTTCACTGTAAGTCAATGTTCTTTTTCCAGAAAGTAGCAATGAAGCAAAACTTATGCAAAGCTCAATAACTCTAATCCAAAATATAGCTCTCCTACTGAAATGTCACAACTAAAAAAAACCACATAATCACAACCTTACTGAGTCAGCAAGATTGCTAAACTGTGCCACAGCAAATAAATATCTTAAATCACTGCATAAGCTTTCCGTTCAAAAGCCAGATTGCCAAAGAGAATTAAAACAGGCAGAATTTTGATTTCTACTGCCAAAGCTACTGACATCAGAAGTGATTCAGACAGAAAGTTTCTTCTGTGTAGGAACAGAAAGAGAGCCAGAAAGGTGTAGTGGTTTCAGCATTAGACTACAACGCTGGAGACCAGGGTTTGATTCCCTGCTCAGCCAAGGAAACCTACTGGGTGACCTTGGGCACATCACGCACTCTCAGCCCCCCTCAAAAACCATGATAGGTTCACTTTAAGGTCACCATAAGTCAGAAACTACAGCAGCAGCAGCAGCAACGGTGAAAGGATGGAAATCCTAAGAGCAGAAATATCCAACTTTGAAAGGTAGTTTGTAGGGAGTGACATGCAAAAATCTTAAGAACAGTGGACTGAAGATTGTCGGGCTTTACATTTTTTTTAAAAGCCTGCCAGACTCCTGGGTCTGCAACAGAGGTCTGGAAATTTTTTTCCTATTGAGGACCATGTTCGAGGACCATGTTCCTTTGGGAGTCACTCATCAGAGACTGCATGATGATGGTGATGGGAAGGGCTTTAAGTCAGCAGTGGAGAAGGAAGTAGGCAAGCTCATGCCCTTCTTTCACTGAGTTACCCAGGTATTGACTGAGTCTCAAACCAGACTCAACCATCTCCTCCTCATTCCCAATTGGAGATGGGTGAAAGAGATTTAAAGCTAACTGAGATGGCATTCAGTCTAGTATTCCAGAAAGCCGGGGAATGATGATCTCCTCTACACTCTTCCTTCCTGGAAGGGATGGGTTCAGCAAATAATGCGCGGAGCTGCTACTTCTCCAGACCCAAAAAGAGACTAAGAAATTAATGACCAGATTCCAAAAGAACTGATCCAACAATATTTCACACAGAGATGTTTCCAAAATAATTCCATAATAATTTGCTCTTTATCTTTCTATAGCCACAGATGTAACTCGGAATTACAAAGTTCCTCCATCTTCTTTGTTCCCTCCCTCATAATGATGTCTTAGTAACCTAGATTAGCTTCAAGCTATTGCATCTACCACATACAAATAATAAAAGTGAATTCACATGTGCACAATTAACAGCTAAGTGACTACAGCATCAAGGGACATCTAGCATGACTGAGCTCAAATATTTATTTTATCACATGTTATGCCAAATCACCTGTCCTTAACATGTCATAAAATTCTCATCACGATTATATATACACTGCCAAGGCAACTAAGCTTAAAAAAAAAGCCTTCTTCCTATAAGAGCTTCTTGAAAAAGCTTGAATCAAATGTTGATTTTTCCTCCCCACAACACTTCTGATATAAAAACAGATCCCAAGACAGACAACCCATACAAGGGCAACCATGATTCAGAACATTCTGATATCTTTCAATACCAAATATTCATATATCATTTAATTGCTTTTATCCTAATACTTTTTACTGGCAGCTTTATAACCCAGAGATACCACCCCTCCACTACCTCACATTATTCTGAATTAAATGTTACAAACCACTGTTCATGTTTACAGTTTTAAATAATATCCTTTCAAGAAAAAATTCTTCATCTTAAATGAATCATGATGAATATATGTCCATGCCAGTAACACTAGGATATAAAATAAAGTGGCTTTTACTTCCTCAAGGTTTTGCTTTAAAAGACTTTTCAATTTTCTTACTTAGGTATCTTGGCCTTCTAGCCTTCTAAGACTGTCTTTTCTATTTCATCCTTTTAAAAAAGGAAATACCACATGTACAGAGAGAGAAATCCACTATTGAGGACATTTGCTTCACTCCTGCCAAGCAAATGACAAAACATTAGCCAGTTCTTCCTGTTTATGCCGTAGGAAAAGTAATTTCTAACAGTGTAGCCCTTCAGAAATATAGTGAGGTCCAGAATGTGCATCTCTGCACACATAATCCTCTGGCAAGCCTACTTCCATTTTATAATTCAACAATTTCTTTAAACATGTCCCCCACCCCCAAAAAGCCCCCAACTTTATACAAACAAGAAGCTGAGGTATCAGAAATTGCTCTTCAGGAAGAGCCATATTTATTCTCTTTTCAAGCAAATATACATTTCAAACAGAAAGTAATCAACTAACTGCTTTATTACACTAGCTGAGTTTTTCCCCAGTGAGATCAAAAGACCAAAAGGAAAAGGGTAGTAGGACCATGTTAAGCAACATCATCAGAAGGTTACACAGATGATCAAGAGCATCTTTTCTTAATAACAAGTGTGTTGGCAAACCAGAACTCTTACTGTTGATTATACAGGATGTGTTTCACAGCATATATAATGACAGCATATAGATTAACCAGCAAGCCATTTTCCACCATCTGTTTATCACCATCTCTTATACCAAAGAGATATCTGAGAAGGAAGAAGTTGAGAATAGGACTGATAAAACAAAATACTGTCAATGAAGCACTGAGCAAGGGCCAAATATCCTCCATGACCAAAATCATTCTCACAATATTTAGGTATCCTAAATGAAATCAGTAATAAAAGAGCAGATGTCCTGCAAGCTAAAAACCATATGAAAGTACATCTTAAGAACAGTTTGGACCAGCCATATTATTATTAAACCCCATCAAGGAGGGATCTAGTCATTAATGAAGACAAGTGATGGGACAAAAAAGTGTTCAAACGAAATTAACCCCATCCATTCTGACAGGAAAAGTTCATGTGATGTAGGTGGGTCTTGCTCAAATCCATGGCCACTAGCATGTGGGGTCCTTCAGTACACTCTCTCATCCCCACGATACTTAACATTTATATAAAAGTATTCAGTTGTCCAGATTCCTGAGTTCTGGTGTGCACACTTTGCTGATGACCCTGAACTCTATCCTTCCTTGCCTTCTAAATTCAATGACGCTGTTTCACTTCTAAACCAGTGTTCGATGTTTCACTTTGGACAGGATGAGGGTTAAAAAGCTGAAATCAAGACAAGACAGAGGGAGTCCTGATCAGTTAAAAGTGAATCAAGAAATGCAGAAATAACCTTTGCCAAATGGGTTTATACTCACAATGAAGATGCAGGTTAACAGCTAGAGTGTGCTGGCAGACTTAGCCCTAAGCTTGGATGCCTAGGTTTCACTAGTGGCCGAGACTGTATTTGCTCATTTAAAGTTAGCCCATCACCTGCACTGATTTCTGCACTGGTTACTGTGGATTTATTCATATCTCATTTTGATTACAGTGCTCTATATGGGGATGCTTTTGAAGAATATTCAGGTAATTCAAAATGCTACTGATTTGATTTGGGTGCACGGAGCATGTAACTCCCTAGTTGGAATAGTTTCACTGGCTATTAGTCTGTTTCAACACACATTCAAGATACTGCTTGCGATCTATACGGTCCTACACAATTTAGGTCCAGTCTATCTGAAATGTCATATTCTCCCATGTGACTCTGCTTGGGCTCTGTAGGTTTAAAGTGCCCTTTTCTCAATGGCTTCACTGTCCTGGGTGAGGATATCAGAGAAGAGCTGTTCTTAGATTATTTATTTTATTGAATTTATTGTCCTGCCTTTCTCTCACGATGGGATTCAAGATGTCTTACAATAATTTTGAAAGAACAAGCTAAAACTTTAACTTACAAGTGTGAAAACTCCACTGCATATTCACATCTCCGCTATCCTTCTAACAAGAGAATTTTATATTCAGACAGATTTTAAGGACAGGACTTTCAACAAGTGGGTATTGTTCTTTTTAATGTTCAACTTTTATTACTAATGTTATTAAAATATTTCTATCCAGCTCCATATCAAAAAGTGTCAAGGAAACATACAGGGAAAAGTAATACTAGTGGATTAGAACAATTTAAAACAGAATAATTTAAACACAACACATTTAACAACACATTAAGCACATTAACATATTGAAACAGATTTAAGAAATAAAAGCATTTGAAATAAATCAGTGAGGACCAAAGGTTTTGATAAATAACCATGGTTTTCACAAATCAACGAACTCAGCACTGTTTCTAATTGGGATTCCAAGGGAAGGGAATTCTACAAATGGGGTGGCACAACTGAGAAGGCCCTCTCCCAGGTCCAAACACAGTGTATTTGACTTCAATACGGAGACACAGAAAAGCCCCCTCCAGCAAACCTCAGCGTTAATAATTTTCATTATGATCATTCTAATTTATTTGCCTTATAACTGTTTAGTTCAATTGTGTGTTAACACTATAACTTTTTTTATTTTTATTTGTTGCCTTGGGCTCTTTTCTGGGAGAAAGGTGGGATATTAAACAATGAACAAACAATTGTTACCTTGCTAGCCCACAGAGCCCACCTCAAGAAAAAGCTGGAGTAAGCAGAGGCATGTTCAGGCATCTACTAACACTGTCTAAAAAGCATTCAATGATGAAGATCAAACTGAGGCATACCAATAGCCAGTGTCTTCCACAGTTGTGGTGCCAACTGCCAAGCATATGCCTTCTGTGACTATGTTTTCCCGGTACAGGGGAATTACCCTAGAGAAAACCAAACAGATACACTAACAATGCTATATCACATTGCAGCTAGGCTGTCCCTTATAATTCACTGCTTATATTTTGTAGCACAGACTATTCAATCAAGAAAGAAAGCAGTCTCTTTTGGGAAGGTTTTTTTTTTTTAAGAAGTTTGTATTTCCGTACAGCTCAGGCATACTCCCCAAGCATGCTGATACTTCCTTCTTGCTTCCTCAGTGTCCCCATTCTGGCTCCATTCTGGCTCCAGTACTTCCAGTGGTCACTACTTGTATACAATATGCTTGCTTGGTTCCTGTCCAAATTTCTTCCCCTGAACTCAACAATCCCACAGCTGTACTCTTCCTATTGCAATCTATTGCTGGTGTATTTCCCTGTAAGTACAGGACAACATGTACATGCAACCTTTACTCCTCGACAATTTGGGGGGGGGGTTGTCTGATTTTGTTTGAATCCCTTTTTTCTGACCGGTACATCTTTTGGCATAAATAATAAACCCTCACTAATACTCCACCAACTTCTCCAGATATTTTGCACGTATTTCAACATGACATTGTATCTGCATAAAAGACTTAACACCATAAAGGAACACATACAGTCACAGAAAAGTAGTGACACATTGCAAGTAACCAACTTATAATAGATTGCAAAACACTGTTTGGGGTCATTACAAACTGTGAACAACTTTCCTTTTAAAAAAATGCAACAATTGATAACAATGCTACTCTTCCCCTGAGTAACAGGTTCTGTTTATTTATTAGCCAATTCATTAATTGAGGTGAGGAACAATTGGGAAATACATTTTGTGGAGATTTACCCCTCAAGTTTTTAGGCTATTTTCTTTCTGTTTTAAATGGTTTTTCACAACACTGGAATTCAAAAGTTGCAAAAAAAAATTCAACAAGTTACTTTTTAAAACGGAATGAGTAATTAATTACCCCTTTTAAAATTGTAAGAAATGACAGTAATTATTCATTTTAAATAGTTATTTTTCCAGCTTACATATGTGGAATTACCATGCCAGGAATCTGTGGCAAGGTAGTGCACTGGCACACACAAAAGTTGGCAATAAATCTAGATGTAATACCAGGCATAAGGAACTCATACAGGTGAGCTTTTTACACATGTCTGGCATCAGGTTCAGAATCAGTCCATTGAATGAGGATTACCAAAAAAAAAAAAAACCCACTTGCAACAGTCTTACAAAATCAATGATTTTCCACTTCTAAGCCTATTAATTAAATCCCAACCACACCCTAAACAAACATAACACTGTCCAAAATTACAGTGTAGTGCTGACTCCCGTGTCCATTAAGATTACAACAAAATCACATTCTCCCGCAGAATGATACAGACTTCACAACACAGCTTTTTAATTCACTGGCTTGCATGAACTGGAATAACCCTCTCCGATGAGTACTGGGTAGCACGTTCTGGTATCTGTTACACTTGTTCATCCTTGAGCCCTCTCCCTGTCTTTTTCTTTCCTCTCTTCCTCTCCATCAACTCTTTTTACACACAGTTTACAGAAAATGCCTGTTACTGAACAGCTCTTTTTTCTCAGCCCTCTCTTTTTCAGCCCCAGTGAATCTCAGGTGTTGACTCATTCTGTAAAAGAGACTACTCACAGCAGCAAGGCTAACTCTACATAAATATAGCATGAAGATTTTAGCTTGTCTGGCCTTTGGAGCTTGGTGATATACTATAGCTCCCTAGCTGAAAACTCTGACTGCCCATCTCTGAACTACACACCCCAGGATTCCATTGGATGTTGCTACAGCATTTAAAGCAGAATCATAGTATTATAATTGTGCAATGGGAAATGGCCTAAGCAGGAAAAATAATAGACATGTGCACACATTTTTCCAACTCATTGCAGCTCAGGCAGTCTAGTCTGCAAAGCTCCCTTGGTACAAGTGCAAAGCTCCATATCTTCAGAATACTCCCAGCTGTAAAGGCCCATCTAGAGCCAAACAGCGACACATACACCCCATGCTGCTGTACAGAACAGAAAGGCCTCTTGTTCCCTTCTTTGCTACTACCAAGCCTCTCATAAGCTGCTGTCAGTCCTCCCTAAGGGCTGTATGTCCGGTAAAAAAGCAAGTGAGGAGGAGGGAGCCAATAGTAGGTCTGCAGCAGCATTTCATCCTTGCTAGCAAACAGCAGGAAATCAGACCAAGACCAAGATGGAAGAAACCATCTGCATTAGAGGACACTGCTTCTGTTCCTGATCTACGCATTCTGCACAGGAAGCAGAAATGAAAACCAATGCTTTCTGTTCTTTCTCCTTGAAACTCATGAACCCTAATGGAAAAGCTGCTACCTCACTTCCCAACCTCCAATGGGAAAAAAATGTCTTGTTTTGTTTTAAAGCTGCATGCTGTATCAGGGAAAAGTGAGAGACAGGTTTGTGGGCACAGTGAAAGGCCTGCAAGCATGGAAGCAGCTATGTTGCCAATCCCAGACATATGTACTTGGAAACTGTGATGCTGTCATGCAGAATTTCCAGATGGTTCCCATGTTTTTGGTCTATTTCCACGGTTTATGTTTTTTTACCTTTATAAATATTCTCAACATTCTAACAAAGCACTAAGTTCTGAAAGGGCACGATGCTTTACCTTAGCCCTTATGAGGGCACAAGCAAGGAGTTAGTACTGGTTTTCATAGGAAACTGATGACAGACACTGAGTTTAGTGGCCCAGTCACTGCTATCTGTGACAAACTGTAATATTTTTTGCCTACTATGTCTCTAGCAAACAAACGATTGGAAAATGAATGCTAATTCTGAATTTACAACCCTGTTTTGGAGAAGTAAACCAAATAGTTAAAAATAAAAATTGTGTGATGTGGTTGCAATTTAGCTGCAGCTAACCAGCATAATCTTAACAGGCACCTCAGACTCAAGAATTCACCTAAAGCCAAACTAAATTAGCAAAATAAATGAAAATAACTTCTAGAAGCAGGAAGAAAAGGGGACATAACACTAATGCTAAATGTAACAAGTCTATTATGGAATAAGCACAGGTAGGCACAACCTACATTAGCATTACATATCCATCATTGCTCACCTAAGCAAAATATGAAGCACTACTCATCTTGATATTAGTTATCATACGTGCAAGCAGATTTAATATGGAATGTAACTATATTTCTCAAGCTGGAATTTCATCTCTCATAGAATATGCCATAAAACCAGTGTACACAATCCTAACAAATCCGACTCCCCCTTCTTCTTCTTTCTGGACGTATATCTGAAGGGCCTGGCTATACAGACCATAATTCACATTTCTATCCACATTCTAGGCTGACTCACAGAAATAACCTGGGTAGCCACATTATCCAAGATTAGCCAGAATGCATGCCCCTTTCTGATAAGAGCCTATCAGCCCCCACAGAGGTATAACTTTTCCTGTAAAGTAGAAAACAAAAAGGCAAGATGTCCTAGAACTGCCAGGGGATATGGGTGTTTCCTTCCAGTAAAAGTTGTATGTTATTTTTTTGTTGTTAACTAACATCAAGTTAGCTTCAAATAAAGAGAACCCTATGCTTTTGACATCAAGAAAGAAAGTCACAGAGGTTGAGGACACTGACATTCCCATCGTCCCCTGCCTTCCTTCTCTACCACTGCTTCAAGCACTTTTATGCACAATGCAGAAAGCAGTAAGATGGGCCAGGGAAGAAAGAATTTGAATCAAGAAGGCAAGAGAAAGGCAGGGAGAGATTCAGCTCTTGTTCATACGCAACATATGACTGAATTCTCCAGTCTGCGTTTACACACATGAACATACACACATACTTTATTCAACCAGGCAGACATGTGTTTAGACTGGTCCTTGCTTTCTTTCTACAGATCTCCACTTTAAAGGTTGGAAAGCAGTTTTGGCAGAAAAATGGCTGCAGGGAAAGGTTAGATGTCATGTTTCCCCCATCATCACTTAAATTCTAACATGTCTACAGATTATTTGGCCTTTTTAATGTGGAGGTAAGAGATGACATACATATCTGAGAATATTGTCTAGTCTAGACAATCAAAATTGTCAGATATAGACATGAACTCTCCATTCTCAAGCCAATGGCCAGAGGTCTCCACAGCCAGTGGGCCAAGTTGGATAATTAAGCTAAAAATAAAAAGCTTTTCTTTCTGCTAAAGCAAAAGAAAGGGAAAGAAGAGCAAGAGAGAGGCTGGTGTTAAGTCTACACCTACAAGATTGCCAAGTAATTCTTCCCAATCCAGGCTAGATTGTTTTATTTTGTAATATATTTAACTGGAAAGGAGACCATTAGTTTGCCTGGTAGAAAATTATACAAAGTAAAAAGAAAAGAAAAAGAAATAATTCATGTTTGTTCTACAGGGAGCTGGTTAGCAGAGATAAGGACACTACCAGGATATTTAGATATTAGCAATCACAACAGGTTGCCAAAAGGGAAAAAACTGCCATACCTACCACTTATGCAGAAAAATATTTTATGCTACAGACAAATCTAGAGTGTCAAGCCCACTGTTCCATATTTCTAGCTCTCAATCACCAAGATTCATAACCTTCAGTTTCTAACTGCCTAGATAGAAACAGAAGAGGGTAATGGGCAACTAAGCTGCATGAAATTAACAACCTGTACTCTGGAGAAAACCAGGCAGTCTGCTATTTTAGTATTCTCATCTCTCGTTTTGCTCTTTGATTCAGACCCCATTCTAAATGCTTTATAGAAGACTGCAGTTAGACCCAGGCTTAGACACATAATTGTGCTGACTTCCCACACAGATTTAAACCTTTTAATTTGAGGCACCCACAGATACTCAGCATAACAGACAAGACTACTTGGAGGAATTTCTTAATAAAACAAGCCAAGTTAATAAATGACCTCAAGCTATTCTGACCTGAAGGTTAAACAAACATCAGACATATCAAGGAGAAGGTGGTGAATTGCCATTGACATGAGAACAATTATTCCTTCTCCTTTCTTTGTCTGAGAAGTTTAAGATTACTATATTTCAGAAACCTAGTAGTATTCAGATTCTGGTTTAGTTGTAACACATACCAAAATGTTTACAATATAAGAAACTATAGAATTCATTCTAGCACTCAGAACCTCACCATTCACTTTCTTATATTTGTCTGCAATATTAGCAGCATCCCTCCAACAGAGGTACAGAGAGTGTTTTTCTAAGGCTTTGTCATCACAGAACCTTTTTAGCATGAAAAGACACGCTATTATATTGTGACCACCTCATGTCACCTGAAATGATATTATGCACTTAAGTCTGCAATGTTACTTTGGCCTTTAGTAGCTGCTGCTTAGCTTTGGAATGTTTATGGCTTTGGTACTCTCTTCCAGTAGAGTTGGTGACAGACAAGTGAAAAGCAGGAGCATTTGGCAGCTTAAGTTATTATAAAATGTGGTTACCAGGCTGCTAAGCAGTACACAGTATCAAGATCACATTATCCTGATACCAAAAAGAACCTGCACTGCTTGCCCACTGTTTTCTGGGCCCTAGTTTAAGATGTTGACTTTAAACTCTAAAAACCCTAAAGAGCTCGAGAACTGAAATCTTAAGGTTGTTTATCTTCTTATGAACCTGCTCTATTGAGAACTTGCTCAAGACAAGTTCTCCCATGGGCATCTCCCAGGAAGTGTATACAGAAGTACAGCTTAAGAATGACACATTTCTTTTGAGGAACCTAATACTACAAGGACAACTGACATCAGTGGAGGGACCACAAGTACTTTCCTATACAACATTTCATTATCTGATATGGTTTCCCATCTCCTGGGCTGACTCTATACTGGAAAATAGCAACTAAGACAACAGAACTCATGTTATTTTAGATAACAAAGTGGATGTGGGAAGTCATGAGCATTTGTCATACAGATCTCACAATCTCAAGAACTCATTTTTTTGAGAAAGATACCCTTGAATAATTTTTCTCGCTCTGAAAGCTTGTCATCACCATTTATGCTTATACTGCACAGATAAGATTGCACTCTGCAGTAATGATCAAAGTTCCACACATAAAAACAAATTAATGAGGATGGAGATACAGCAAGAAATATTCTTCCTTCTTTCAGTCTGTGTTCAGGTATAAATATCCAAATACATACTAAGCATACTCAGTTAAAGATGGCGTACACATCTTTAAACTACTGGTTCTCATTGCAAAATACACAGGGACACAAAATTTTCACAGTCATCATTTTTGTGTATTTTTCCAGATAAACGTAGCAGTTAAACAACATATGCACTATTCTAACTAACATGGTGCTTTTATATTTTGTACTTGTATCTCAATAGTGGTTTAAAGTAAGAAATGATGGTGAGAGATAAAAAAACATTGTGAACTAGGTGAGCGCACTATAAGTTCTCAAGAGAATCAGAATGGATCAAATATATAACATCTTCCTTTGATAACTATAGCAATAACTATGTGTAAGTCAAATTCACTCACATTCTACTAGCCGAATGAATACGCCAGTCAAATATGTCAACAATTTTAAAACAAGTAAGATACATTAGGCAACTTGCAGCCATGGGAATGCAGAGAGTAGACCCAGGAGCAATGAATTTTTTAAAAAGAAAGGGTGGGGGAGAGATTGAGACTCTTGTAAAGACATTATACAGAAGATATTTCAAATTGTTTAAGAAGCTGATTTTAAAAAAAGAAATAAGTTACTTATAGATATCACCACTGCTCCACAAATATCTTAAATGAAGACAGCAAAGTTTTCTGATAAGGAGGAGGTGGAATTTAACCATTCTTAAGCAGAAACCCACTGCCTAGGAGGAAATCACTAAAATCGATGTCAGTTGTTGTGTCACAATACATCTCAAACCTCCTGTGACTCCAAGTCATACTAAAAACTGCTTGTGCTGACAGCTTGTCCTCTGTCATACCTAAGGAAGTTTCAGAACTATTATTGTCATTATAGAGGCCTTACCTTTGCTGGTTGTGCAAAACTAGGTAGCATAATACTACCTCGATCGTTTACATATACCATTATTTGCTGTCCCTCAGAAATGTAGAAGTCAGAGGGTGCTTTTTCCTGCACAAACCCTGGATGTGCATGCACCATCACATCATCATGGAAATTAACACTGGACACAGAAATGAATTAAGCTCTGCATATGAACATTCATTTTCTAATACAAGTTCCAAGCCTTTTAACACCAGAAAAACACCCTTTTGAAATACAGACAAACTCTGCCACCGGACACAAAGGCTAAGCAAAAGCTCTAGCAGTAGAACTACAGTGACCCTCCCTCATGACTTGTCTAAGAGGAACGATTTTTGCTTAAAAAGCACTAATACTTAAATTTTAATTAATCTGAACAAATTTATCGAAGTCATAGCATTTTTCTATGAAGAATGTGGTAAGGAGTGGGGGACATTTGCAAAAATGAAGGTACTGCTTCCCATGAATGCTACAAAACATAAACAAAACACAGGCAGTTTTTTATGCAACCAAAGAGACATTATTCATTGTGATTATTACTAACATGATTTATACCCGAGCTTTCCCCATAAGACCTCAGGAAAGCTAACAATCTACATAAACCCACTATTAAAATCACAGTTTACAAACAACTAAAACCATAAGTTAAAATGTCTGCTTAATACAATAAAAGCAGTACAAACAAGGAGCAGTAAAAGATAAACATTAGCTCATTCCCCCAAATTTTGTACAGATACATTTTAACCAGCAACTTTACCCAAGAACGGAACTTCACATCCAAGGTACGACCACTCAGAAAGCCCTTGTTACACCTGCTAGTCTGTGAGTCACATTGCTATGAGGCACCAGCCATAGAACCTCTCCATCTTAAATCCCAGATGGGCTGGTACGCAATTAGACAGTCCTTTAAATATATGGATTCTGAACCACTCAGCACATTGTAAAGTAACAACAGTAATACTAATACCTTGAATTGGACCTAGCGACTCACTAGCCGCCAATGCAGTAATTTCAGAACAGGTATAACATGCTCAATCTTTGTTGCCTCTCTCACCAACTAGGCAGCAGCCTTCTGCACCAACTATCATCAAAGGGAGCTCCATGCAGAATGTCTCCTTAAGTGAACCAACTGAGAAATCAGCAGAGCATGGAGTGCTGTGGCCAGGTTATTCTGCTACAGGGGACAGCCTTTGTGATTATTTTCCTTGACATGCTGGAACACAACATTATTGACCACCACAAATGCTTTGGTGTCAGGCCTGGTCAGCATGACCCTCAGTGCTCTCAAGTACAAAGGCAGCAGGGTCTCTCCTATGGCAGTCCTGAGCTCTGAAGCAGGAACATGGGAAGCACATCACTTCTGCCACCTACAAACACCAGCACAATTTAAGAATTCACTTTCCTTTTTCCTTCCAGTTCTTGGCCCTAAGCAGAAAACTTGGAACAAGAATAAAATCAGCTACACTCTCTAGTTTATGACTGGCCAGTCAATCAAGCCTAATTTGTGGATCACATATTCTGAACAAAAAGACCATTTTAAGGTCCCAGATTTCCAGGTACATTGAACCAATCATGAACCAGTCACTTTTTTTTAAATATAATTTTTTATTATAGTTCACCATATAAAACATACACTTCTCACTGTACATTTACCGAATTGCTACAGTTATCTTCCACTCCTCTCTGGATTACATAAACTGTTATATCATTGACATACTATCATTATGCATCGCAACAAATTTATCACAATACCAAGATAGTTCCTGCATTTCAACCCAACTTTACATGTTCCATGATATTTCTCTGATTTTCTCCTCCTTGCTATCATATTACCATGAATTACGAATTATCTCCTGTCAAAACCCCATCCATATCTAGCACAATTTGCCATTCTTTATTGATACCATCATCTGATTTTCCTTTCGGTCTCTGAGAGACTATATCTGCATTCTGATTTTCAATAAAAGTTCCCCACCATTGCTCTATTGTGGGTATTTGTTCAATTTTCCATAACCTCGCATATTCAGTACGAGCTGTCGTAATCATATAGAGTAATATTCTCCAGTATTTCTTTATGTCAGTTCCATCTAACATATATGTCATATTTAACAGATACAGTTCAAGCATCTTATCCAGTTGAACCCTTGATATTGTACATATCATATTATGAAAATCATTCCAGTACTTTTTAGCCTTAGGACATGACCACCACATATGAAATAGTGTGCCAACATTCTCCTGACACTTCAACATTGCCCTGTTCCCGTGTTATATATTTTCTTTAATTTTTCTGGTGTCATGTACCATCTATGAAAAAGTTTAAAATAGTTCTCTTTTAGGTTCTGAGCTGCGGTAAATTTCTGTGTCCGTTGCCAACTCTGTTCCCAGTACGCTAACTGAATTGGATGTCCAACATTTTGAGCCCACAATATCATTGCCGATTTAACTGTTTCCTCTTCCCTTTCTTGATGTAAAATCTCTTGATATAAGTAAATGAGGCAGGTTTTCAGACAGTAGCTTCAATAATCCTCCTTGTTCCTTTTGTTCGATTCCATAAATTTTGATGTCCATCTGAAATCTCTCAGTTAGTTGATGAACCAATCACTTTTGAAGGGGGAGCCACTATTTTTTCTTCACCTGAATTCTTCATCAATTACTCTTCCGATTTTGAGAAATTAAGCATTTGCTTAGATCATTTTTTCTTCAAAAATTTCTTCAAGAAATTTTTAAAGCATTCAGGTTCTCACAGGAGAGTAGCAAGAATCCCTCAAAAACATTTGTTGGACTCTTAAACTAAAGAATCATAAAGCTGTGGGGGGAGGGTGGTGAGAGCTGAAGAAGATTTTCATCAGAATAAGAACATTTTTATCAGAAAAAAGGGAGTACACTTACCAATATTTTGTTATCCACTTTATCACTCTTGACTTCAAGTTTAACCTTCTTTTTCACAGAAATTTTTATCTTCCTTCCAATCACATCCTTGACACTTTCTGAAATCATAAAGAATAGAACATTGGCTTCATTGTCAAGCAGCAAACAATGTTGCAATGGAATTGCATCAAAATCATTTCAACTGATATTTTGTTCCAAAGTCATCTTTTCCATTGCTCTTATTATGCAGTTCAAAATCACATACAGTCCTCCCTCCACATTTTCAGGTTTGACTTTCATAAACTTGATTATTCACAAGACACCTGCTTGCCTCCCCCACATTCTCCCCATCTGTCATGGAGCATCTACTCAACAGCTGAATTATAGAGTTGGAAAGTATCTCAAGGACCATCTAGCCCAACCCCCTGCAAGTGCAAAAATCCAACATTAAAGCACCTCTGTTTAAAGGTGCTTTATGCAGAAGAGCCCACTATTTTCTGAGGCAGCCTGTTCTACAGTTAACCAGTACTTTCCATTAGGAAACTGGAATCATTTCTTGAATGTGAATTCATTAGTTCAAGGTCCTATCCTCAGAAGCAGCAGAAAACAAGCTCACGTTATCTTCTACATAACAACTCAGATACTTAAAACTGACTATGATATCATCTTTCAATATTTTGTTTTTCAGGCTAAACATAACCAACTTCCTTAACCAATTCTCATATGGCTTGGTTTCTAGATATTTTACTGTCTTGGCAGCCCCACTATGGACACATTCTAGCTTGACAATGTCATTCTTAAACTGATGCCCAGCAACTGAGCACTATTCCAAGTGAGGGCTGAGAAAGCACAACAGACTCGTACTATTATATTTCTTGATATAGAACCTATAGCTCTGTTAATGCTGCCTAGAACTGCATGGCCTTCTTTTCCTCTGCATCACACTGTTGATTCTTGTTATGCCTTTGATGTATGCCTTTGACCCCTACTTTATTTTTACATGTACTGCTCTCAAGCTAGGTGCCTCTTTATTTCTGAGCATCTGTTTTTCTGACCCAAATGCAGAACCTTACACTTATCCCTACCGAAATTCACTTCTGCTTGTTTTGGCCCAGTTTTCCATTTTGTCGAGGTCATCCTGAATTCCGATTCTGATTTTTGAAGTATTAGGTACCCCTTCTAGTTTGGCGTCCTAGTTTGTCATCTGCATATTTGATGAGAACACCCCCTATTCCATCATCCAAGTCAATTATAAAGATGGTGTATAAAGCTGGGCTTTGTGCCATTCTATTGTCACTTTTTCTCCAGAATAACAAGGATCAATTGGCATGCACTCTTTGAGTTCATTCCATAAGCCAGCTACAAATCCATATTGCAAAGAATTCATCTTCATTTGTTAAGCTGAAGACGCTGACCTACACGGCTAACATTCCATCAGTTTTCTTCCCCACATAGTTGGATTGCCAGGTTTTCAAAAATGCAATAAGTGACAGTCAAAATTCAGGACATATGAGGCTGACTGGTAGGAAGTGGCTGGAACACAGGAATGTGTTCTGCCTAAATGCCAAATGAAAGTACTGATTTCAGTTAACAGAGCCATGCCTTTTTCAGTAAAATTAACATATTGCCCACACTTTTCAAATATAAGTTACTTTATAATGCACTTTATGCAAGTCTCTATTTGGTTATGGGAGGAGCACGCATCAATAATCTTGAATCCATTTTAATCATATAAAAATGCTTGACAACTATGATTAAAATTCAGGGTAATCTAAGTAAAATTGTTTAAATTTACAGAATATCTGTTCTTTTCATCCCTCTGTACCCTGAAATATGGGATTGTTGGTGCCTCATTCAGTCTATGTAATGAGAAAGCTTACAATAAGGGATACCTGACAAACCTACGACATACACATGTACCATATTTATAAGAAAATGTACATCATCAGTGCTCATCCAAACAAGAAGCATGTGAGTTATCACAGAAAAACAGGGAGCCTTGGTGGTGCAGTGGCTAAGTGCTAGTAGTGCAGCCGCAAGGTTGTAAGTTCGATCCTGCTGGGCTCCAGGTTGACTCAGCCTTCCATCCTTCTGCAGGTCAGTAAAATGAGTACCCAGCTTGTTGGGGGCAATTAGCTAACACATTGTAAACTGCTTAGAGAACACTTAGCTGATAAGCGGTACAGAAATACACATGCTATTGCTAAAAATACATGTGTGAAAATATGTCATGTTATACAAGGATGGGTCATGTATACAAATCACAAAATAAGCCACAAATGCATTAAAAGCAAGGTATTCAAAAGCAGAACAAGACAGTCTTCACTTCAGCTAAGGGCTGGCCTTGGAGACACCATGGATGGCCACCATCATGGATACAGTTGCATATATCCAGCATGAAGTTACTTTTATCCGAGATGAAAATAATCCTGGATTCTCTTTAGTAAACAAGACAGCAGCATCCATAGCTTAATGTGATTAACTAAAAACTTGGCTCTTTAGGTTAAACTTTGCTTTCACACAAATACAAAAAGGTATTTCAGACAGTATTGTTATGTCGTCACTAAAGACACTATTACAACGATTTTTTAATAAATCTGGTTTTTAATGAGTATTATTTACATGTTTAAAAGTCTGGGTAAAAGAAATTAACTGGCTTGTATAAAAGAAGCTGAAATAACTTTAGAAGTCGTATGTTTAAATATATGACAGTACATTCTCATGACCATCTTAAAGCAACTTAATTAATGCATCCTGGTATCATGACTCTTATAACACATTAACCAACAGTGTAGAATGGCAAGGTATCACTGCTGCAAGATGATCTACCCAAAGCTGCCTGGAAAGAGTGAAACTGGAGGAAATTTTGCTCTCTCTTGAAGGCACAAAAGAACCCCCAGTGCACACAACTTGTATGATCAAGCTTTAATTCTGAATTCTGTGAGATGTTAGGGTAAGTGATATTATATTAATTACAGTAGATAATTTATATTTTCAAGGAAAGACAATTCAGCTTTATTTCTTCAAATAATGAATGCTCTGCTTATTTATTTATGTCGTGTTCCTCGCAATATGGGATCAAAGTCAGCTTACAGCATAGGTTAAAAAGATCTATCTATATATTCTTTTTAAAATATAAGTACACAATCCCCATTGTGTATTATCCTGCATCTAAAATCCATCTATCCTAGGAGATTTTTTCATCTAGATGGTAACCCTACAGCCTGCAAACTGCATGTGATTTGAAAAGTGAAGTTGGTACAGTTTTTGGCCAACTCAATCACCCAAAAACCAATACCATACTTCTAGAGACTTTGACGAGGAGCAATATGGGATTCAATCATCTTTTGGTAGGGTACCCCAAAGAGCAGAAACTGTGCAAAAATTGGGAACTGGAAGTGATTGGAACATCACTTCCAGGATTCAATCCCAAAGAGTCTACAGGTACAGCTCTCAAACCCTCTGGTCCGGTCCATCCTGATGTAGAAGCTTCCAGGATGAATTCAGTTCCTCATTTCTATCCCCTACTAATGTTAATGAATTCCCTTCCAATTATCTTACCCACCCCTTCACTTTCAACAACCTACAGCATTCAAACCAAGTTCCTGCACTTACACAAAGTTCTATATACAAGAATTGATTCCCTCATAATTGCTTACATTTTATCTTATATATGGCAGTTTAGCTATCTATGCACTATCACACTCCTCACAACATTGTTACATAGTTTGCAGTGTTCCCACAGGCAATTACATCATCACCTGTTCAAACCCCAATGATCTTGGGAAATTGTTCATAACTTTCACCCTCAACCACATAACTTTCCCAAGCATTTCTGAATGCTTTAATATAGTGCTCAGATAAGGAAATAAGACATATCAGTACCTCATACAAATTAAAGACCAGTTTATACTTTTTATTGTATTTTATTCATGTATCACACCCTAGCAAGATCAAAAACAAAATCCAAGTATGACCAGCATGGTGTAGCAGTTTGAGCGTTAGACTACAATCCTGGAGACCAGGGTTTGATTCACCGCTCACCCACGGAAACCTGCTGGGTGACCCTGGATGTGCCGCACACTCTCATTCCCCAGAAAACCCTGTGATAGGGTTGCCTTAATTCTGAAAGAACTTGAAGGCACACAACAACAACAGATGATGGTCTTTAACAGATTCTTTTTAGGTTTCCATAAAAGAGTTGGAGGGGAAGAAATCTGCCACAGTATATAATTATACTCATTAATATCCCACATTTTTCCCAGTCTGGGATTCAAAATGGCTTACAAAAGTTAGCAAAGATACAGCTTTTTAAAAACATCGGTTATATGACCCTTGCAAAATACAACTGTTCCATCTTTTCTCTACAGGTGATTTCAATAGAGTACCAGAAGTTTATCAGTGGACCACCTTTATGGTTCCGTGTCAGGATACACAGAACAGTGTCTGTTTTACCTAGCATTATAGATTCTTTTTCAAAATATTTATTGTACTTGTAAGAAACAACAAATATTTTGAAAAAGAACACAAAATATTTAACATCTGTAGGTAAACTTAGCCAAATAGTCTTCTGTTTGTATCTAGCTGTTTCAAGGAGCAGCCATCATTTGCATGAGAAGGTTGAACAGGAGTGATAAATGGTAGATCGATAATGATAAAATGATGTACTGTATTGGAAAAGACAAGAAGGATGACCTCTTTGCTGAACAAACTAATGCATCTTATGCTACAGTGCTAGAAACACTTCATTGGACGTAAGCCCCACTGAACTTAATTACTACGTCTCAAGCTGACATGCAAGGCAATTGACCTGCTTGTGTTTGTGGTGGATAACGCAGAGAAAATATTGTTGCACACTCAATGAACCATACCAAACTCTCTGTTTTGTTCTGCAGTGCCCTGAAAACCTGGTTACAGGGCACCACATACTTGCCTTAAACATGTCATGAAGTGGCTCCTTACCCTGGTCATTCCTTAAAAACAAAAAAGGACTGCATTTTTGATTGACGGGCAAACAACATTGGGTCAAAGGATCCACAGCCTTGGTTCCACCTACTAACTTGTTGCTGTATGCCTTTAAGTAGTTTCTGACTTAGGACAACCCTAAGGCAAACCTATCACAGGGTTTTCTGGGGCTGAGTGTGCCCAAAATCATCCAGTGGGTTTCCATGGACAGAGAATTGAACCCTGGTCTCCAGAGTTGTAACTGAATGCTCAAACTATGTACTAACTGCTCCCTTGCAAATCATGACTCAGGCAGTTGGCTTAAAAAAAAAAAAAAACTCCCCTCCCCACCACACAGTATGAATAGCAACAGATGCTTTGGCAATTCTCCCTTATGCACCTGAGTGGCTCAACCCTGTTGGCCTACATCTGGGGAACAGAGGTGTGGAAGAAGAATATTCTAGCCTAGAAAGGAAGGTTAAGGAGCCCACAGTTAATATGTATTGGTTGGGGTGGGGGCAGGAGGGGGGATAGCGGGAATGGAAATTGTGCCGGGGCCAGATGGAAAGACCTCGGGGGCCTGGGTAAGCCTTTAGGCTGCTGGTTGGCTTTCCCCTCAAGCTAAACGCCAGGAGAAAAGAGGAATTATTAGCGCTAAGGGGGACTACGCAACCTTTCAACCTCGCCTCATGGGGTTAGTATTGCTTTCCCTCGGTTGGCTTACAGATGCCCACCGCTCTGCTCGCCTGGATTTCCCAGACTAGGAAAGGCTGGGTAATCTCTCCCTGCACCACCATCCTGCCGCCGCC
Organism: Iguana delicatissima; assembly: GCA_948472985.1. Taxonomy (NCBI): domain Eukaryota; kingdom Metazoa; phylum Chordata; class Lepidosauria; order Squamata; family Iguanidae; genus Iguana; species Iguana delicatissima. The sequence continues at coordinate 1,088,842 of CAOKZL010000081.1, read as the reverse complement.
GCCGCCGCCGCCCAGCAAATCTCCTCGGAAGCAGCGGCAGAGCCAAAAAGAGAGGGCGGGCGGGCGGGCGAGCGAGCGCTGGAGCTGCTCAGCTTTACCTCACCAGCCACCACCGATAACACACACACCGCACCTTTCCAACCGTGTCCCTGAGAAAGCAGCCACCTCCACCCTTGAAACGGCGCCCTCTTCCCCCACCCGCCGCACGGCGCCCTTGAACGGCCGGGACACCCAAACGAATGACCCGAGGGAGGAGGACAGTCTTTAGCCCCCTCGAGGAGGAACCCCCGGCGTCTCCTCCTCCGCCTCGCATCTCCTCGCGCCCTCCAAGTGCCCGTGACGGACCCAGAAGAAGGCGGGAGGCACACGCTCACCTAGCAACTCTTTAGGAACGTCCGAGCTCTCGTCCGTCATCGTGGCGCCCGTCCCTTTGCTCTCTCCCTCTTGCTTTGGAGGGGGCGGAGTGGAGGAAAGAGGTGTCTGCTGACCGCTGGTGATAACTCTTCGCCCACCCTCACTTTGCTTGCAAATAAAATCAATTCCAAAACGCGATTGAGGGGGGGGGAAGGCAGGGGGAGGGAAGAAAGGGGAAGAGAGGCAAACAAAAACAAAACCCTCGCTGGTGATGTTACCCCTCAGGAAGGTGGAGGAGATTTTTCAAAGGAAAGCGAGAGCGAAGAGGTAGTTACGAGCTTGTTGCTACATGACGACTCTTCGGTTCGGCGGGAGAGAGAAGGCGAGGGGTTAGGTTTCCACAGGCGGAATAGCCTTCCGGGGGGGGCGGGGAGAAACGGCGGCACAAGCCGCCTTCCCGCGGCACTAATCCCCTCCGCCTGCTGCGTCGGCGTCCCTCCGGCTCGCTTTTCCTTTCCCTTCCCCTTGCCCGCTGGCTGTCCCTCCCTTCCTTCCGTCCGCCCGTCCTTCTGCCCGCTTCCCGCTCCTGCCTCACGCAGCCACCTCCTGGCCTAAGGTGCAAACGGAAGGCGTGGGAGGAGGCGGCGGCGGCGGCGGCGGCATCGGCGGCGGCATTCCCGACTCCCCCAGAGCCCGGCCCCGGCGCGGGCTTCGCCTCCTGCACACGCCCGCTTCCAGCCAAGCGACGGCCGCTTGCACCTCGCGAGAGCGGAGCGGCGCCGACGCCGCCCGAGAAACTCGCTGGCCCGCACGCCGGGGAGGGGGAACAACACCCCTGGCTTTTTCAGAGGAAGAAAGCTGCCTGGGCAGCGCCGAGAGAATCTCATTCACCCCGTCGCGTTTCCTGCCGGCCCTTATGTTTGCGCATAGCTTCCATGCGCGCAGCCAGGGAAGGGAGGAGCGGGCGGGAGAGAGAGAAGATACGAAGGGCATTGGTAGCAGTCTCCGCGGCCCCTCCTCCTTTCCTTCGAGTCGCCCGGGCCAAAGGCGAAGGGAGGCCTCCCGAGGGAGGACGGCGCCACCTGCTGGTCTGAGGTGGTCAAAGCCCCGGCGAAATGAGTCCTGCCCTTTTCCTCGCCTTGTTCATCCAAAAGAGGGAGATTTGGGGGGGGGGGGTTAAATTTTTTTTTTAAGAATGCCGACCTGTAATTACTGGAGAGTAAACCCTAGTCGAACTCAATGGGCTTTGGCAGGGCTGCAGCTATGGGCGAGAGAGCAAAAGGAGAGCATTGCTCCACAAATAAGAAGTATGTGCCCTCCAGAGAAGTTTCTTTCAGTCCCCAAATTTCTGCCATTCCAGTATACTTAGTACTTCAGTGGAGCATTTAGAAATAGGGTTTAGGCATCCAAAGCCAAAGGGACTGGCAAAATTTCCAAGGGAATGCAAAAGGCAACAAATAGTAAGAGTTCTAGATTTGAACTGTTTTCAGTGTCTCACCGGTTGTGGTGCTAGAAATTTGGGGACTGAGGGAAAATGGAAGGATAGCAGAATTCTTATTTAGAGAGGCAATGCCTTCATCCTTGCCAACTATACTCCTGCTTTGATGGCAAACGAACACAGGAATGGTGTTCTCATTTGCACACTTACCTGGAAGTATGTCATTACTGAGTTTAATGAGACTTGCCTCCAAGTAAACTTGCCACAGCCCTGAAAATACAGAGATCTAGCTTAGCTGTTTACTCCAGTCCACCTCCAGGGCTGCAGTCTTCTAAAAGAATATTACACTGAGTTAGGAATGTTCTAAATTGCAGTCATTAAATATAAAAAATATTCAACAAGGCCCTGTAGCAGGGTCTATTAGGCAGACTGAGGCTACCACCTCAGGTGGCAGATGGTGGAAGGAAACAGCAGTGTTTTAACCATTCTTCCCAAGCCCTTGGCCATTTTTCTTCTTCAGAAGGCCACTGCTTTATGTATGACGCATAGCCAGTCTGTCATTGCCTAAAGCCACCTGGTCTCATCTGGAATGGTGAAGGAAGACTCAGGCACCCAAATGTCTTGTGCTGGCCCTGCTTTATAGAGGTTCACTTACTGCCTAGCCAGGATATCTCAAAATGGCCTAGACAGGACCCAGTGCCAGGCTCAAACCGACTGTAGAGAAGAAACGTATTAGAAAAAAAGCAGGATCATCTTTAGACATTCAACAGGGCTTGACTCTGTGCCCAGGATTATTCAAGGGTGAAAAAAAAAAACAGAAACAATATGGAAAGGCCCCTTTGACTATAGATGTATGCATACAGTGGTTATGCTGGATTTTCTTTCCTCTCATTACCACAAATGAGTAATACTACCAGGCAGATAAAACTGCTATTAACACAAGTGTTATTTCACTTTCGGTTTGCCAGAAGGAGCATCCCCTGGGGTTTGGAGGCAAGACCTGCCGTAGTCATAGTAATGGACTGTTTGGGAATGCCTGAAGACTTACTGACATAAGTTGAATGTATGGACAGACTAGCTTACCAAGTGGCTATGTGTTGGAAGTGGGTTGGCTGGCTTGTATGTCGTTTAATCAAAAGATGGGGATCTTTCAGCTTTCCAGATGTTGTTGAACTGTAGTTCCCAACATTTCTTACCCTTGGTTCTGCTAGGAATTGCAGTCCAACCACATCTGGAGGGCTGCATTTTTCCCACCTCTGATTTAGTCTCTTGCCCATTTTATCTGGAATAAAAAATGAATTCATTTAATCATATTATTTTTGGAAATATCTAGATACTGAAAATATTCTGCATCCTCAAATTCACTTGGATTTAGCTTAGAATCATCGTACCTGCTGTCCTACTCACACTTCAAAAATATATCCAAATTGGTAACTTCGCGTTTCTGAAACATCACTTCTACTCCACACTACCCTCTGCTGGGACTTAAATGCATTGCTGGGTTTTTCCATAATCCTCTGGGTCACATTCATGGCAAAAATGGTATACCTCAGAAATTAGAAGTCTCTTTTGAAATATGAGACCCATGCATAGTTTTGTACCCTTCCTTCATCTAGAGGCTGCTGGAAGGGTTAAACAGCCATAGGCTCCTTAAAAAGTACATCTATGGAGTGCATCCAGAGCAGTTTGAGATCACACAAACTTCCATCTGCACAGTGCCCAGCTCCTCCAAATGCCTTATAAGTATATTCAAGGAAGTATATTCATCTTAATCCCTTACCATTATCTATACTGGCTGGGTCAAGGCATCAGTTCCAAACATCTGGAGACCAAAAATCTCTGATCTGTGGCCTCCACAATGCTGAGTTAACCCAGCCATTTCTTTATTGGATATACAAGACAGAAAGTACAGTTGACCCTCCACTTTTACAAGGGTTTGGGGTGCAGAACCCTCACAAAAGTGGAAAAAACACAAATGACTCTCCTGCTCCCCCTCCCATTCCTTTCAGGGGCTCCCCCCTTCCCTTTCCCATGCAAAAGGCTCACACCTGCCTTTCTTTCCCCCTCTGGAGCTCCCCCTGCCAGTCCTATGCATTTTGAGAACTCATTCACCTCCCAGCCCCTTTCCATTTTGCCTTAGCATGAGTTCTCTGCTCCAGGGCAAAATTCATAGGAATGAGAGGGGAACTCCAGAGGAAGGAAAGGAAGGCTCATGCGAGCTTTCCTCCACCCCCTTTCCCTTCCATTTTGCATGGGAAGGGAAAGGAGGGAGCTACGGAGGGGGGACAGGAAGGCTCACATGAGCATTCCCCCATCCCCCTTTCCTTTCCATTTTGCTTCACATAAATTCTTTGGCTGGGGCAAAATGCATGGGAATGGGAAGAAGAGAAGAGAGGAAGGCACATGAGCTCATGCATAATCACATTCATGAATATCAAACCTGCAAATGAGGAGGGAGAATTGCACTGGGGGAGGATCTCATTAGAAGGCATCTAGGCCCTGTTATTAATATCATGGCCTTGGACTACAAACTGGAGGTTTCCAGATTAACTGAGATCCCATTTTATATCTGGTTGACAAAATTCAGCAACACAGCCAGTTTATTTTATTCTATTCTACCCTATTTAGAATACTTATGTCCTGCCCTTTAACCAAGAAGTTTCCCAGAGCAGCCTACAATTAGTAGGCTTCAAAAGTGGGTATTTGACAACAACTGGACTGCAACCATAGGAAGATCTGAGGCAGCAACTGAAGCACTTTTAAATTCTGATCTTCTATTATCGTGGAGGAGAGCTTTATTTCATTTTAAAATGCATAAGGGTGATTTTGAGAGTCCAGAGAAGCCCCAAATAGTTGATCATTCAATTACGCCACTGCTATATCTATTTTGCTTCTATTGCTTTGTGTCATTTTCTGCCCTGCCATAACAATCCTGTTGTTGTTTTTAATATAATACATTTTTTGCAGTTTCTTTCCTTTTTGTCATACAAGAATGTCATGCATAGATAATGCCTTCTCCACTGCTGCCAGGATGCAAGATAGGAGCTCCTGGGCATGTACAGTACATATTATTTTTATAGTATTAAATTATTTTTGTATGATTTTGATATTCCTTTTTGTTCTTTGAGCCAGCTCAGCCAGGTTACAAAAAGACAACTTGTAATGTATCATATTGCTCGTGTTGACTGAGTAGAAGTGATTTAAGAAGCAGCTCTTAATTCTACAAATAGGTTGTCACCTTTTTCTTCTTGGCAGATGCTCTGTGGTTCTCAAACTGTGGGTCCCCAGATGTTTTTGGACTTCAGCTCCCAGAAGCCCTGAGCATTGACCATAGTGGCTGGGGCTTCTGGGAGCTGAAGTCCACAAATATCTGGGGACCCACAGGTTGAGAACCACTGACTGAATCCAGTATTAGTTCCAACTAGAGTAGACCCATTGAAATCAGTGAGAATCACCTAAGCGGTTATCATTATGTTCCAGTCATTTGAATTGATCTGCACTGCTTTTCAGGAGTGGCTTATCCAGCAACAATTCTTCTTTGCACAGAGGCATGGTGATGGGAAAATTTCACTTACTGAATTTCTGCTTAATGGGGAGCTAATAAAGGTAAAGAGTCTCTACCAGCAAGTAATATTCCATCCCAATAATAATCAATAATTATGTGGAAATCAATTTGCTTTCCATTGTACTGTAAGGCCATAATTAAGCGATGCAAATGATTCTGTGTTAAATCCCTGGTACACTGGACACATGGATAGTTGCAAGCTAGTCTTATCCATCTTTTAAAGTTATGATAGAATCAGATAGAATCCTTTGGACAGGCATCAAGGCAATCACGAATATGGTCCACAACAGGTAGTTAACAAAAAACAATGGGTATATCCGCCAAGGGATTTTCTTGGGACCTGAAGGAGGGATGGTGGGAGAGAGTGAAATAAGTTGGCACAATGAAATATCTTCCTTGCTTTCTTCCCCTGCTACTTTAGCACAAAGGCTCTGGAGAGAACTTTAAAAGGGGCAAGCTCCACAACCTCACAACACATTTGTCCCACCTGCAAGAGCCTTTGGTTTGTCGGTGCTTTTGTTTCCCAAGTTAGTGGTAAGCAGCTCAGGAACTTCAGACATTATGACCACCATACCTAATAGTGGCCTTTTGCTTAAAATCCAGCAGGGCAGACTGCCTCAGAAGTATTGAACTCTCTCTTGTTGGAGATTTTTATACAGAGATTGGATGGCCTTTTCCTCAAAACTGGGATTCAAGGCAGCTAACAAATTAAAACAAATACGACGCAGTTTATTTTTATTAAAGTTTAAAGGGAAAAATAAAAAAAAAACCTTCCTCACTTCCAAGCTTTTTTCTTTTTTTCCAGTTGAGTCTGCTTATTTACATTCGATTCATACATAGTTTCTCTTCAAAAGGTAATCTTACATTGTTACATCTTACATTGTTACATTGCTGCTTTGTTACATTGCCTTATTTCATTTTTGCCTTGTTATTATAAACAGTCTTGCTTTATTCTTTTCCTTTTCTTATTACTATATCTTTATCCAATTTAAGACTTCGCTCCATTCCCTTTCAAAGTTCTGGATAGACTTATTTTTCAATGAAACTGTTAACTTTTCTATCTCTATCATATCCAGAGCTTTTAATTTCCATTCTTTTATATCAATAAAACGCTGTTTAAACGAACACAAGGTGAACATTAAAAAGGGATTAAATTATCGATAGCATTAAAAACAATTTGAAACATAAAATTAAGAAAAAAATACTACAAAAAATGAAGGTTTTGTAAGGATAAATAGATACAACAACCTTCTTTACACATGAATTTTCTGTTATTTTCTACACAAAACATTCAGATTCATTTGGTTTACAGAAAGGTCTAAGTTGCAAAAAGTGTCTAAATAAAATGACAATAAGAATAAAAGTTAAGAAGTACAATGTGTATTTGTATGTGCCTCCAAGTTGCCAGTTGACTTATGACAACCCAATGCATTTCATAGGCATAGCCATAGACAAGGAATCCTTGGAGGTGGTTTTGCCAGTTCCGTCCTCTGAAATACAGCCTACAGCACTTGGTATTCAATGGCCATCTCCATCTAAGTACTAACTAGGGCTGATCCTGCTTAGCTTCCAAGATCAGATGGGATCTGGTGCCTACAGTGTGTGTGTGTGTGTGTGTGCGCGCGCGCGCACGCGCATGCACGCACACACATGCAGGCTGTAAAGTTGCCTGTTGATTTATGGTGAGCTCACAAATTTCATTATATTTTCTAAAAAGCATTTTAGCAATTTAAATGTTTAAAAATAGATTGTAATAAGTGGATGGTATTAAGTTAAATCATGCCACTATAAAATGCCAAGCTGAATATATTTGGCTAAGGCAGAAGGTAAATGGCAAAGTGTATTTGAAAAAAATAATCAACTATCAATTAAAAAATAATCCCTTTTTTCTTCAGGTAGGGCTGAGGAGGACCTCTATGTGAAACCATTGATAGTCACTACCAGTTTTTCATAGCCATGGGCTTCCAGACTGAGACTATGAGTCCCATTGTCCATTATTAGAAGCTACAGAAATCACAGTCTCAATCTATAAGCCATGCTCTCTACAGATGATGGGAGCTGTAGCTCAACAAGATTTGAAGACACAAGGTTAGGAAAGGCTATGTAGAAAATACTTAGCTAAATGGACAGATAGATTAAAGGTAGAAAGCACTTCCCTCATCTGATTCATTTATCATGAAAGCAATCAGGGTTGTGGGGCCTGCCTCAGAAGAAGAAATAAGACTGCCTGCCTCAGACCATCACAAGGTACCATCCCTGCTATGGACTATTTAAAAAACAACAACAACTGGTGTTGGTATCTCCTCTCCTACTGCCCTCACCTCTCAATTTTTGCTGGAAAGTTCCAAAGAGAATCTAATTGAGATGCTGGAGAAATTACCAATAGATCCATTATCACATGCTCTGTGTGTGTGTGTGTGTGTGTATAGATGCCTTCAAGTCTCCTGTCGACTTATGGGAACCCCATTAATTTCACAGGGGCTTTTTTAGGCAAGGAATATTCACAAGTGGTTTTGTCTGTTCCTTCCTTTAAAATATGGCCTATAGCATGTGGTATTCATTGGCTGTCTCCCATCCAAGTACAAACCAGGCCTGGCCCTCCTTAACTTCCAAAATCAGATAGGGTCTGGTGGCTTTAGGGTATTGAGGCACTCACAATGCTATTGACACATTTATAGGATCCTTTGGGGAAATGTGCATGTTTGCCACCTGCTGTCTGATAAAGGAATGTCACCCTTATTTGATTGTTTACAAATTGAAAGGAAAAAAAAAGTGGAACAGAGAAGGGAGGACTCCCAGTCTATAAAGTAGAACTGTGCGCTCCCCAGAGAAGAGAAGTCAGAATCTTACTAATATTTATAACTATACATATTCTGACGTTATATGTTGAAACTATTTTTGTTGTTGTTGTTGTTACAAAATTGACAAGGAAATAGCTTGTAGGGCAAAAAAGCATTGAAAATGGAGCACTGAACCTGAGTTGTTTTTTCCCCCCAGAGAGCCAGGTTTTCAGTGGTAAGATTCTCTGTCACAGGGTTAGTATCTTGATTAACTAAACTGGCCAGGAGGAATAAGAATCAATCTGTAATCCATGACCAAAGGACACATTTTGGAATTCAAAATCAGTTGTGTTACATTCAACATACAGAATTCTACAATTGTCTGTGTAGGTATTCTTGTTGGCTTTGTGTGAGCATGTGTGGTTTTTTTTTCACTTTGGCCATCTCTGCACTACACTGTTATAGTGCTATTATTCCACTTTCAACATCCTATGGAACTACGGGGTTTGCAGTTGAGTGAGGGGCATTTAGAATTCTCAGCCAGAGAGCTTTTTGGCCCAGTAAACTACAAACCCCAGAATTCCACAGGATGTTGAAAGCGGAATAATAGCACTATAACAGTATAGTGCGGAAATGGGCCAAGCTGCCTTGTCCAAACAAGGATCCAGGCTATCAGAAGTGTTCTCTGTAATTCAGTATGGGCCCAAATGGCAACAAACAAGTGTGGCCACTGGCCAAACTGAGTACTGTACATCTACAGAAATGTTGGTGGCAGCACACTGGTTAGGCAAACAGCATTTTGTTTAGAAATACATAAGTCAATCTAGTCTTCTGATTGGTGCTAGATAAATCAGAATAATTCCTCTTGTTTGGTTTTTCAAAGAGAGAGCTAGCCTGGCCCCTCAGCCAGAGCTCACCATACTGCTGCTTGAGATGATCTGCCCCAAAATACAGTGTAACCAAGCACTTCCAAAAGGTTTTGTTTTCCACAAGGCCATCTGAAAAATGGCAAATGATAATGATGTGCTACTTCATAAACTTTTATTGTTCTATAAATCAAAACATGTACCCTGTATTCTAATAACATCTAGTCTTGTCTTTTAAGACTGCAAAGCTTGGAGAAGCTGCTTTTTTGGAATACATCTTAAGAACTCCCAGCAAAATGGTTCCAGTCAGCTTTCTGGCTGGGAGATACTTGGAGTTGCAATCCCAAAAGCAATTCCTTCAAGTTCTGTATGGATGTGCTTATGTTTGTGAGGGCCTTTCCACCCTACACTGTTACAGTGCTATTATTCCATTTTCAACATCCTGTGGAATCCTGGGACTTGCAGTTTAGAGAGGGGCATTTAGAATTCTTAGCCAGAGAGCCCTTGTAAACTACAAACCCCAAATTCCATAAGATATTGAAAGTGGGATAATAGTACTATAACAGGCAGAAGGCCTTAAGTCTTATAAAGCTGAGTGCAATTTCCATCAAATTTAGCCTTTGGTTAGGTTCAATATACATACTACTTCTGTATTTGAAACTACAGCAATTGGAATTATGTATTTGGAAGTATGGCAAAAATCAGCCAGAAAGGAAGTTGAAGGCCATCTGGAATCTATAGATTACATTTCAAAGACCTCTGTTTTATCAGTGTAATACTTCCATCTTATTAACTGAATAGCAGGGATTTTCCACCACGCCCAGCATCATATTTATTTCTCTCTCCTCCTCCTTCCCTTCTCCCCTTTGCTTAATATCTAGTCAGAAGAAGAGTTCTGGGGAACTCAAAAAACTTGCGCACTGCTTTATTATGTTTAACTGGTCTGAAGAAAGCATCCTGCAGCAACTTACAAAAGCTCAGGTGTGAACAATCTAACAGCTCTCTTTCTTAAGTTTTCATTATCCCATCCAACTCTACCATTCACCATGTGGATGGTGTAAGCTGCCAGCTACACATCTACAAAATGACCAGGATATACATCTGCACAGTGGATTTAGTTCTGTTTTACTCCAGTGAATAAAAAAATCTGAGATTTTGGTCCATCATGCAGCCATCCAGTTCCAATGTAGTGACAAAATTACACACCATAGGATACCATAGTATGTACATATTGTCCTCTGCAGCTCCAATTTCCAATATTTTGGAGCATGAGCATGGAAAGCACTTAACACAAGACATTAAACCAAAATATTTTACATATTTTTATTTGATTATATTTGGAGCAAACTGTGGACTTTATCACATGCTGGTTTGTTGCACAATTGCACTGCATTAGTTCTGCTTTTGATCTTTCCCTATCATATGACATTGTCACTCTCCCATTGTTGAATTGCATTCCCATTATTATTAGGTCATCTCTTTTCATACATGGGAAATACTCATGAATAGCTCCAATAATGCTACATTTCAGCTATTGTGTATTGGTTCAATGGGGTCATGGTGTCAGTTCTGATATTGCAGCAGTCACATAGTCTTAGTGGACGTTGTTCCCTGATTTCTCCCTCACTATCCCCAAGCAGGCTGATTGTACTTCCAGTGTCTGGAGAAAGAGAATATAATGGTGAAGGTAAACAACATTGCTTTTACTCTGTTCTCCAGTATGTTTTTGTAAATTATTTTTGGTGCAGTTATGCACTTGTGCTGTCTGAGTGTTCACCAGTACACAGCAATTACACTAGTATAGCAAAACAGCCAAGTGTGAGTCTGGAAGAGTGAAATGCTAACATGACAGGAAAACACAATGCTGAAATGATGAGGGGGGATTCTCCCAAAATGCTGAAATTGTTTAAAGGGGAAAAAAAATAGCACATTCACTAGGTAGCACAGATGGGGAAAGGAGGCATGGTCAGTGGGATGGGTTGGAAGACCGATTGAGAGACTATGCATCACGAAACCAGCAGCATGGCATTATTGCAGAAACAGTATGATAGGTGTTTCTATACCAGTATGTTTTAGTTTCCTTGAGACTGTGAGACAACAGGCTGGCATGATAAAGCCCTATGCCTGCAACTATTTGATTAGGAAAATGTGTAATTTATAATGAGAATCTCAATGAGAATAGAAAAGAAGAAATATTTTGCTTTATAAGTCATAGACAAATAAGAAGATAAGACTTTATATACAAACCTAGGAGACCTGAAATATGGGAGTCCCAAGAACAAAAATACCATCATGGCGAAGAATTTATAAATTTCCAAAGGATAGGATAACAATATATATTGTTATCAGTAATTGCCAGCTGATTAGGCCAAAGTCTGTGTCCTTTTGCTGCCATTTTGCGATTAGCTTCAGCCCCACAAAAGCATTTTATCTGTCACAGCCCAACCATTTTCAGATCACTGAGAGAGAGATTATTGGTACAAAGTTTGACAAGCCCTGAACTAGGCAGAAGAGAAACTGTATCTGAACCACCTGGCTGCCAAAAGGAAAATGAAGACTCAGACAGTGTGCACAGTCCTCACAGCTGAAAGGAGTGAGTAAATAGGAAGAGTTGACTGTGAAATTTAAAAACAAACTACGAGTGGTTATACCCTACCAAAGCTTCCTAATACAGGCCACAATAGTATAAGAGGGGTATTTCTTGTAAAATACTTCTGTCTGTGTGTGTGTGTGTGCGCGCGCGCACATGTATATGCCTGCACATGTATTCAGGGCTACACAGTGTCATAAGGAAGAAACTGTAACTTGTCCAACTTTGGCAGAGATTTTACTATTTAATTTTCTGCAATGTTCTATTTACATTACAAATGCAAATATACATTCACTCAGAAGTAAGCCCCAAAGAGTTCAGTGAGACATAATTCTAGGTAAATATGTACAGGATTATCTAAAAGGATTATCTAAAATATGTACAGGATTATCTAAATGGCCATTGGAATGAATGAATTCTTTATGACAATTATGTTTTTTCCCAACTATATTTTTCTTAACTAATAACATCCCACATATTTCCTGGAGCTACAGTTGGTGTATATTATCCCCCTCCGAACTGCTTTTATCCTAACAATACTCTGAGGTAGGTTAGGCTGAGAACCTACAAATAATTCAAGGTGAACATGATCGTTACGTTATGAGGAAGCTGGAATTTGAACTGATCTGTAATATGCATCAGGCCGAAGGGTGAGGGTGAATATAGAGTTCATACAGTGGATCTGAGGGAAAGATGTAATTCTGTAGAAGTCTGATGAAGGCACTTTGATTTTATAATACTGTATTATATAATATTATCTTCATTATTAATTGCGCTGTTTGCAAACACACACAAATTATTTACTGGTTTGGGTTTTTTCAAGCTTTCCTAAACTGAGTTCGTAAATTCAATAGTTTTGATTCTAATAATAGTTTTGAATATTCTTCCTCGTTAATTTCTTTTCCCCATTTTGTTGTCTCACCACATCCTTTAGACCACACTCAGACACTGCTTGGCCACATATTTTTGAGTTTTCATCCGTGGAATGTTAGAGGATACTCATCTACATTTCGTCGAAGGAAGAATTGTAACAAGACTTATAAAGTATTTTGTGTCTTATATTCATCCCTTGGAAAATTTAAAATGAAGACTGAATGAAATATATTTTCATACATTATATCAGAAAAAAGGTTTGTTTTTTAAGAAAAGCACTATCAAAATCAAGGTTTTATAAGGATGGTTAGATACAACCACCTTCTTCATGCATAAATCTTCTGATATTTCCTACACAGAACATTGAGATGCATTTGGTCTATTGGGAGGTCTAAGCTGCCAAAAGTGTCTAAAACAACAACAATAAAAATTAAGGAGTACAGTGTGTGTGTATGTGCCTTCAAGTCACCTGTTGACTAATCGAGACCCCATGAATTTCATAGGGTTTTCTTAGGCAAAGAATACTCAGAGGTGTTTTGCTGGCAAACCCGCCTTTGAAAATTCCTTTGTGACAAGCAACTTGGAGGCACAGACAGAACATTCCCACAAAAATTCTCATCATAGCAGTCAGCACTGGTGGACAGATGAGACCGATGCCAAGTGCTGTAAGAATCTTTTTGTTAACTCTTTGTACATGCATGTTGTAAGGACTGATAAGTCTCTTCTTTCCCTTTTTTCTCATACTTTATTCTCTTCGAGGGTCATGGCTTTCTGAGAGATCTGCTCAATCAGTTATCATCCATATAAAGAGGAATTATTTCTTCCTGTATTTTGCAGCCACCTATTTTGCTGGAAATTATTCTTCAGTTAACAGTGGCCCCTTGTCAGTTTACAGAGAGCTAAATCATCTCCCCTTTCCTGAACTTTCCCACTCTTGCTTTAAAGAGGTAAAGAAGTCATTAAGAATGTAATGTGTGGCCAGCAGTACAAGGAGGTTATTTCTCATCAAATGAAAAATGACAGGTGCCCTGCTTCTTTTGGAGGGTATATCATTCTGCTTCCCAGATTTTGGGGTGCCCCTTGAGGGAATTTTGTGGAAGTCCCCTTGAGGCCACACTTCTGGGGGCTCTCCTAGATACTGAGGATTCAGGGAGGGGGTTCTCTGAGGTCTTCCCATGAATCTGTGGGACTCTCCAGGTTCTAGGCCTTTCTGAACCCCAAATCATTCCAAGAGGGCAGCCATCTTTGTTGCACAAACCTGGTTTTCTGGGTAGGGTGTTACCAGTGATGTATTTAAGTCTCTTACTCCAAGTCTCAAGTCAAGTCTCAAGTCCTTGCAAGATAACTTTTAAGTCAAGTCTAGAGTTAAGTCTCAAGTCTGGGAGCCAACTTTATACCCCAACTTGTATTCCAGAATTTCTAGACAGAGTTGAAAATCAGTTTTAACAATTTAAATAGAGTCGGTCCTCTACTTTTGTGATTTTGCCATCTGCAGCTTCAGAAGTGGGGAATAAGATCCTTCTTACTTCCCATTTGCAAAGCTGGAGGCTTTTTCAGAAATGGGGAATAGGATCCTTCTTATTCTCCATTATTGAAGCTTCAAGAACTTTAAAAGAAAGGATCCTTCCTCCTCAAGACCACCATCTAACAGATTTTCTGTTCCCCTTTGAGATGTGCCTTGCCTTCTGCTCTCAGGAAAATTTTTAGAAAGCTCCTCCTATATGTAGCAGGGACAGGTTGCTGAACAGACACCTCAAGCCCATTGCTTTACTCATTTGCTGTTCCCTCTGAGAAATGTGTCCACACTTTGAGCTTGAGACAGATCATCATGTGACCAGTAAGTTGTAAGGTTTCTGGATGAATGTGTTATGTTACTGAACCAAGTGCAGCCAATAAGTCACTAAAAATATGCAAGTCTCAAGTCAGGTCGAGTCAGTGTATAATTTTTGCTGAGTTAAGTCCGAGTCGAGTCACTGAAGTGACTCAAGTCTGACTTGAGTCCAAGTCTATTGACTCGAGTCTACATCACTGGGTGTTACCCCTCTCCAAGCTCATTTTGGGACCCCCAGCCACTAAGAACAGGCATTGAGTTTGTTGGAGTTTCCCCGGGGGTATGGTGATACTTTTAGTGTGACAATCTACAGCCATGTTTGTCACACAAACTTTGGTTTCGTGGTGCGTGTGTGTGTGTGTGTGTGTGTGTGTGTGTGTGTGTGTGTGTGTGTTGGCCTATCAGAGCTTGTCCTGGGACCCCTGACCACTAGGAACAGGTTTTGTGTCTTTCAGAGCTTTCCCTAGGGCCCTTTTCCTACATAGAGCAACTGCATTTGTGTATTCCACCACAGAGTGGACTTTTTTTTTCATGCAGATGTTCATTTTGGGGTGAAGTGTACCCCTCTCCACAATTATGCAAACTCCCTTGACTCCAGTAGTAGATTTCTAACCTCCTAAGTGCTTCACCATTCAAATGGCAGCCATTTTTTACAAAGGAAAATTCTCTCTCCCTCTCTTTTTCTTATTGTTGCACAAAGTCGCATTATGGGGTAAGGTGTGATCACTCCTCCACACTGAGTCTACCATCCATGACCAAGAGGAAAGCTTTCCTTGCTGCCATGGCAGAATTTATTTAATTTTGGGAAACAGCAGCTTTTTTAAAATTATGCACAAAGTATGTTTTTGGAGGCAGTTTGTGACCCCTCTCTGTTCTTGTGCCTCCACCCTCAACACTACTAGCTGGTTTCCAGGCTGGTCACCATAGGCTTTCCAATTCTCACAGAGACCATTTTGTTCTACTCAAGGATGGATTTTGGAGCAGGTTGGGTGCCCTGTCTGTACATGACCCTCCACCCTTGACTGTAGGAATCGCTGCCCATGTGCACAAGGTATCGCAGGGCCAAGCAGGACATCTTCACTCAGGATGTATCTTTGAGAAGAATCTGAACGAATTTCTTTCAGCAACGTGATTTTGTATGTATTTCACAGCACTCCACTGGGACTAATAAGTCATACTGCTCTCTATCACGGAGGGGGGCACAATGGTGTAATTTTGAATACCACTCATTGGTCTGCGTTTTCTCACCCTCCATCCTGACTAATGAGTAGTAAGGAGATAGGGTCGTGTTCCATTTCCACTGCATTTTTTTGTTTGCTTTTTTATAGGACTGGATGCTTTTGCTTTCCTCACGCAAGTGTTCATTTTAAGACAGAATGTATCCCTTAAGATAGAATGTATCTCTTCAGCCCAGTACCCTCATTCAGTAGAAGTATACTTCCACCAACCCATATTTGTGTCACACATTTTTGAAAACATACAGAACACACACATTATTGATCTAGCTTATACACATATACCCCCATTTTTATCTAATGCGGGCATGGGAAGTTAGTAGTAGCCCGTTAACACTATGTCATCAGAGGTATACATGCTCTGGTCCCTGCTCTAGGCTACATACCACAATTGTCACAAACTATCTAGCCAGGGAATCTAGTGGGCTCTATGCAAAAAGCTTCAGGATAGATATTGGAATGAGGCCTGAACATATAGATATGTGTACAGGATGAAAGTATTAATGGTAGTATGGCCTGTCCAGTGTATGTCTGATGGTAATCTTCTGTTCCCACGGCAGAGGAAAAAAAAAATGTGGGGACTATGGAAGTGTGGTCATAGGAGGTTCTAGGTCTGGTTACAAACCTGGAAAGCAGGAAGGTGAAAGGGCAGTAGTGTTTAATTTTCAGGTATATCAGTAAAACAGAGAGTTGTGATAGGAGGCCTTTGTCAGAGCACACACCCAAGGCCAATGGGCATCTTTAAAAACAGAGGGAAGCTAGGAGTTTTGGAGGGAGTAGGATCCCTTTCAAGAAACTTTCCACCCAAGAAAAACTCTTAACTAGAAATAATCTTAAAAACTGATACCCAAGAGCAAAATGTATACATTCTACAATTTAAATATACATTTTTCAGTGTTTATAACAAATCTTCTCAGTTTTGATAGTAATAACACAGCTTTTTGAACAACAACAACTTTTTCCGAGCGTACGTGGTGAGGATGGGATGGAAGATATGGCAAGCAGAGTTCAATGGATGATAACCAACTCTTATCTAATGAGGGCACATGGTAGGGTGGGACTATAGACACATTAATGCTGAAAGACAGAGGAACAGCCTATCAATTATTCAAGAAATAAAGGTGTTTAAATGATCCAGTGGGGTAAACAAAATTAAAGGTGGGAGAGAAGAACAGGCCAATAGGCAGGCCAAAATTATAATAATTAATAATCTGCTCAAATTAACCAATAATGAGACACTTTGAAAGACTGACACAAGGGGAGGATTTCAGAAATGTTCAACAATCTCTTTCAGACTTTCAAGGATTAGAACCGTAAGTGCTGTTTTGTCTGTTAACAGAAAAAGTCTAAGGAGTTGTTTATTCAGCGTAAAGTTACATTCAGGAGTTAATTATTAATTATTACATTTAACAAGGGTTAACAGAAAAAAATAAGAAGGAAAATAGGAAACATCAGATAGCCCATTTCCTGCCTACATTGTTATAGTGCTATTATTCCACTTTCAACATCCCATGGAGACTTAGGGTTTGCAGTTTGGAGAGGGGCATTTAGAATTTTCAGCCAGAGAGCTCTTGGGCCTCAGTAAACTACAAACCCCAGAATTCCACAGGATGCTGAAAGTAGAATAATAAAACTATAACAGTGTAAGGCAGAAATGGCCATAGTTATGTTTTGTACCGCTTTCTGTACAGCTTTCAAAGCCATGTGCACCAGCTCTTTTATTTTCTTGTGCTGTTAGATGTGGGGTAGGAATGGGGGGGTCTGCAATTTCCTACTGCTGCTTACATAGCTGGTTCAGCACCTGATCTTTCCGCAGAAGCCACAGATGCAGTATAATAAATGTCTAGGGCTTTTTAACCACTCAATTCCCCAGCTTTTGAATCCAGGAATCCTTTTCTCTTCACCTTCTGCAAAAACTCTTAACTGATTGGCTTTGGAGGAAGAAAAGGACAGGGAGACTTTATGATGAGTATCAGTTATTAGCTTACCTAGGGACATATCCTTGATAATCTTCAGAAGTGCCTATAAGGCTTCTCGTGTGCCAGGTATCTGACCTCTTTTTAAAAAGATTTTAGTGGTCTTTAAGAATGCAAAAAAAGTTTTATCAGTGGCTTGGCCCACACCTCCCTAATAAACCTAAATACATATGTTACTGTGGTCAATGGCTCTCTTTCTCGGGGTCTACAATTTATTAATCCACAACATAAAATTGATATCTCCACATGGCTAATATTGGAAATCATTCTACACGTCTGACAGGGTCACTGGACGAGCACGTAGGCAGGCGCGGCTGAACGGCCGATGTTAGGAAAATTCCTATCTGGCCAGTGACTTAATCTGTCACGTAGCCCCAAGGAGCCCTCCAGACAGTCCAACCATCAAGCACACAAGGGGTTCCCTGCCCCGAAATGGTAGCTCAATAGAATTACAATCAGCTTGCCAAGTGAGGGCAATTTCCACTCTGCCGATGCCTTTGTTCTACTCCGGGAGAGACATTCGCAAACCATCGCGAAACATCAAGCCGGAGATGTCCATCATTGAGGGCTTTGATCTAGCCCATCTCTCCATTGTTTTCCCCGGGAAAGAACTAGCCCTCCAGGTATATTTTTCCCTATAAAACCCCCTTTTTTTAAGCAGATCGTGGGATCACTCTTGCTTGCCTCCCGGCTTGCTGTCACTCTGTTTGCTGAATGTCCCCCTCAGCCCCCCCCCCACATGCTGAGTTTCACCGTTCTTCACTCTCTTTCTGGATATCAGGATCAGGTGGAGTATTACCCTGAAACCCTCCCTACAATCCCCTATCAATTTGCCTTCCTTTTTATTTTCTTTTAGGCTCTGTGTGAGTGAGTGCAAACATGCGTAAGTGCGCAATGACTGACATTCTATAAAAATAAAATAAAAATAATTTAGTAGACCTTTTGTTTGGATTTTGGCCTGAACTGACCTGGTATACATTGGGTTTTAAGATCCTGCTAAGTTACCCTGCCTCTCGCTTTGCCAACTTGTGCTCAAGCTAGTTTTCCATTCCCCATATTATATTTTGAGCACAGTGACAGGGACCCCCCTGAACTCAAAATAACTGATTCAGTGACTGGGACCTCCAGGACTCCCGGAAATCAGGGTAACATATAGTCCTAATTACAATTAACTCTATAACATAAGTTCACGTATATTTACAAACATGTATATGAAAATAATGTATACAGACAAGACAATCATGTAACAGATGCTTAGAAAAGACCTCATCTTTTCAAGTACAGTTGGCCTTCCACATTTACAGGTTTGACTTTCACAGATTGGATTATTTGCAATTTTCTTCAACACTTTCCTCCTACCTTAGGCATTCCTTTTCTGAGGGAACTTTCCTTCTCAGTTACTTCAATCAGGCCATGCAGCCCTTTAAAAAAGAAAAAAATTGCTCTGGTCCTTCTCCTGCTTCACTGGCCACTGCTTGGCCAGCAAAAGACGGCTTGTAGCCCAGTTTCTCAGCACCACAAAACTTCTCCCAAATGCCCCCTCACATTCAAGAAAGGAAATGAGCAAGAGAGAGGAAGTATGGGGCCACTGTGCTGACCCACCCCCTTCCCCTCTCCTTTCCCTGACGGGCGAGTTTTCCGCACGAGAGTGTTATAACGCTATGATTCCACTTTCAACCTCCTATGGAATCCTAGGGTTTGCAGTTTAGGGAGGGGCCGGCCAGGAACCCCAGGATTCCATAGGAGGTTGAAAGTGGAATCATAGCGCTATAACACTCTCATGCAGAAATGGCCTTGGTTTGGAACTTTGGTGCCTATTTTCCCCACCATACCTCAGCCTTCTTCCCACACACACACACACACCTTGGTATTGGTGTTTTTTCCACTTTTGTGGGGATCCTATGTCCCTAGCCCTAGTGCATGTGGAGGGCTGACTGTAGTTAGAGCTTTCAAATGATGCTCTCTACCTCCTCACCACCTTCATCTATTCTCCACAGATACATTCTTCAACTTGGACAGCTTTATACTCCAACATGAAAAAAAAATGTTAACTGTTTATGACTCTACATGCAGTTTTTTTTCACTCTATTGACAAAGTTGTTAGAGTATTTGGTCCCTTTTGAAATATTTCTGCATGGATTTTACTTTCACATCCATACAAACCCCTGCCAAATATACATGCCACATGGTTTTGCCCAGGGTACCTCTGCTCCCATCCCACGCTCCCAAACTTCAAAGCACTGTCCCTTCCTTTCTTCATGTTATCCCAAAAGCTGTTGGGTTGTTTCTGAACTTTATAAGTGCTTCTGCTGCTCCTTTCATATAAAATGTTTCCGCTTATTTTTCCGTTCAACTCTTCTACATGCTTGTCCTATTTTGCGTTTGATACAGGGGACACTTAATAAGGACATTATTTGGGTATCTCTTAACAGATTGAAACAAGTCCGTGCATTTTGCCACCGGCAACAGTTTGGCTTTTTGGATCATGGCTTGAAATTCCAGGAACATGGGCTTCTGGCAAGGGTTGGGCTGCACCTCACGAAACTTGGCAGGAACGTTTTTGCAAACAGTCTCACAAGGAGGATTAGGAGGTCTTTAAACTAAGTACAGCTGGGGAGGGAGACAAGATTATCCAGGACAAGGACTCGGCAAGTGCAGGGAAAAAAGGCCCAAATGATATTGGCCAAGTAGGAATAGCATCCAATCGTGGGAGGCGTGGAAACAAAGCTATGGGACTTGCAGGAAGGGCACGAGGACTTAAGTGTCTCTACACTAATGCACGGAGTATGGGAAACAAACAAGATGAATTTGAACTCCTAATACAACAAAATAAATACGATTTGATAGACATCACTGAGACCTGGTGGGATGAGTCTCACGATTGGAATGTAGGAATAGACGGGTATAGCCTATTTTGTAGAAATAGACCAAATAAGAAAGGAGGAGGAGTAGCCTTATATGTCAAGGATGTTTTCACCTATGAAGAGATCCATGACTTGAACACCGGAAGCCAGGTCGAGAGCATCTGGGTAAGAATTAAGGGAGCGAGAAACAATAGGGATATTATAGTGGGGGTTTACTACAGACCTCCAAGCCAGACTGAGGACCTCGATGGCGCTTTCATAGACCAAATGACTGCATATTCAAAAAGGAGAGATACAGTAATAATGGGAGATTTCAACTACCCGGATATATGTTGGCAGTCAAACTCTGCAAAGACGGCAAGGTCCAGCAAGTTTCTTGCTTGTCTTGCAGACAATTTCATGGTCCGGAAGGTGGAAGAGGCAACAAGGGGATCAAATATTCTGGATCTGATCCTGACCAACAGGGAAGACCTTGTTAATGAGGTAGAACTGGTTGGATCTTTAGGAGAGAGTGACCATGCCTTATTAGAATTTGGCATTCAGTGGGGAAGAGAAGACAAGTGTAGCCAGGCACTCGTCTTAGATTTTAAAAAAGCAGACTGTTGTAAACTGAAGTTGCTGCTGGCTGAAATCCCGTGGTCAAGAATAGTCAATGAGAAAGGAGTTCAGGATGCATGGGAGTTTTTTAAAAAGGGGGATACTGAAGGCACAGGCTAAAACTGTGCCATTAAGGAGGAAAAATAGAAGGCATCTGAAGAAACCGGAATGGTTGACTAAAGAACTCTCAGCTGAGCTAAGTGTTAAGAAAAACATGTACAGGAAATGGAAGAAGGGGGAAATCACCAAAGAAGATTATAAGCAAGTAGCCAGGAGATGTAGGGAGAAGGTCAGAAAGGCTAAAGCACAGAACGAACTTAGGCTGGCCAGAGACATTAAAAACAATAAAAAGGGCTTTTTTAAATACGTCCGCAGCAAAAGGAAAAAGAAGGAGACGATAGGGTCACTGCGCAAGGAAGATGGTGAATTAATAACAGAAGAAAGAAAAAGGCAGAACTCCTCAACACCTTCTTCGCCTCAGTTTTTTCCCAAAAGGATAAAAACACGCAACCTGGCGGTTGGGGAGCAGGTGAGGAAGTGGGGGAAATGCAGCACAGAATAGATGGAGAGGTAGTACAGGAATACCTGGCCACACTGGATGAATTCAAGTCTCCAGGGCCAGATGAATTGCATCCTAGGATTTTAAAAGAACTAGCAGAGGTCATTGCGGAACCTCTTGCTATAATCTTTGAAAACTCTTGGCGGACAGGAGAAGTTCCGGCAGACTGGAGGAGGGCAAATGTTGTCCCCATCTTCAAGAAGGGAAAAAAAGAGGACCCAAATAATTATCGCCCAGTCAGCCTGACATCAGTACCTGGAAAGATCCTGGAGCGGATCATCAAACAGTCAGTTTCTAATCACTTAGGAAACAATGCCGTAATTACGAAAAGTCAACATGGATTTCTCAAAAACAAGTCATGCCAGACTAATCTTATCTCTTTTTATGATAGAGTTACTTGCTTGATAGATGAAGGGAATGCCGTGGACATAGTATATCTTGATTTCAGTAAGGCCTTTGACAAAGTTCCCCATGACATTCTTGCAAAGAAGCCAGTAAGATGTGGGCTGGACAGGGCTACTGTCAGGTAGATTTGTAACTGGTTGACTGACCGTACCCAAAGGGTGGTCACCAATGGCAGATTCTCATCCTGGAAAGAAGTGACTAGCGGGGCGCCACAGGGTTCTGTCCTGGGCCCGGTGCTGTTCAATATCTTCATTAATGACTTGGATGAAGGAATAGAGGGCACGTTGATCAAATCTGCAGATGACACCAAATTGGGAGGGGTTGCTAATACTCCTGATGACAGGATCAAAATTCAAAAGGACCTGGACAGATTGGAGAGCTGGGCCCAGGCTAACAAAATGAATTTCAACAGAGAGAAATGTAAGGTCCTACACTTAGGCAGAAAAAATGGTATGCAGAAATATAGGATGGGGGACACGTGGCTGGATAGCAGTATGTGTGAAAGGGACCTAGGAGTCTTAATAGACTACAAGCTGAACATGAGTCTGCAGTGTGATGCGGCAGCTAAGAAGGCCAACGCAATTCTTGGTTGCATCAATAGGAGTATGGTGTCTAGATCGAGGGAGGTATTGGTACCACTTTATTCTGCATTGGTTAGACCTCATCTTGAATACTGCGTCCAATTCTGGGCACCCCAATTCAAGAAGGATATGGATAAGCTGGAGCAGGTCCAGAGGAGGGCAACCAAAATGGTGAGGGGCCTGGAAGCCATGCCCTATGAGGACAGACTTAGAGAGCTGGGTATGTTTAGTCTGCAGAAGAGAAGGCTGAGAGGGGACATGATAGCCATGTTTAAATATTTGAAGGGATGTCACGTCGAGGAGGGAGTGGGCTTGTTTTCTCCTGCTCTTGAGACCAGGACAAGGAGCAATGGATGCAAGCTGCAGGAGGGGAGATTCCACCTGAACCTCAGGAAGAATTTCCTGACGGTCAGGGCTGTCCGGCAGTGGAATGTGCTGCCATGGAGTGTGGTGGAGTCTCCTTCGTTGGAGGTTTTTAAGAGGAGACTGGATGGCCACTTGTTGGGAGTGCTTTGAGGGTTTTCCTGCATGGCAGGGGGTTGGACTGGATGGCCCTTGTGGCCTCTTCCAACTCTACATTTCTATGATTCTATGATTCTAAGTCAGATGTAGAATTAGACTTAATGTTATCCATGAATGGATGTTGTTATCATATTATGCCTATTATGACCATTTTTATTACATAGGAAGTGAAGAATATCCAATTTTTTTCCAATATCATACTGTAAATAGATGAAGACAAATAATAAATAAAAAGAAATAAGCCTTTACCTCCACATGTGATGCTCTTATTTAAATAGAAAGTGCATCTTGTAAATAAAGATTCCCTCATCCACTGAAATTTAGGAAAGTATGTCATGTGAAATTATTGCGGGAAGGACATGTGGTGAAGGGAAGATACATAGTCAACTTGTTGATAAATAAGAGTATACTGGTTAATTATTTAAGATCCAATACTTTATTATTCTTTAGTCAGTTCCTCAGTATTATTAATGAAGTGATCTTTTTTTAAAAAAAAAAACACAAATCAGCCTTCTTGCGAACCAAAGTCTCCAAACTAAAGCACTGTAATCCAGATCTCATCCAATGTCTAGGGAGTACTTTACCTTTTTATTACTGTACCTGTACCTGTTGTGTGAGTGGCAAGAAGCCATTTTCAAAGCTGAAAATGATAAAATTTATTTGGAAGAAATAACTGAGGGTAAACATTTTGACTGCTGAACTTATAAATAAATTGAATGGAAGGTGAAGCAGTGCATTTCTTTTAGGGAAAAGGGGCTGTGTAGTCCAACCTCCCCCTCCAAAAAAGCCTTTTGACTCAGCAATGTGTGTAAAAGGTACAACTGAACAATTGAAAATTAATAGATGAGTACCATGGCATGTCTTTTTTTTTTTTTTTTGAAGAAAACTGCTTTTAATTCAAAAGTATTTTAATATAGGTTGTTCAACACTGTTTTAATCTTGCTGTAAATGGCCTTGAACTGCCGTTTGAGGAGCTGAAAGGATATTAAGACAAGTAAACAAATATGTGTTTCATATGTAATTCAGCAATGTTTAATGATTTTGAAATATCTCAAAAAGTACAATTTTTACACAAGCAATGCAATGCTCTAGCAACTTTCAGGTGGCATTTGAAAAATGTATGCTGCATGGATAAGATGTTTCATCTTTACACACATTCACACACAGTTTTCACCGAATTTATTTGCAAGTTTTTTTCATTCTCTCTGCAATATATTCAGCTTTATTAGCACTTGAAAACATTTCTGCACAAAATTTCTTTCTTCCACTTCCAAACGCCCAATGCAACATGGTCTCATGTAACATGTTAGCTATTTACTACCTTCCTTACACCTTCCCTTCCTAGTTTCCAACAATTCATCAAAACTGCAGCCTTTGCTTAATGCATTTTTAAGGGTTTCCCCCTCCTCTTTTTGGATTTTAAAGAGCATCTGTGTTCTTTTTAACACAAGGTCTTGCTTCTCTCCCATCCAGATCTTCCATAGGTTAGCCCTAGAGTTGGCAGGCACTTCATAAGAGAATCATTTAGCAATCCTTTAAAGATATGGAACCAACTCAAACATGAAATTTCACTTAACTCGATACTTTAAGCTACACAAAAAGACGGGCGGAATGTAGTCATTGTGATTATTCTTTAAACTACATAAGGCATGGAAGATATTTTTTTTCAGAATTGCGCTGAAAATACATGAAGCTATATAATAAACACAAACATAAGAGCTACTTTACAATAGCTTTTAATTCAATAGAGTTTTAATATTGTAATTTGTTTAAGTGTATGTTGAAATTACAAAATATAAAAAGCATCTTTCAAACCTAAAACAATCCCATTTGTGTTCCAGCCATCCAGTCACCATGTTAGACTCCTAAATTTAGAAGACAGGCCATATGCAAAGAAATCAGCATTTTAATGCAGGCTAACAGCATTGCAAAAATCAATTTGCCTGTTCATATTCTTCAGCTGCTTTTTCTCAAATTTATGCAAACATTTCTTGATCTCTTTGGACCAAATCTTTTCGAAGTAGATAGCCCTAGCAGAGGAGAAGTCTGACCAATGAGAGCCAGATGGTGTTAGGATGCAACTCTACCTCTTGACCACTGACTGCCTGTGAGAGTGTGCCTGGGTGCTATTGTCCTATCGTTAGCTGGGCTGTGAAATACGTACAAAATCATTTATGCAGGAACAGGCCACTAGGAAAAGCTTTGAGGGACACAAAATCTGTTCCTAGTAGTCTGAGGGCCCACGACAAGCTCTGATAGGCCAACACACATGCGCGCGCACACACACACCCAAAATGCAAGTTGTGTGACAAAGATGGCTGCAGAATGTCACACTAAAAGCACTACCATAGCCCACTGGTGAAGCTCCAACAAACTTATCTGTTGCGCAAAATCTGGTTTTGGGGGTGGCTCTTCTTGAGACCCCCAATCACTAAGAACAAGCTTTAAGTCTGTTGGTCTTAAAGCTTGTTCTTAGTGACTGGGGGTCTCAAGAAGAGCTACTCCCAAAACCAGATTTTGCACAACAGATTAGGAGAATTTGGGGTTCAGAAAGGCCTAAAGGTTGGGGGCCCCACAGATATATGGGAAGAGCTAAAGGAACCCTCAGAATCTAAAGGAGCTCAGGAGTGGGGTCCCTAGGGGACCCTGTAAGAATTCCCTCAAGGAGCATCTCAAAAACAGGGAACCTCCAGAATCCTCAGAATCTAAGTGAAACAAGGAATGAGGCCCCAAAGGGACCCCCAAAATTCCCAGTAAGGGTACTCTAAAGCCTGGGAGGTGGGACTAAAAGGGTGCCCCCAAAAGGGGCAAGGTGCCTATCACTTCTCATTTAATGAGAAATAACCTCCTCATGCTGCTGGACACACATTACATCCTTCAGGACTTTTTTTTACCTCTTTAAAGCAAGAGTGGGCCACTTCAGGAACAGGGAGATAACAAGAGGTCATGTTATGATCTCCTGCCCTGTCACTGAATTTGGTAGTGCAACAGAAGCAATGTATCCATACCGCACCCCTACAAGGCACACATAATTTATATTTAAACCTTGTGGAAATGTGATTGAACTTAAAAAAAAAAGGGATTCTGCCCCTGTCACTTTGGTTTAGAGGTAAATAGCTGGATTCTGTTGCCAACATGCTACTAAAAGTTGGCAGCAGTGGTGATGGTCGACATCTCCCTTGCAAGGAGCAAGGGGGTTCTTGGCGCCCATGTCTTGCCCATCAGTCTTAAAGCTGTTTTGAGTGTGGTGAGGCAAAAATAAGAAGAAATTTTTTGTATGTGTGTGTATAGGTGAGAGAAAGACTTGACAAGTCTGGGTAATCAATACAGCCAATAACATGTTTTCCCAGCATCAGTTTGTCTCACAGACAATAAAAACCTTACCTACCCTTGCTGTATAACCATAACAGCATGTAACTGTGTGTGTGTGTATGGAAAAATATATATCATTCACACTCCACTCTTTCCCAACTCCATTTTAACTGTCATAATTTCCTAATTTCTGTATTTCTGCCTGTTCCCCTGGTAACCAGCCACATTCATTCCCTTTCTACCCTCTCTGCTGTCCACTTCCACCTAAAATTCTTTAAAAAGGCAATACAGATTCCTACTGAGCATACCCAGGAAAATACCTAACTCCTAAAATGGATCCAATATCTCATTTTTAATAAAACCTGCACTATGGAAACTACTATTGTAGCAAGGCAGGAAATAAGCAATCCCTCTAACACAATAAACTGTTTACTTCAGATCACTGTGGAAACAAACGAAGTGGTCAGTAAACTTCAGACATGCAAAAAGTATAGAAGGAAAAAAAGTACATGTATTTCTGAAGGTCAGTCACCAAATTGTTATTTCCACAGATAACTCATTTCTTACCTTTTGTATCTCAGAATCATCACAGATCATACTCAATCTTATGTCTACTACTCTGCCAAATTTGAGATCAATCTGTTCTGAGTAGAAGCCATTGAACCTATAGCTTCCTCAACATTTTCTAGTTATAGTGGTGAAATGTGAGATATGGATACTCTTACAACTCAATAATATGCTGGGTTATCCCAACACTTTTATGGCCCTAGGGAGAAAGACAAGATGGCACTCCCCCCACCACCTTCCATGTAAAAAATCCAGCCAGGCTGGCATTTGAAGCTAACTTCATTGACGGTGACAGGTCAGAATCCTTCACTGAATTGGAGGGCAGTGGACAAACTGACAGGAGGAGCTGTTCAGTACCCCCAGTTCCTGATGTTAACATTCCCACAGCATTTTCTACCTGAGTCAGATCCTCACTCTTTCTAACAGTAGTATTGTGCTGAAGATGTTTTTGGTTCTCCATCTATGAGTGTTTGAGTTCATCTTCTCCTACTTCCTTCCCTTCTATTACTATCTTTCAATCTTTGCTTCCACAAGACCTGCACTAGTAATATAGCTGCAGTAATCTGATACCACATGGACCTAGAGAAGGAGGTTGGGAGTGCTGAGTCCCACCAAAACTAGGGGAAGCACAAGTTGCCCACACCTGCCTTAAAGTCTGGATTGGATCCATCTCCAGAATGGAATTGTTAACTGGAGAGTAATTTCCAACAAAACCAACAGGTGGCTGCAGAACACAAGAAGAAGTTATTCCTGCTTATACAGATGATAACTGATTTAGCAGGTACCTCAGAAAGCCATGATCCCAAAGAGAATAAAGTATGAGAAAGAAGGAGGGAAAAGACTATCTGTTCTTATAACATACGTGTACAGAGAATAACAGTAAAAGTATTTCTTACCATACTTAGCATGTGTCTTATTTGTCCACCAGTGCTAACTGCTATGATGAGAATTTTTGTCAGAATGCTGCGCGTCTGTGCCTCCAAATTGATTGTTGACCTATGACAACTTCATGAATTGCATATGTTTTCTTATACAAGGAATGATCAAAGGTGGTTTTGCCATTTCCTTCCTCTGAAATGTAGCCTACAGCACTTGGCATTGGTTGGCAGTCTCCCATCCAAGTAGTAACCATGGCTGGTGCTGCTAAGCTTCCAGGAGCAGAAAGAATCTGCTGTTTTTAGGATATTTAGGCCGATGTGGGAGTGCTACTACTATGGATTCTCACATTAGTCAGATCTGGTTTCTCTAGTGGACCACATTGTCTTTTCAAACAAGAATATGGAAAATTAGTTGTATGAATGATGAATGTAATGTCATGCTGATCCCAGAGCATAATTCTACTGCTGCTATGTTATAGATGGCTTTAGCATAGCATTATATTCCTTCTGAATAAAAGTCATTTTCCAGGCTCTGCTCCAACTGACATAGAAGTATAAGCTTTACTCTTTGAAAGCTTGTCTTAGAAAACATTCACATAAGCGATGGCAATAATTAACAGGAATTAACAACCTCACTATGCTCAAGGGCACATTTATTGAAGACACAAGAGAGGACCTTGTCAGTGGCTGCACCCAGACTGTGGATCTTCTTTCAAAGGGAAAACTCATGTGTGAAGAAGGTTGTTGCATCTAGCCATCCTTATAAAGCCTTGATTTTGGTAGTTCTTTTCTTTTCTAAAAAACCTTTTTTTTCCTGATAGTATGTGTGAAAATATATTCACTTGTAATTTTAAATATTCCAAGAAATGAATGTAAGGCACAAAATACTTTATAAATCTTGTTATAGTTCTGCCTTCGAAGAAAGTTGTGGATGAATACTCTCTACAATTCCATAGACAAAAGCTCAGAAACATGTAGCCAAGCAATGACTGATTGAATGTAGGGTATAATGAGACAACAAAATGTCAAAACAAATGAATGAAGAAGAACATACGAAACATATTTAGAGGAGAAAAACCTTTGAATTTATGTACCAAGTTTAGGAACGCCTGAAAAAAGCACAAAAAACCCCCCCAAACCAGTAAATACCTTGTGTGCTTGTGCACACAGTAGAATTAACAATGAATAAAATATTGTATAATACAGTATTCAAATGCCTTTATCAGACTTGCACAAAATTATAGCTTTCCCTCAGATCCACTGCATGAACTCTATGTTCACATCCATTTGCCTGCCCAATGCACATTATAGATCAGGTCAAATTCCAGCTTCCACATAACATAACAACTGTGTTCACCTTGAGTCATTTGCAATTGCTTAGCCTAACCTACCTCAAACAAGTGTTGTTAGGATAAAATTTGGAGAGCAAGGAGGATAATGTACATTACTTGTAGCTTCAGGGAATATGTGGAATGATATTAGTTAAGAAAGATATAGTGGGGAAAAAACATGGTTGTCATAAAGAATGCATGCATTCCAATGACCATTCAGTTAATCTGTTTAGATCAGCCTGTACATATTTACCTAGAATTATGTCCCATTGAACTCTTTGGGGTTTACTTCTTAGTAAATGTGTGTTTGCATTTTAACGGAAAGGGAATATTGCCGAAAATCAAAGTAAATAGTGAAATCTCTCCTACTGTTGGACAAGTTACAGTTTCTTCTCTATGAGCTTATGCACGTGCATGTACATACATGCACGCGTACACAGAGGGTTAGTAAATCAAAAGGAAGGGAATGAAGAGATGAAAACCATTTATTCTAAGCCTTAAAATCCAAGGTTTATGCAAATTTCAAAACCAAAGCAAAAATCAGAAGAATCAGGAACATTTCTCTGCAGTATTACCTACCTAGACTTGTGCACTAAATGATGCTGCAAGGGAGGGTAGGAATTTGACACCCTCCATGGGAAAGACCAGGGTGCATTGAGTATGCCACAAAGGGTCAGAATGCTGCATGTGATGGGGTGGAGTAAGAGGTGATTTAAGGCTTCATCACCTCCTCACATGTTTCTTAGGATCTTCACAGTGCAGGACTCGAAGTCATTGTGACTTGGGTCATTTCCACACTACACTGTTATAGTGTAGGACAATGGTGTAGGGTGTATATGGTGTGCTTTTGGTTTTTCCTGTCACCCTCGGTTTGTCCTCTGCTTTTGGGGGGGGGGTGTCAGCTGAGAGGTGAGGGTATGTGTGTTTTGCTTGTAACATTGTTAGGTGGGTGGGTGTATTTGTTGAAATGCCTTGGAAGAAGATTTGACTGTTCAATGGCCAAACATGTGAGGAGTTGTGGTTTTGAGGGTGATTTGGACTGTTTGAGGGTTGTTGGGGCTGGGAGCCCTGACTC
Source organism: Iguana delicatissima (assembly GCA_948472985.1). Taxonomy (NCBI): domain Eukaryota; kingdom Metazoa; phylum Chordata; class Lepidosauria; order Squamata; family Iguanidae; genus Iguana; species Iguana delicatissima. The sequence continues at coordinate 1,058,643 of CAOKZL010000081.1, read as the reverse complement.
TTTGGCAAAGTGCTTGCATCTTGTGTAGTGGCACAGTTGCATCCACAGCTGGGGTTGGGGCACTGAGCTATTTGTAAGTTGGAATTGTGCCATGCCTGGTGGTGCAGCCATTTTTTCTTGCTGCTCACATACACCTCTTTTGATCATGACTGTTAGGTCAGCCATTTTCTTCCTTAATTTCCCATGCATGCCACTTTTTGAATTTTGCCTGGGCAGCTATTATTAGCTGCGTTGTTAGAGAAGTCATTTTTGGTTTGTAACCTACAGGTGACCATTTTGACATACAGTTGTGGGGATGGCCATTTTGGGTGGTATTGGACATAGCCTTTTTTGTTAGCCTGTGTGTGTGTGTGTGTGTGTGTGTGTGTGTGTGTGTCTGTGTGGTCATCCAAGTGCAACCATTTTGTTGTTGGGTCTGTGAGTGGCTCTTTTGGACAGCCAATTTGTGTTTTCTAGGCTTGGCCATTTTGTTTGTTGCTGATGTGCACAGTCATTTTCTTGTGTGGTTGCCACCATTTCATTTTGGGGCAGAAGTGGGTGCTGCCATTTTTGTTTCACTGTGGTAAGAATTTGGGCCTTCATGGGCCTCTAGGAAGCTAATTTAGTGAGTGTTTGCTGGTAGGCTTTGATGTAGTCTGGAATCTCCCCCTTTTTTAAATAGTTTGTTGTCTCATTGGCCCAGTGGCCTATGTTTTTTATGGATACTGAGCATTGCCTGGGGCCTGTGTGCTGCAGTGGCCCCCCGGCTCTGCTGAAGTGGGGCACCAACCATCAACCAGTGCTTATAGTAGGGTGCCTTTGGGATCTATTCTTCCTGGTGATCCTAACATGCCTTTAGGTTACCACTTGTCACCTGCTATATTCAAGAAGATCCACAAAGGTAACTATGTAGATGCATTTTCTCTACTGTTTAGGGAGCCAGAGGGGAAAAAAAGATTAGGGGAGCATGGATGAGAACGAAAGAGATAAGGTTAGGAAGAGGAAGGTTGGTTGAAATTGGTAAAATTGGTTTCCAGATTTTTTATCTATGCAGGTATCATTGTGAAAGCTCAGCTCTGGAGAGTGTATGGGCTCATCCATTGTTGTTATTGTGTGCCTTCAAGTCACTTCTGACTTATTGTGACCCTAAGATGAACTTATCATGAGGTTTTCTGGAGCTGAGCATGTGTGACACACCCAAGGTCACCCAGCTGGTTTCCATGACTGTGCAGGGAATCGAACCCTGGTCTCCAGGGTCACATTCATCCATTACATGGATATAATTCCTTGCACTTATTGAGATTTTGTAGGGTTGGCTTGCCTGTTGTACGATGAGTATTTTTGCAAGAGGGCTGCTTTGAATCCTGTGCTTAGGTGGGACCAGGTTTATTTACAGCTGTGAGTGAATTTGATGACCCCATCCAGGCCAATCCAGGGGGATAGATCTCATACTGGACATATGGTCCAGAAAGCTAAGATTGCGTCAGTTTCATAGAGTCAGACAGTTATAGCAGGTCAGAGTAAACATTGCTAGGCATACACAGCTGTTGTAACCAACACCCATGGAAATTCGGATATAAGGGTTCTATTTGTGGTGAGTCACACTCCTTCCTTAATTGTCTGGAAGGAGAGGGCATGAGTGGTGTCAGAGAGCAGCAGAGACATAAATGAGGGTCCAAAAGCTTCTTTGCATCTGTAAAAGGGGCCCAGTCCAAATAAATTGGACAGGCTCGAGCTCTTTCTGCATGTATATCCAGATTATGAGGCTGTCCATTATTTGGAGGATGGTTTTAGGGAAGGGTTTCAGATTCCATTTCAGGGAATCTGGAAACCTTAATCTGCTCAGAAGCTGTGCTCTGTTACTGGTTTAGAACAGGCTGTTAGGAATAACATGGCTAGGTAGCTGAAGGTGGGATAGTCAGCCCTTTTTCTTCTCCTCTTCTTGTTGATTTGAGAGTGTTTTCATTAGCTGTAGTTCCCAAGAATTAATATATTAATTAAGGGCCCAGAACAATAGGATGGTGCAAGCCATTCAATAATTTTTAGGCAGAAAGATTGTTTGCTTTCTCTCTTTAATAAAAGGCCTTGTTAACTATAAAGCCTGATCGCCTTATAGTAATCCGACAAGGCTAAATGAAAGGCTTCCTGCCTGCATAGGGCCAAAGTCTTCTGATATGCTGACAGCTGTAGAAATATACAAAGTCTATCACCAATGTCTTTTTTTCAGATTGTCAAAAAGATGTCTAGATGTAACAAGTTAGTCACTTGTTTTTTGATTTCTGGTTATTACAATCTTTCTAGATTTAGAATCTTAAAATATGTGAAAATAAAACTGCTTCTATAAATAAATTTAGATAAATATGTTTAGATCTCTCCTGATTCCTCCATTAAATTGCAATCTCTTCATGACAACTAACCACAAGGCACAGGTGTATGAAGATTTAGCAGCAGTGGAGGAGGAGGAGGAGGAAGAAAGAAGTGGAAGCAAGGGTGATGGTGGAGGACATGGAGGAGGAGGAGCGCCACAGCAGTTTGAGGGCAGAAGTGTCAGGCAGTGGACACCACGCTTCTGTCTCGCCCACCTATCGGCTCTTACTGCCACCACCTCCTCCTCCTCCTTCTCCTTCTCCTTAAGCTCACCAGTGTAGTACTGTTCAAGCCAGTGGTGAGTATCGTCTGAGTGCTGGTGGGGCAGCCCATCAAGCATGGCACTCATTTCCAAGCTGAACCAGACAGGAGCAACCTCTGCCTGCCCAGATGGATATACACACTCAGGTTGTAGACACACCAGCCAGCCAGGACCAAACAGGAGCCCATGATTCAGCACCATCTCACCATGGCATGGCTATGGGGATGTGAGGCAGGCAAGGTATTGAGGCGGACCCTGAGAGACCCCCCACACACACCCTTATGAGACCCCTCCTCCCATGCCCTTGTGAAAAGAGCCACCTCTTCTGCGCTCACTGGGCTGGCAAGCTGGCAAATTCCCTGGCTGCCACCACACTCCTCTCTTACTTCAAACTAGGCTGCTGCCACTGATCACCAGTGACAGACATGGCCCTGAGCCAGCCACGGTGGACTCCTCAGCCTTCGGCCTACCTCTCACCAGGCTGCTGGCCAACCAGTACAGACCCTGACAGAGGGGAAATGCGCGGTGGTCCTCTCTGGCTGGGAAGCCACTCTGTACTGCTAGCACCTGAGGAGGTGATTGGCTGCCCTCTCCTCCGCTGCACCAATGAGCAGCAGGGTTTGGATGGAGGCACCCCCCCCAGGCAAGTTTGGTGGAGGGTTGTGTGGCCTGCTGTCACCATGGCTACACCCAGCAAGAAGGACAGCAGCAGCTTTTGGGGGAGGAGGCTGGAAAGGAGAGGAGGGGGGGTGGCCACAGCCCTTGGAGGTCTCAAGAAGGCTGGGAAAGGACAGGCTCTCAGTCCCCCCAGGTGGATAGCTGGCCTGCAGCAGGCCTGTCTCCTCGGTGTCTTTTTTCTATCTGCAATGATCCTGGGCTTCAGACTGCAGGGGAAGTGCTTTCTTTTGTGAACTAGGTAATGGTGACAGCCTTGCCGCCTTTGGGTCTCCCTGCTTGGATCTGCGTTCTTATCTCACTAGCCAAACTGTGTGCATGAAGGCCAGGACTGGTGCCTCTTTGAGCGCACGAAGGGGATGCTAAAAGGGCATTGACTGCAACTCCCATCTTCTCCTCTGCTGGATGCAGTGGACAGGTGCTCTTGGCTAAAGGCCTATGTTACATGCTGGCTTTCCTTCATCAGGGACCCTCCAACAAGAGGAGGAGGAAGGTAGCAGCACCCCCTGCCTGGTGCTGAGGGACTGGTCTTTTGACCTCAGGAGGCCCCCCTACATGCATTTCCCTCATGAAAAAGCTGTATTGAAAGTGGCAGAGGAGAAGGAAAGGGCCCTGGAGGTAGGGGGTGCAACTTGCATGCTTGCCCTAGGCACTGTTTATGCTAGATATGTGGAGGGAAGGTGGATGATGGGATTTAGGCACACCGCACTAAATTCTCCCTCATACCACTGCACTCTGACCAACGTGGCTCAGAGGCAAGCAAAACAAACATACAGAAGAGTTAAAACCACAGCCACAAGAAGCATGTGCAGCAGAGTGTAATATGCAGCACTGCTCTGACCCCCAAAAAACCATCCACTAAGAACACTAGCACACAGTGTTGTCATCCAAAAATATACCTGGAGGCTTTTTATTCTGCAGTTCCAATATCTACATCTGTACAGGATTCGCAGATCCTCCAACAAAGGTTCAGCATTCCATCATCACATCAGATAAAGGCACACTCCGACAGAGCTCCGGCAAGAGTCAAGGAGATCGAGAGAGAGAGACTGTCAGAGCCCACCTCTTTATATACACAAGGACTAGCTGATGTAACCCCAGCCAGGATTTCATGTCACCATTGCTGATGAAACCCCTTGCCCAGGTTTCATACCAGTATGAATCAGCCTTATTGTCACACGGGGATTACCTCATGCCTTGCACAGTCATCTCCCAGGTGCTTTCCACATGCACATCAAAAGTATTTTAATTGGAATAAAGGTCACAGCAATCCTTTTCCAACAAGATATGCCTCTGCCACAAGGGGAACTGTGATTCATTCTTGATGGATAAACACACACACAAGGGACCTTACTTGGAAAAATGAATGATCAATTAGAGTCTAGCACAATTTTTGTAGATTTTGTATGATTAACATAATGTAATTATGATTGTTGGTGGTAGCTATAAGCATCTTTTAATATGATTGTTTTTGAATGTTGTCTCCTGAACAATCTCTATTCTGGAAACACTGGACGTTGTCTCTTGAACATGTGTCTGAGATGTTTGAAACAGCATTTATGACTCCAACACCACAAAAATTTTCCCTGGCAAAGCTTTGTACATACTTACAATGTTCTGCTGCACTTGTTGATCTTCTGGCTATGTTTAGTCTAATTGCCCTGTCACACTTCACTGTCATAGCACTACAATCCACTTCAACTGCCATGGCAACATCATATGGAATCCTGGGATTTGCAGTTTAGAGAGGGGCATTTGGAATTCTTAGGCAGAGAGCTCTTGGGCCCCACTAAAGTGCAAGCCACAGAATTCCATAGCATGTTGCCATGACAGTTAAAGTAAAATATAGTGCTATTACAGTCTAGTGTGATTGGGCCTTAAGTCAGGGTTTCTGAACCAGGGTTCCCTGAGAACTCAGTAGGAGTTCCACCACAGATTGTGACTGAAAAAAAATAAAATGTAGGTGTAATAATTTTTATGCAGGGTTTCACTGAGATCTGGAAATTATTTCAAGAGTTCTCCAAGGTAAAATATTTAGAAAGACTGGTCCAAATTAACTTTATAAACTTCACTTAGGGCTTCCTCGGTTCGACAATTTGTCCCACACCTTTTCATATTTCTTTTTGTTTCATCTTAATGCTTCTCCTTCCAACCACCACCCCATTTTTGCAAGAATTAAGGCAGATAGATAATGAGTGAGGGGCTGAGTCAGGGAGAAATAAAATGGATTCCTTCTCCTCCTACTGATAGAAGTCTGTCCTCAAATAGAAGGCATTCAGCCTCTCTGTTACGTATTGGATTGTTGTTGTTGTTGTGTGCGTTCAAATCATTTCCGACTTATGGCAGCCCTAAGGGGTAAACCTATCACAGAGTTTTCTAGGGCTGAGAATGTGTTCTGTGCCCAAGCTCACCCACTGCTTTCCATGGCGAACTGGGGAACTGAACCCTGGTCTCCAGTTGTAGTCCAATGCTCAGACCACTAAGAGTAAGACGTTAAACTGCCCAGGATATTTTTATATTCTTTTATCATTTATTTTGTAGCTGATATTTCTACATTTTAAACAGAATGCTCCTTTTGTCTCCGTCTTCCCCAGTATCTGACTTTAACAAACTGTGACAAGGCATTCAAATGAGTGACCACTTTATACTTATCATACTGGTCTCTTTGAGGCCTGAGTTCACATTGTTGATCTGCAAATGAGTTGATTATTCTCCTGATCAAAGCTAGCTCTCAACTCTCTGTTCTTCCATTCCTGTCTGTCTTGACTGCACCTACAGCTGACTTTCCTTTGCAACTTTATTATTCCTCTGTATCCCTCCGCCAAAGATAATCTACTGCTGGGAGTAATCTTAGCTGTTCCACTGACAGCAAAATTACAAGGTGCTCAACACACAATGACAATTCTCTTTCTCTGGCACTAATTCATTTGCACCGCCGTCAAGGAAGCATCACAGAGTTTTCAATATGTTCACAGTTCTTTACTGATAGGAGGTGTTAGCAGCACACTCATTGAGGGAGGTCAAAATGATTTTGTGATGTCCTGTTGAATTTTCTACCCTGGGAAAATCTGTTCGTTTCAGATGTCAAATATCTGGACTGCCAGCAAAATTAGCACAGAAGAGGAGAGACACTTCTAGCAGGGTGTGAGAGACACATGGATATAAACAGATCAGACTTTCACCAGATAATATGGGCTGACATTTGTGACACAGCTAAAATTATTTGGATTATCTTTATGGCTGCTAAGAAGTGTCCCTGCCAAGGTCCATTTGTGAGCATTTTAGACACTAACAGTGCAGTCTCACCTTTATTTAAAAGCCAATAATTTGCTTCTCAAAAAAAAAAAAAGTTTCCATATTATTGTAGCTTCCATGTCAGTAGGGCAGTGAATCTACTCTGCTTTTTAGTCTGAACTTTAAAGGAGCTGATCAAGGTGACGAAGCATGACACCATTGTCTCAGTATGTGGGACACCTCCCTTAAAGTTCAGACTAAAACACAGAACAGATTCACTACCCCACCAACATGGAGGACACTGCTGGGTATGTTCCACAGTTATCCAGTTTGTGCTGTTACAGCACTGGTACTTCCCAGAATCACAAGAGTATTTTTTTTTTTTTGATACAAAGACTGTTTGTACTCTGGCCTACAAACAGTTATCAGAATCCTATTGATCTCAGGGATAGTCCTTCCATTAGGCAGAGTGAGAAAGTCACAGTCACATTGGATAGCAGATGAAGGGATACCACAGCATAATGTTGAAGGAGAGAGCTGGGTAGTAGGCAATCTGCCCTACACCCCTTAGGGCCATCTGCTTCTTCAGGTTCAGTGGAAGATGCTGTCCTATCACAAGTGCTAAAGGAAGATTTTATTAGCAGCCCAACTGGTTTTTGTACATAGAATGGGACAGGACACCATCTTATACTTCAGTATGAGCAGCAATGTGTCTTGGGCCAGCCCTCAAAGTTCCTCTATTAGCTTGGCCTCATGACTGACATGAACAGTGCAAGTTCTATCTATATATACTCACAGAAATCAGTCCCTTTCTGTGGAAATGGAGTAACTCTTCAGCAAGTGTGCCCACTATTGCACTGAATATAATACACATAATACACGAGAAAGAAATACATACAAAGATGTTCATGCCTTCATCGTGCGTTCTCAGCCATGTATGAAAGTTATCAATGCATGACAGCATTCAAGAGGGAAAAAAATTCAACGCATATTCACTCAATGTAGATCTTTGTTCAGTGTCAGGAATCAAGTCTCCTGATTTCAAGAGGAGGTGATTATAACCTCACCATATGCAAGATATAGAAGAAGATGTAATGGAAACATATTTTGGAAAAGCCTTCTTTTTGTGGAAAATGGGCAATCTTTTTGTTTTTCTTCATGGATTCTATACTGCTTTAAACATTTATTTACCTGCTTTAAAAATCAATTGGTTGCACTCTTCCAGATTTTTTTAATTTTTAAATATCTTTTTAATTTTACTTTCTTGTTTTCTAAATCTTTCCCAGTGTTGCTTTAGAGTCTGCAAAGTTGTACACAACTAATACGTCAGCATGCTGATCAAAGAGCTATAATCGAGCAATCTGCCCAGAAGATAGCACTGATCTTTCCTAGATCGGGTGAAGGGAATACTTGGTATAAGAGAGCACTACACTAATATCATACCAGGCAATTCCTTTGAGCACAATAAGAAGGTTGCCATCAATAGCTGAGATATATGTATATATACATTCCAGAGGAGATCACATAAGCTGGATATGGTTCAGTATTAGAATCTGGCGTGTTCTTCTCATGGGATGGAGGGAGTACAACCTAACGAAAAAGCAAAACACACTGAGGCATCCTTTAAATAACAATACGGTGGGTACACTCCCAAGACCCTTATGAAGAACTTGCCATACACCACTTTACTAGTATTGTGTGTGCATTCACTATAATTAATTCTGCATTGAGAAAAAAAAAAATTCGTCCTGCTAACAGCAAAATATAGGCTGTCAGCAGCTCAGGATGAGCATGAATACCATTAGGCTCTTGACAAAGCTCATTAGTATTTTATCAGCAGCACTGATGGGATTATTCAATGAGGGATGGTTCTTCTCACAAATTTCCTGGCTATGATTACAAAAGAAAGTGGGGGTGGTGGCTGGGAAGCAGAATTACCACTCTTGATTCTTCATCGTTCCCAAGCCTTAGCGCATCTGACAAACCTATTAAAATAACTAAACTGGATACAGTATAAACAGGTGAGGCTCAGCTATGCAGCATTTTTTTTCATGCAAAGGGTATGTGATGAAAATGCTCTCATGCATTTATAGGAAACAAATACAGGAGTGTTTTGCAGATCTTGAGAAATTGTCTCAGAAATAGGGATAGTGGCAGTGCTAGAAATGCTAGCAGCACTTGTTTTCAAGAAACATATTTTAATTCTGGGCAGAGAAGGCTATTCTGTTGTAAAATGAAGGTAGGATGATTCCATCTCAATCTTTCTCTGTTTTACACACACACAAAGATTGCAGTTGACATGTCTGCTTCTGCAGAACTAAGTCTTGCCCAATACATACAGATCTTGCTGAATGTACCTAGATTACATAACTACAAGTGAGTATGTAATCCCTTACCTGATAAGTGAAGACAACAATGTATTGAATGCAGGTGAGGACGAGGGATGGCAGCAGTGAGATGTGTATTAGCAAGAACAGAAACCAAACAACCTGCCAGAGGAAGGGGTCCCCCTCATAGGACTGAAAGCCATGAAGGCCTATTTAAAAGAATTTGTGGGTAAACATAATACAAGAATGCTATATTTCTTTTAGTCAAAAGTGGGGAAAAAGATATCTGTTGGGATCCCAGTGTAACTTTGAACACCCTGCCAACACCTTCCATTACAAAAAACAAAAACGTGTAAATTAAAAGCAGCCAGCCACAGTAACCTTCAGCCACTTCCATTTTAAGGGCTATTTGCATGGTCAGGATCTATTCTGGACGGATTGTTTTGTAGAAGTGCTTGGCCTAATTCTTTCCACCGTTGCTTATAGTAAGTCCTTTTTTCTCTCTGTAACTAATCTTTTCTACTTTTTACGTATATCATAAAAATATGAAGAAATGATACAGGAATTAGTGGAGAAGTATAATGTGATGACTTTTCCCATTTGCCTTTTTAGATTCCAACAGTCCTTATCAAACCAAGCATTATCCCATTTGGTTTGGTAGTTTTCTGGCAGGGGTACCCGAAAAAATGGTCTGAGGGAGTTTGTTAATTGTACATATAACTGATTCACTGACCCAATACTGGATGCTTGGAGCAAGTCATTTCTTAGTTCAAAAATTCATCAGAATAGAGCTTCTGTTGCAGATCTGATTGCAGCAAGGAATTTCATTTGATCCTTTTAACTGAGGCTAGTTGTGCTTGTTTAAAATTTAGGTGGTATTCAGCATTTGTGGAAGCCCTGTTAAACCACTACAAGGAAAATCTAAGGGGCTAGTGATCACTACCAACTGCAGAATCCACTATAAAAAAGAGAAGTTATGATCAAAAAACATAAGAAATCATCACATAATCAACTGTATTTGCTCTAGAATTATTTATATTAGTAAACTCTCCTTCTGAATTGTCTAAATGGGAACCATTTATCAGTGCTAAATTTAATTTTGTTACTAATGTTAAAAAAAAAGGCCAAAGTCATTAACTTTTGTATCTTTAGACTTCTGAGTTTCCGGATCTTCCCACAATTCAATTTGGCTTCCTGATGCCCTAGGATTATCTTGGTTAGTTGAAACTATACATGCATTAAAATCACCAGAAATTATTAGTAGGACTAAAGGGAATTCACGCCCTAACTCACATAAATAATCTTCAAACCTATACCAATAATTCACATATATGGTGAGCTCCACGGTGGGACATAACTGTTAACAAAAATGTAAGAATGTAGCACATTTTTAACAAGAACAACCATAGCACTTGGAGTAATTGAGGCTGAAAAAGAAGTCGATATCAATATCGCCAGGCCATCGCTTGGTCTACCACCTTCGTGAAGGAAAATACAATATTTGAATAAGCCATGTATCCAGGTAACCAAATTTCTTGCCTCAACCAGATTTCTTGAAAGAACAGGATCTTGAATTGCTTTATATAATATAAAAAAATCTTTAACTTATTTCTCCAGCCTGCTAAGTCCCAAGACAGGCAGAAACAGCCAGATTTTGAGTGTATTGATTATCACTGTTGTGTTAAAACCTGGGTTTCATTGGTTTCCTCTGTAGTTATTATTGACACATTCGTTATCAAATGAGGGTTACAACGCATTGGGTGTATATCTGCAAGAATAGCGATTTTCTTTTTAGCCTTCTCTTCATCTAATTCATGAGGCTCCAGCTTCCTCATCTCTAACCAGTTAGCTGTTGCTTGACATGCTTGGTTAGAGATAACATTTCTATTACTGGGAGAGGTCTCAAACATAACCAGATCATTCTGAACCACAGGCACTAGATCTAGATCCAACTCTGCCCTGCTCAGTGCAAATAGTCTTTCTCTTAGAATACCCAGTCTGTGTATAATAGCTTTTTTTTTCCAGTCAAAGGTAAGCGTTTATATGAATCTATTAATTGTTCTTCTTCACTTGAAGACCATGATTTAAGATTTGAGTGGCATAGTTTTCTTTAGTACGATAAAGCTAAGGTCCGTGCTAAATTTAAAAATCACTACATTAGAAAGGCTTTTTTACAAGTGTTGTATAAATATATGCAGAGACTATTTCCTAATATATTATCGGACACATCACTGTAGGAAGCCTTTTTCAGGAAATAATGGGTTAAAAATCAGAGATGGCTGCATTATAATGATTATAATGACCTCTTGTATTCTGAACAAGATAATGAGATGCTGCTTAAGGAGGGCAAAGATCTTAATTAGTTTGGTTGTATGCAACTTAAAGAGAGATTTAACCATAATAAGAGAGCTCTTGCCATAGATTCAGAGGAAATGTGTTATATCTAGAGTTATGTAAAGATGATAACCATGTAACAATAAAAAAAAAGTATAAATAAATGTCTTTTGAAACTAGAGACGGAGGATGAACCTATCAAGGAGTATGTGATAAGTTGGCCCAAAATTTTGGGCACTATGTTCAAATTTAAGAATAGAGAAAATGTGGTCTAAAGATATAAACATTTACTTTGTGCAGTAATTTAAAAGAAAACATGTAGGAGATGATGCATACATAGTATCTAATCCCAAATAAGCTGTGGAAAATGTCTAAGAATGTATTGAACCCCAAATAAGCTAACAAAAATGTCTAAGAATGTTTTAAATCATTGTTGGGGATGCCAAGATAAGGTAGCTTCTTTTTTTCCATCTGTGAAGGACTTGTAAGAAGGTGAGATTTATATGTTAATTTTAAAAATTAAGGTGCATTTTGTAATGTTTTTGCTGAGTATTATGGATAATGAATTGGATAGTAAATATGGACTACATCTTCATTAAATGATAACAGCAACGAGAGTAAAAGAGGAAATGGACTGAAGCACCAGTAACAGGAGAATGGATTGTTAAGGTTGCTGAGTTATCCCAAACAGTCAAACTAATCTGTGTCTTAAAGAGCAAGTCAACTGATTTCTTTTTTCAAAGATTGGAAACCATTTATGCATTTTTGAGCAATAACAAATCTAATGATGCAATAATTTGTGGATATGGGTACTAGTAATTCTAGTACAATTGTTTAAATTGGATCTATAATAGTAGAATAACAGTTTCTTTCTTTTGTTTATTTTTTTCTCTTTCATTATAGTTTGGTTTGCAGGTGGCAGAGCCCTTTTATATGTTAGTAAGTTAGCATTTAGTAAGTAAGTTAGTGAATTAGTGTTTAGTGTTTTAGTATTGTGTGTTTTACTTTTAATTTTTTGTTAAAAATGTTAGTTTGTGTTTATGTTATTCCGTGTTAAAACTAATAAATAAATACTATTTATTTACTTATTTATATAGTGCTATTCATATGCCTGGTGCTTTATAAAAATAACAACCCAAAACAGTGGGTCATGTCAAAGGCATACAATTTAAAATATGTGCATACACACACACAGAAGAAAGGAATAAAAAGCTATGCTATACAATTATAAAACAAAGTATCTAGATAAAACACAAAAAATATATACATGATATAAAGTAAACTGGAAAACATATGTAATCAAAATATACAAGACTAGCATATTTACCCAACGTTGCCTGGGATTTTATTTTCTCATAGGTAATACTCATTAGAAATACCTTAGGAATTACCTTACTTTACCTTAGGAATTAGATGCAGTTGAAATACACAGATTTGAGACCCTGTATCTTAATTCCTCAAACTGCCTTTTCCAATATCTGTAACTTTTCCCCATAGTCCCCAATCTAATCTGTATTCAGAGTTGTTAACACACAGAGGTTTGGTTTCTGAGGGAATACACTGGCCTTCTCCTTGCTGCTAGGCTTCATCTCCATAGCAACGAGCCAGGCCCAAGAGCTCTCTAGCTTAGAATTCTAAAGGCCCCTCCCTAAACTGCCAACCCCAGGATTCCATAGAATCTTCATAGGCAGCCAATCATATGAGGTCTTTACCTGCCTGACACAGACAAACTCACAGACTTTGACTTTTATGTATTAGATTGCAAAACAATATTAAACTAAAATTCCAAAAGCTTAGGAAAATAAAAAAAACCTAATTAAAATTAATTCTTTACTGAGATTTAAAGATAACAATGGAAGGAACACTCTGCAAATGTTCAGGGACGCAATTCATTGTCTCACGTGCTCAGTCACATAGGGACAGGGGGACGATGGGGGCGGTTTGCCCCCTGTGGCAATGTTTCTCGGGCATCTCAGCTAGTAGCCATGCCTCCGCCACTGCATGTGCTTATTAGTACAGCCTCTTTTGTCTTTTCATCTTTCTTCCAGTTTAAATCTAGGAACTGCACAACACCAAGGAACAGGGACACATCCTATGACCTGCTCTCTAGTTATCAACACCAACCCTTATGCACCACAACCAAGTGTTTTGTATTTACTTGAGACCTTAACAAAGTGTGTATAACATCTTGAAAAGAAAGTTCATTTAGATTCATGTATTATTCAGATCAAGGCAAGTTTTCTACATTACATTCATCCTCACTGTGATAGATGATGCATCTGAGATTGAGGAGCAACTGATTGTGCCAAGAACTGAGCCAGTGACTCAGCAAATCAACTTGCAAGCATCCCCTGCACTGGAAGGTCAAGCAGAAACAGAGTTGCCCTGGCCAGCTCATGACAGAGAAGGAACCAGCAGTGATTCAGAGGAGTTACAGCCACCTGTGCCCATCAGCCCTCAATCACGAAAAAGGCTGAAGCGGACCGCTCAGAGGGAAGCTGCATGGACTAGGTTGAGGAAACAATAACAAACAGCACCTGTTCACAATGGCTATTTAAGTCTGCTGGTGTGGCTGCTCTTTGCTTGCAGCGAATTACTAGCAAGCCCTCACGACCTTTCTGTCTCCTGCTCTCTGAAACTCTCCGGATGGATCTCTGCCTCCTGAACCTTAGGACTGGACCATGACCTGGCTCGGCTTGCTTTTTTTCTTGTATTTGGTGTATTCGGACTCTCCCTGCAAGTATTCCTGACCTCCCTCCTCCCTTGCTGGCTGCGGCTTGGCAGGGAGAGAATGCTGACACTCAAACAAAATTATTTTATACATGGGGAACTGAATCTGAGGATGCAACTTGGCCAAGACCTTTAGTAAGTCTGTGGGAAAGAATCCTGGCATTGCTTGTCTTGAATCCTGGCATTGCTTGTCCATAATTCTACCTCCTGGCAACAGCATCTCATATTTATCACCTTTTCCCTCAGTTTTATATTCTAAGGTGTACATTTGTTTTGTTAGCTAATGTGTTCGTTTGTTAAAAGATATACTACGCATGACTCATGTCAGAAAACTCTTCCACCACACTTTCCTTGCTTTTAACAAAAGCCAGCAGCAAACAGTAAAGACTATGCAACAGAGATTAAAGAAACCTGCTACCAGCTCAAAAGCACTTGCAATTTACGAGAAGAGGTAGGAAGTGGTTTAACAAATTACGAGGCAGTGATATTACCCTACCTTCATTAAACCTTACATGGCAATGCTTCTAACATCTTCTTCAAAAAGCACTGCCATGTTTAATATGGTAAAAAGGATTTTTAACGACAATGCTGCTATTTTCTCATGTTTTAATAAATGATTCACACCAGGTTTTATTTAAGGAGTACAAATAGGTTCTCCTAAAATACATTTTATAGTTCTTGCAAATTATCCCAAATTAGTTGCTACAGTTTCTGAATAATCGATGAAAATAAAAATATATTTATTAAATGTTTTCTAAAATCTCTGACAACTGAAGTATTTATCTGAAATAATGAACATCTTAAAATGTAGCATTTTAACACTCAATACTTTAGGAAGATTGAGATTCTGGCTGCACTCTTAATACGATGGGTACATCCAGAACAGTGGTTCTCAACCTGTGGGTCGCGACCCCTTTGTGGGTTGAACGACCCTTTCACAGGGGTCGCCTAAGACCATCGGAAAATACATATTTCCGATGGTCTTAGGCTCCATTCCCTCCTCGGTGGTGGTGCGCAAACGCGAGCCATGTGCTCGCGTCCTCCTGCCCCCTTTGGCTTTCCATGGGGGCTTTTTGGTGGTTGCGGTGAGGAGCACGGTCGTCTCCCTCCAGAATTGGAGGAGAGTTGATCCCCTAAAAGGTCGGGAACCCACTGTTTAAGAAAGAAACAGTGGGAGGAACACCCCCTTGGAAAAGCGGGTTCAGAGGCGCCTTCAAAGGGCTCGAAACCCCACGTTTAGGCTTGAACAAAAAACAACAAACTTCAAGACTGAGAAAACGTGGGGTGAATCTATCGAGCGGCCATTACCTTGAAAGGGCTCCGGAGGAGAAGAATCCTCGCCACTACTTTTTAATTTAAGTTTAGAGGAAGAAAGAAGAAGGACGAATTTGGCTTCTTTTTTATTATTTGGCTTGTTTACTTTCCTGTATAAGCTAGTGAAGTAAAACCAACATGAGTTTGGCTCTACAAAACAGAAACTGAGAGGGCGAGGTCCCTTTAAGGGGGAGGAAAAATCCCCAGAAAAGGATCACACGTGAAAGGAGCTCTCATGGTCTTTATGTTAGTTAACTGGATTGTTGAAACCAGATTGTTTCTAACTTCTGCAGGCATTGTCACAGTCAATATTATCAAAATAAATACTTCTGAAGCAATATCTTATCTAGACATTTTTGCATTTCCCTATAATGGTGGTAACATTTTTCAAAACTGACAATTTCCAAATTTGGTAAAACTCTGCACTTTCCTGTAAGTGTTGTATAACATGATAGTCTAGTGGTAGTTTACACATTCATATTTGAAGATCATCCTGCAAGATTATTTGCGTGAAAGGATAAAGTTTCATGACTTTTTCTTGCTTAGAATTCAACTTCATTTTCCTCTACTGCTTCCTGATGCATTATGGAAAAAAGGTAAGATTAAAATGTTATTATTCTTCAGCATATATTAATGTTAATGTGCACAAAACTTGATGCAAGACGAAGTTATGTTTTGTCTTGTTTTTAAGGTTAGTTGTTTGGGGTAAGGAATTTTAAAAAAACCCAAAACACAATTTCCACATAGATCTCTGAAGACATGCTAGTTTCAAACCAATTTCAGTTACAAACTGGAAATAAAGCTGAAAGTGCTGGTGGTGGGAGATTAAGAGTTCTACCTGACAGGAAATTTTAGTCAATGTTCAGTAGTAAAAATATTGTTAAGAAGTTTAAAAAATTGGCATTACTAGGAGTTTACACAACTGAAGTATAACAGGGCAGCAGTGTTCATTACCTTTTTGTGTACATGTGTCCTCTTCACATAGAAGACCTGGGATTGAGGGTGCTGATTATTTTACATGAAATGCAACTAGTGGATAATGGCAGTGCCGTTTCCCCCTTCCCCAGCTTCACTGCATGGCACTTTGCCATGTACAGCACTTTTTCTAGCCTGGCTCAAGCACTTGAAGTGAAAGGTTTTTGCTCACTATGAGATAGAAGCACACACAGCACTATCCACATTTCATTTGTATAGTACACACACAATCGACTGAGTGTTACACGAAGTGTACATGTGCTGCTGGAAAGAAAAGAAACCTATTGAAATAGAAGAATGGAAGTTAAAAGTTCTGGATATGAAAGAGATGGAAAAGTTAGCATTTTCTTTGAAGAATAAATCTATCCAGAACTTTGAGAAAGAATAGAAAAGAGTATTGGATTGGGTAAGGATATAAATGTATAAGAAATCAAAGAAGAAATGATGTAACTGTTCTTCTCTCTATAAGATGGAAATTATGTTTGTAATGGAATGGAAATAAGCAATTTCAACTGGAAGATTTAAGCATGGAAGTGTGTGTGTGGGGGGTTATTTTCAAGACAAACTTTCAATAAAAATTATACACAAAAAAAAGAAAGAAGGAAATGTACATGTGATGTGTAACACAATGAATACTAGAGGAAAGTCAGTAAGACTCCTTGTGACCATGTCTGTTTAGCAGTGAACCCCATATAGTTCATAATGTATATTTCCTGTATATTATCTTCAGTTACTAAGACCCAGGAATAGTTTTCCTGTGAAAAGAGCTGGTGTGTAAAATATAGAGACACCTATGCACAAGTGATCATATATATGCATGTATATATCTCTGAATGGTACTTGACTTTTATGTCATATATTCTGTTGTTAAACAGCAAGCCAGGCTGCCTACCATCTTATCCATCCATCCATCCATCCATCCATCCATCTTTCTATCCAATCATTCACTCACCCATCCATCAATTTAGTGCTACAGATATCTCATAGCCTTCCACAAAGTCACTAGTGGCAAACATAGGCTTTGCTATGTCTCAAAACCTGCCTTTGGAATTATCAGTCCACCTGGTTCTACATCTTCTGGTCAATGTGCTCCAGGTCAATTCATACATACACTTTTGTATGCACTATGGTCTATACAATTATGTGTAAAATTATATAGCATTATAAAACTATCAGTAAATTGTACACAATGCTGTCATTGCATGTGTTGAGAAACCTGTCCTAGATGTCTCAAAAACCCTGCAAGGAGGGAGGGGAAGATAGCAATGAACATCCAAAAGCTACTGCAAGCTTCGCATTTGATTTAGTCCGACATAAAAACTCTGTTAACTCTTGAATTATGAATGTGTACATAGATGGCAGCTTAATGTAGTTATATTTGAAAGTTAGGGCTTTCATTTTGCAGTGCAAAGCAAAGGACTAGAACAGTGGTTGTTAACCTGGGGTCCAGGGACCCCTGGAGGTCCATGGAGCCCTCACAGGGAGTCCTCAAAGCTGCTGCTGGACACCAACAGCAGCAGCAGTAGTAGTAATAGGGACATGGTGCGGGGTGGGTTTCTAGGTGCTGAAACTGTTCCCTCATTTGTAAATGAAAGAACAGTTTGGGCACACACATACCTACCCCCGCTGCCACTTCCCTGATGAAAGGGACATGGCAGCAGACATGTGTGCTCGCCCAAACTATGACATTGGAGAAGAGGGTTTGGATCCCCATTCAGCCATGGAAACCCACTGATTTACCTCAGGCAAGTCACATTCTCTCAGCCTCAGAGAAGGGCAAAGGCAACAAATCTTGCCAAGAAAACCCTTATGATAGGTTCACCTTAGTATCATCATAAGTCAGTTTTCAAAGGGGAAAGACATGATGGTTAGAAAGAACCTCCCTCTGTCAGTAGCACTTTGTTGTGTGCCTTCAAGTCACCTCTGACTTATGGCAGCCCTAAGATTGACCTATCACAGGGTGCTTTTGGGGGGCAAGATTTGTCCAGAGGGTGTTTTCCTTTGCCTTCCTCTTGCCCAAGGTCACTGTGTGGGGATTTGAATCCTAGTCTCCAGAAACCTTTAATAAGTAAATATTTGAAAATGTAAATAAATATTTGAATATGAAAATTTAAATATTTAGTTAAGTCCTGTGGGTCCCAGGCAAAAAAAAATATATTTGCAGGAGGTCTCCAGTAAAGAAAAGTTTAAGAACCACAGGATAGACCATGGCTCCTTCCGTTCTATCTTCAGAAGATGGCTGCCCTGGCAGATGAAACTTACTTCAATGCTGCCAATGGGATAGGGTCCTTGAGGAAATCTGAGGGCAGCAGGCAAGCTTAGGGGGGCACAGGCCAAATTGTGTGGCATATTCAGCTCTGTCCAAGAGCAGCCAGCAGCCAGGCAATTCAGGAGAAATATCTGTGGGGCGTTATGCTTTTCCCAGCATCTACCACCTGAGGCACTTCCCTTATTTTAAACTATCTGTAGAGCTAACTCTGTGAAAGGCTTGGTTTTCAGAAACAAAGACCAAGAAAGATCTGTATTGTTGGCTGATTAACAGAGCAAATACAAGTCAGGAAATTAAAATTATTTCCATAGCAAGCTGAGAAAACATCACAACATTTCAACTGAGATGTCCTTCACTCAAGTGTATACGGAGTGATGGTGGGAGCACAGAAGATAATTTGCTCATTTCAGCTATAAGGAAGACGTAACCAGTAAAAATTCTACATATTAATCTGGCTGGCACCAGACATTGGCAAACACCACTTGAGACAGGAAGAGAGTTCAATATCTAGGGATGGTGCTTGGATTAGTTTTAAGAATAAACATTGGTTTCTAGGGAGTTTGTTAAGCAAAGTGATTCTGAAGCTGTTTTCAGGTACGAACAATTCCCCTCACTTAGGTTCCTGTCTCATGCTGTTACAGCCTCTTCTTTTTCATGCTTTTGTTTCAAACAGTGAAGGTCAGGCAAGCAAAATACTATTGTCTCTCACTCCATCAGACGTAGCTGCTCTCAAGGAAGGAATAAATTTCCTAAGGAACAAAGCAGATGGAAAGAGTTACATCTTGTACAGGGATGCAGACGTCGTTCAGCTTGCAAGAACATGTGCAAACACCAAGGAGGATTGTTTATTGCAGATATTGAAGATCTAACAGGAAAGTATGGTTCCATTTAACCCCATTCCACCCTTTTTTCTCCCTTTTCCCATTTTTCCATTTTTAATATTTGTGCTCTAAGAAATGAGACAAGCATGGAAGTGAGTAAGAAGGTAGGCAGGCAAATATTGGGTTATCTGTTCTGCAAGGCGGAGGTTAAGCTTCTTGGTTAAATCTGAACCTTTCTGTGATGATGGGTCTGAAAACTTGAGACAAGTCTTGATAGTAGCAAGACCATGCAGGATGAAGGATTGTTGCTTGTCCTCAGTTCTGTGAAGATAAGAAAAATGTTCTCTATAAAGAACCTTCTCTAAATATTGATAAAGGGATCTTCACTGCAATGATCAGAAACCACATGCCAGTTCCACAGAGGACAAGGTACCCCCTTTATAATCAGGTAATGCTCTAGCTCTCACACTCTCCAACTGTCCTGATTTGGCTGGGACAGTCCTGATTAATTTTATTTGTGTACATATGTGCATCTTCTAGCTGCCTGTCCACTTATGGTGACCCCATGAATTTTTCATAAGGCTTTTTTGGGCTTAGAGGTAGCTTTGTCAATTCTCTCCTCTGAAATGTAACCTACAGACCTGGTATTTGTTGGCAGATTCCCATCTAAGTACTAACCAGGGCTGACCCTGCTTAGTTTCCAAGATCTGATAGGATCTAATGCCTTTAGGGCATCTAGATCGGATTGAACCTCTACAGTCTCATTTTTCAGCTGATCTAAAATGTCCCATCTTCTTTCTCCTCCTCCCATTTTCCTCCTTTATCCTTGGCTTACTTCCATCAGTGCAAAGGGAATTCAAAGTGCAAAAGTAGTTTGAATTCAGTAAATTAGCAGGGGGCAGAGGTGGAAAGGGAATCTTATCTTTTCCTGTAAACTCAAGTGAAAGCAAACTGCTTCATCCTCTTCTGGTTTGTGTGTTCTTTCTTATTAATAACATCTACCATCTTTGACCATACTCTAATGACCACACTCTAATGTTGCTTATCCACACTTTCATCTGTGAAATGTTGGAGGGTATGAGCTCGACATGTCTCCACATGTCTACTGTCCATTGGTCTAGTCACAAGTGGCTCCAAAGACAGGAAATTGATATATGGTGCGGAGATACAATAGTATTCACACATTTCAATGTCTACAAGAAGCTGCTGACTCTACAAAAGAAAAGAAAGAAACCCAGACTTCCCTGAAATTCTTGGGGTTTTATCACAATTGAGACTTTGATAAAGCCACCATTTGGTTAAGCTGGGAAGGGATGGACCCTAATGTTTAATTAAATTCTCACTTGCAAACTGCTGGGTCAATAAAGTTCAATATCTTCCCAATTCTGTTTTCTAGACCTAGCAGTCTGTTACACGCCCCATGCTCTGAACTTCCTTTATATACATCTGTCCAGCATTCTGATTTAAACTCTCCTTCCAGAAAGAGATGCCAAATTCTCTTAGCATTTTTTTTCTGTCACTGTGATACTTAGGGTGACTGGCGAGCTTTGTAATACTAAATATAATTGATAGTTTTGTCCTAAAAATTCACATTCAAAAACTAGTTTGGCTCCAGTTGTTTCTGTTCTCTTTTAACCTAGATGTGTACGTTGCACTAAGCATAACTGGAGGCTGGATGTGAGCACAATGAAATATGTTAACCCTCCAGATAGCTTCACTCAAGACGAACTAGGTAAAATAATGTCCATTACAGATTTTGAAAGAGTATTCATTGACAGAAGTGCCTTTCTTATCATGTTCTTGCTCTCATTTCATGAAATGTGCGGTAATCTTTGCAGTCACTTTGCTTCACTCATGGAAGGCAAGCAACAGGTCCATACATGTTCAGTTTACAGTGTGTCATATCATATCATGACTGTGAGTTTTTATTTGTCCAGAAAGAGTCTAAGGAGGAGGAGCAGGAGACAAAAGGGTGAGGTGAAGATGTGGATGGAAAAAGACTGTTTCTTATAGAAGAAATAACACAAAAAACAACCCTTTCATGATTATCCACTTCTTCTGTTGCTGTTTGTTCAGCTACCCCACCACTGGGAGAGAGAGAGAAGAACGAGGAAATAGAATTCATTAAGAAGAGAGAATACTGGCCCAGTGCTTTTGACTGACAATGCTAGGAACAGAAATTCCATAGAATTCTACCACAGATATGCTTACTAGTGGTGTTGGCTCACAACAATTCTATGACAGCAAAGGAAGGAATGTGGATACTGTCCAATAGCAGACTTTTTTAAAAAATCATGCAGTCTGAGTACTTGTAAATGTTATATATAGTGCAGTGCATTTTATACAGTATACAAGATTTTTGTTGGTGTGAGCAAGCATAAATAATCTAATTTCTTTTACTGCAGCTGTGGAGTTTGCTACTTTTTTTACTTTGTTGATTGTTTGTGCTCCTGCCATAATATGGTAGGGACAGTACAAATAGGGACTACAGTGTCAGTCACAAGAACAGAAGGGAGGAAGTTTCTTAAAAGACCATAAAAAGAAGAGGTCCATTAAAACCAGTGCTGAAGAAACTACCATGTATGCATAGTTTCATGGGAAAACAGGATAGTATATTAATGATAATTCCAAAAAGGATAACATACATAAAATCCTTGTGACATGTTTATTTTATATACTAATCATTAAAAAAAAATGCTGATAGGAGTCTGAATAGTATGCAAATAAGCAAAAAAAAAATCAGAGTGGAGAATCCTACCTCAAAGGATGGAACAGACAAAACGTTTAATGTAAAACTGTAATTGATCCATACTTCCCACATAAAGTGCCATTCATGGGTTAAAAATACAAATCTTGCTCATTTAGGTAATCTTCTTTAAATACTTTGTTACCTATAAATAACTATAAATACTTTCTGTTACCTACTATATCCTGGCTTTATGAAGTGTTCACATCATGTGTATCACAAGTTTAAACATGTTATGAGACAAGTATCAGCACCACTATTACCACCCAGTTGTAAACACCTAATACCTAATAAAAACCAAAGCAAAACAGCAGGTTTAAAAGTCAAACACAGCAGATGGTTAATACTCGAATATCAAAGGCTGAGCCTTCATTTAAAATATACAGTCAGCCCTCCACATGTGAGGGTTTGACCTTCATGAATTTGATTATTCATGGATTACTGGGCAAAAAGGGATGGGACGGGAAGAGGGCATGTGTACATTTGCCCTCTCACTTCGGTGGGAAGGGAATGGGACAAGAGGGCACGTGTGTTCCCTTGTATGGGCAGGAGGGAGGAAGGGCATGGGATGGGAGGAGGGAGAGTGCATGTATGTTCTTTCACTCATATGAGCAGGAAGGAAGAAGGGAATGGAATGGATGTCCCTGCTGTCCACTTCCTGCTCCCCCCATACCATCCCTTTCCCCTCCCCCATTCTCACCGGAGAGGGAGGGAGGGACTGATTGCATGGCTGGTCCCAGCTACCTGCCAGGTACTGTTTTGTATGCATTAAGTATGGTTGGGTAGCTTACAATGTTTGCAGTTTTCCTACTTTTGCAAGGGTTTTGCACCCCTAACTGTCACAGTAGTGGAGGGCTGACTGTATTTTTATTATAAGCACAATTAAATCATCATAATAAAAACTAATAAACAGCATCCAGACAATTTTAACTAACCAGAAACACCTTGTTACCCTGTTTCTCTGGGGTCCTGAGAAGGACGCCCAAATGACCAAATATTAACACAAAATTGGGGAAATCAGCTCAGAGCACTGCTTTAGCTTTACAAGAGGCAGGGTAACCTCAGCAGGACCTTTTGCTCTATGTCTACAGAGTCAGATCAATGAGCCAAACAAATTCAGAGTAAACCAATTAATGTTTTATTGAAAAGTAAACAAATAAGACAACGATCACACCACTAACTAAATAAGAAATAGGAAAATAGAAATGAATTTAGGAATAAGCAATACGACCTGATCCTGTAGTCCTGAGCAGCTGGAGAGAAAATGAAACTTCCTGGGGAGCTTGCTATGCAAACTGGCAGCAAGGAGGTGTAAAACTCAAAAAGCGGCTCGCTGAACTATCAAAACCAGGGGTTTTTATAACAAAGTTGTGCCTGTGATTCATGTCATAAACTTTGAGAACAAAGTTAACTTTGAAATGCACCAAAAGGCTTAGGAGTGGATCAAAACATATCAATCATGCAGCCTAAGTGTCAATCAATGGACACTTTTTATTTATGGGAGCGAATCAGGTATCTTGTGAGATGAAAGTCCAGATCCCGAATCAACAGTCAAGGCTTTGAAATGCCCGCCTAAGAGAGGGAAAGTTGGAATTCCCGTCATTAACCAGCTGCTTCCTTGTGTCTGTTTTTCTCAGGATCCTGGCAAACATAGCCAGGGTGCATGGAAAGGTCAAATTATTTGATATCACAAAGGGATATCTAGTGCTATCAAAGCTTTATGCCTAAATCACAGTTACAACCTACTTTTCCTGGCTTGCTTCCATTTGTTTGGTGTCATCCAGTCCATCATCAACATTCAGATACTGATTTAGAAATAGAACAATTTCCATGAATTTCATTTGTTCATTCATTTATTCATTCATTCATTTCAGTAGAGGCAGCAGCTCTAGGTGTGCAAATAAATTGTACAAAAGCATTTTGAGCGGTCAGATCACAACTTAACTGAATATATTTAGCTTTGTCTTATTCAGAAATACAATAGCAGTGGTTACTTTCTTACTTTTTCCTTTCCAGCTGTTGAGACAGACACAGATAATGGATTAGTGATAATTGAACTGCATCCCCCAAATCCATGGGATACAGACCCCAAGCAGCCTGAAGAGCTGGTTTTTGGAGAGGCACAGGTAAAGAAAAGTCAGCATCTTTTGTCAATATGGCTTTGGTATAATGTCTTTATCTGTTCTAATGCCAAGAAAAAAAATTCCAGAGAGAAATAGTTCCAAAGAACATTTTTATTATGCCTAATGCATTTCAGAATTACTGTCTTCTCTTTCTATTCCCACTAATATGTGACAGAGCGCTCTTACACTCCTTTCTCTGCCGACTCTGTTTCACTCTGAGTTTTTCCCGTTTTGGCAACCAAGTGCCTCTCTTTTTTATTGGTTTTGGTACAGTACATTAGATCATAATGTGGTTGCTGATCTACTGTTTAATAAAGTGATCATGCACAAAAGCAAACTATTTCATTTGCATGTAAACCAGAATTAATTTTTAATGTGACCATCATGTTTTGAACTTAGGTCTTCAGATGCTTTTCTCATCATTGACCATCCAATGGAAAGAAATAAATTGTTTTGGGTTTTGGATGTTTTGGGTTCAAACTGGGCCACACAAAGGAGAGTTTTATGCCTACTGGGAATGATTAACATAGGACATGTTGGCACTTTGTATCATATGTGATGGATTTGTGAAGAGACTAAACAGTTTTGGAAAATTATACAGAATATAATACAAAAAAAAATTGAAACGCCAGATCACTAAGTCCCCAGAATTTTATATTGGGGATTTGGCTGAAAGAAACCAGCTATGATAAACAATGGCAGAGAATGATTCAATATATTAGCAGCAAGATTGGTCTATGCAAAATACTGGAAGAAAATAGAAATCCCAACAATGAATGAATGGCTTGGTAGATTGATTACAATTGTAGAAATAGATAGGCTGACAGATAGATTAAAAGGCTCTCCAGAACAGGATTTTGAAAAAAATGGGCAATTATTGATTGAATACCTGAGAGAAAATGAGGGTGAAACAATGATTTTGTGGTTCTGATCTTGCTGTTACTATTTTGCTTTGCTTTGAATAGAGGAATGTATAGTTTGATATCACACAAATGTGTTAAAGGAAATTGTAGATGATTTTAGTTTATTACTATATGCCATTTTTTTTGTTTTTTTAACATATACATGTTACATATATTCTATTAGGATATTAAAACAAACATTAATTTTAATTGTATGTGTTAGATTTACTATAGTAGTGTTTATATAGAAGACTATGGGTGGTTGATAGGGTGGGAACCACCTTTTAATTAGGTGTATTTGTTTTCTTAGTTATTTGTTCTCTTTAGTTTAGATAGATCTGTTGTCAGTTGGTCAATTTGTTAATCATTTAAGTAGTTTAGATAGTTTAGTTTAGTATGTTAGTATGTTTTTGAGTTTATTGCTAATATTTCTAGATGTTTATTTGTATTGTGTGCTGTCCTTTTTTATTTTAAATATTCAATAAAACTTTAAAAAAGAGGACGATTGACATAATCTAGCTGTCCTTTCTAAACAGGACATACCATTCTTCTCCTTCCCACACTCCATTTTCTTACTTTTCATTTGATGACCGCCAAGTCCATTCAACTTTCAGCAACAAGAACTCATGTGAAGCAATCCCTCCTCTAACCAAGGGAGGGCAAAAATTGCCTGGCATCTTTGAAGAAAGAGAAAATAGACCTAAGACTAGATAATCAATGAGTGAACCTCAGTTGGCTATCTTATCTATTGTCTTCCTCTGATCCTTTATGATGATGCCTTGTTACTTCTA
Source organism: Iguana delicatissima (assembly GCA_948472985.1). Lineage (NCBI taxonomy): Eukaryota > Metazoa > Chordata > Lepidosauria > Squamata > Iguanidae > Iguana > Iguana delicatissima. Next base: position 1,032,794 of record CAOKZL010000081.1, on the reverse strand, counting down.
AAAGGTTACAGGTGCACAGAGGCTGATGACACAGATCAGCCTAATTCTTGGGTTTTTTCCCCCTACTGCTAGGTAACTTATCTAACTCACGCATGTATGGAACTTGTACTTGGGGACAAAAGATTTATATTTGATCCCTGGTTAACTGGTCCAGCCTTTGCACGTGGCTGGTGGTTACTTCATGAGCCACCCTGCGACTGGATGGAACGGCTTTGTCGTGCAGATCTCATCTACATCAGTCACATGCATTCTGATCATCTTAGGTATGTGTGCACATGATAAAATTAAGGACAACAGCATATGCTAAGAGCAAATGGCAGCTGTCACGGTCATGGGAAACGATCTCAAATTGCCACTAGGGTAATATCTTTTCCAGACGAACTAAAAATTTAGTGTGCAAATTTTGATGCTTTTTAGAACTCATCAAGCTGTGATGCTGCTTTTGGCCTTTTTGAATGTCTGGGTGGGAAAATGGCTCTCCACCTCAAAGGAGTGCCAAGAGAGTAGTGGGGGGTCAGTGCTCCTTTTAGGTTCTCCTGGGATGGACTAAGGTCTTGCCTTTCACCACTGTACTCAGCAAAAGGGACAGTTCCTTTTTTGTTTTGTTTTTTTATTATATATTTATTAAAGATATTGCTGTACAACAAATGAATAAATAACAAGCAGAAAATCCGAATACACAAACACAAATCAAATATACAAACAAATAAAAAAAATACCCAAATATAATAAAATAAAATGATTCGTAACATGTCAAATGTTTATGTGCAACTATTGTTAATACTCATCCTCTACACTTCCATTTTATATTTCCCTCAATCCTAATCCATTCTGTTACCATATACGTCATGATATATTATGAATATACAGTATTTCTCTTAAAATTATGCAAATATTACTCTTATACCAGTTTTTCCATATATACCACATACTGTCATATACCATATACATATATCATACTATACCATTATTTCATTTACCTTTTACCCAAATTAAGACATCTCTCCATTCCCTTTCCAATTTCTGAATGGAGTCATTTTTTGACACTCCAGCAAGTTTATCTGACTCCATCATATCTAAGATTTTTAGTTTCCAATCATCCAGAGATATTGCTTTTTTCTCTTTCCAGTGCTGGGCATAAATTATTCTGGCTGCTGTAACCAAATAAAGAATTATCTTTTTATTTCTCTTCAATACTGTATTTTGGTCCAGTATATTTAATATATACTGCTCCGGCTTCATTTCAAAATTATGCTTAATTATTTTTTGAATTGCCTCTTGAATTTCTTTCCAGAATTTTTTTGCAATTTTACACGTCCACCACAAATGGTAATGAGTACCGATTGTTACCTCACATTTCCAACAAACTGCCTAGCTTTTTTTGTAATTTTTGTAACTTCTCAGGTGTCATGTACCATCTGTGTAGCATCTTAAAGTAGTTTTCTCTAAGATTTAAGTTTGGGGTAAACTTTATGTCCCCTTTCCAAACTCTCAACCACTTTTCAAGTTCTATATTTTGGGCCCATTTTACCATTGTATCTTTAACAATTTCTTGCTCCATATTCCTATCTAATAAGAGTTTATAGATTCTTGATATAAATTTTTTGTGGGTCCCTTTCAAAATTTGATCTAATTCATTATCATTTCTTTCAAATCCTAATGACTTTTGATCCATACTGAATCTTTCTTTTAGCTGTCTCATCGGGAACCGATTCAGTTCATGTCCCATTTGCTTCAGTTCTTCTGCTGTCTTAATTCTTGTTTTGTCTTTTTCCCAAACAATTAAATCTTCATAACTTAATAATTTGCCTTCTCTGGTGCTGCTTATTTTAAAAGCCTCTTGCAGAGCCATCCAATTAGGGAGTTCCCTATAAAATTTTGGTTTTATTTTCTGCCACACCTTTAACAGCGGCTTTTGCACACAATGATCGTTGAAATCGCAATTTATGGTAATTTTATTATAACACAGGTAGCTATGCCACTCAAATCTTATATCTTCTTTTTCTAATTCTATTAATGCAGATTTCTCTAATTGAATCCATTCTTTTATCAAGTCCCGGCAGCAAGCATAGCAGTAGAGTTTCAGCGATGGTAAACCCATTCCTCCTCTCTCTTTGGTATCCTAGAGTGTCATTATCTTAATTCTCGGTTTTTTTCCAGCCCAAATAAATTTTGAAATTTCTTTTTCCCATTCCTGAAAGGGCTTTTCATTTATAATTATTGGCAGGTTTTGAAATAAAAACATCAACTTTGGGAGTACTGACATCTTAATTGCATTAATTCTTCCTAATAGGGAGATTTTGAGCTTGTTCCATTTTATCAAATCATTTTTTATCTATTTCCAAAATTTTTGATAGTTATTTTCAAATAAATCTTTATTTTTCTTGGTGATTGTAATACCCAAATATTTACTTTTTTTGCAATTTGGAAACCAGAGATTTCTTTCAATTTTTCTTCCTCATTTCTCTGCACATTCATTGTTAACATTGTTGTCTTTTCCTTGTTTATTTTATAACCAGCTGCTTGTCCAAATTCTTGAAGTGTTACCAACAATTTCTGCATTGAGTCCTGGGGTTCTTCTAAAAAAATAACCACGTTATCTGTGAATGCTCTTATTTTTAGTTCATTTTTCCTAATCTTCAAGCCTCTTAATTGCTGATCTTCCCTTATATTTTTAATCCGAATTTCCAGGACTGTGATAAAGATCAGAGCAGATAATGGGCAACCTTGTCTTACTCCTTTAGAAATCTTGAATGTATTTGACATTTCTCTATTAATTATTATTCTAGCTGATTGGCTTTGATAGATGTACTCAATCCAATCAATAAAATTCTCCCCAAAATTTGCTTCTTCCAAGGCTTTTAATAGAAACCTCCACAATACATTATCAAACGCTTTTTAAGCATCAAGAAATATCATTGCTGCTTTCCCCAGAGTTTTTATTATAGTATTCTACAACATCCAATATCATTGTTACCTTATGTTTCATAAACCTGCCTAGTAAAAAGCCTGATTGATCTTCCTGAATTATTTCTTTTAATATTGTTTTCAGTCTTTTAGCCAATATTGATGTAAATATTTTATATTCGATGTTTAATAACAATATAGGTCTGTAGTTGTTCACCTCTCTTTTGTCTCTACTTTCTTTTTGTATTATCGTGATATTTGATTCTCCCCATGTTTGGGGTCTTCCTTGTTTTTTTATTTCTGTAATGGTAATCAATAGTGGTTTTAATAATTCTTGTTGAAAGATCTTGTAATGAAAGACGGTGAACCCAACCAGACCCAGTGCTTTCTCTTGCTTTAATTCTTTAACGGCTTCCAGAATTTCCATTGCTGTAATAGGCTTGTTCGGTTGTTTTTGTTTCTCATCTGAAATTCTCAATATTTTTTGATTTTTCAAATATTCCACTATTTTTTACACAAATCTAGAGAAGTTTTTTTTCCTGGAATAGATTTGCCAGGTATTTTTCAAATATCTTTTTTATTTTATATTGATTGGTGACAGTCTTCTTTGCTGAGCTAACTTGTTCTTTCTTATTCATGTTCCAGCGACAGCCAAGTCAGACTGCCAGCCACACTGACATCTTAACCAGAAATCCTCGGGATGGTTCCTTTTTTGATAAGAGTTAATACCGTACCTTAACTTTTATCAAAAAAGTAATCATTGTATTCTCTGAGTAGAATGAAGAAAGGCTGTTCTGAATGCCTGGACAGGAAAAAGGTGATGGTGGTGGCCGGGAGTTATTTACCCCTTGAGGTAGGTACTGGTGCTTTTCCCTGTCCCCAAAATGACCCTTGACTTATCCGTGGGTCATATTAAAATTGATAATTTTGGTCTCACAACCTACCTTTGACTTATACATGAGGTCAACTTACACATGAGATATACATGGTAAATTTTATACATATTTAATTAAAAATTATGAGAAATGTTTCTATTAATCATTGTGGCAGTGATTACATTCAGGTTCTCAAATTTGTCAAAAGTCTCAGCACAGAACAGCAGAACCTGAGAATCTAGATCTTTACCAGTGGATGTCCTGGAATGCAGTTTTTCTCCACTTGTAAAAAATCAAAACACAAATGAGAACCTTCACATAGTAAAACAAGCTAAGGAAATCTTTTGCCCATATTTGCACACATATATTACAAATGTAAATTCTTATATGCCAATGTATACATGTCAGTTCATTCAAAATATCTTCCAGTCTTCTAACACTACAAAATATCAAATGCTTTGTCCCATCCCCTTTCCTGATAATCATTTAATATATAACACACTTGGAAAGAAATAATTTACAGGCAAAAATTATCTGTAAGCTTTAAGATGTGGCAGTAGAAAATGTTTTGATAAAACTTAGCTAAACACATAGCCCAAGGAACAATTCCCACTTAATGCTAAAAATTATATCTCATTAGGCATACCCAAGATTATGGTGTAAGCATCTAGTAAGCATTAAAACACTGAAATAAACCCAATAGGAATGTTATCAATAAAAGTGAGCAAAGGTTCTTGCATCAAGACAAGACTTGGTTTATTTTGAAGAACTGGTAGATAAACAGAATCACAGAAACACAGAGTTGGAAGGATCCTCATTCACCATCTAGTCTAACCTCTTGCTCAATGCAGGATCTATATCTAAAGCATGCCGAGCCTCTTTTGAAGACATGCAGAGAAGGAGACCCCAGCTGCCTCCCTAGGCAATTAGCACCATTGCCAAACCACACAGCATTGTAACATTCTAATATTGTTGTTATGGTACCCTGACCTCTTCCTCCAGGTATGGTTTACCCGCACAAGTAATATGACTTGCGCATGAGACTATAATCTACTTGAAGTTTTAATTAAAAATTAATTTTTTTTTTCTAAAAATGAGTCTACTTATTAAACATTTTATTCTACTTTATAATTTTACTTTGTTCCTACTCTCCAGTTACCCTACACTGAAGAACCTTGCTGAACGGTGACCAGATGTGCCCATTTATGCTGGAAACACTGAACGGCCTTTTTTTTGGTACCTTAACCAGAGTGGTGTAAAGCTGACCAATATCAATATTGTTCCCTTTGGAGTTTGGCAACAGGTGGACCAGAATCTTAGATTCATGATACTGATGGATGGGGTTCACCCAGAAATGGATACTTGCATAATTGTTGAATATAAAGGTATATTAATTTAACTGTATCACCTTTTTCACAACCAGTGGATTTGGCATTACCTTGAAATATTTGTTTTCAAATGAAAAAGTAACATGATTCAAATCTCTTGTACAACTTAGCACTGCTTTTTCCATTTAGAGCTTTATTGTACTTGCTGTTATGGACATCAGTGTCATGATCTCCACTAAAGAAAAAAAAATGCCCATTTAAAATTTACTACTTTTTTTAAAAAAATATGATGTTTGAATTAAACTTTTTTTAGATTTGCAGATTTAATACCATGGTCTATTGATATAGCAGTTACTCAATGCATGTGTGTTTTCACATTGAGATCAGCCTATAAACATTTCCATGGAACACTAGTTATCAATTTAAAAAAGCTAATCCTCCACACAAGTTCTAACAAATAGCTGGCCATTTAATTCCTCTGAACTTAGAAGACCATTTTGGAATTCCAAGGGGGAGGGATAGTTCAAAAGAGACCAAAACAGACCAAGTGTATAAAGAATAAAAATTTACATTTTCCAATAACAGCAGAAATTCATGTTCCATTTTTTGCCACCCCTGTCGTATGCTTCAGTCCTGCCTTTCTTAGATACATGCAGTGATGACCATACTTATCTGCTTTATAACTAACTCTGCTGCCTCGCCACTTCTCTGGCCTATCATTCTGAGTACACAAGCAGTGTAGCTCCCATCTCTTGGTAGGCATAGCTGATAATGTGCTTCTACTGCTTGGCAGTCATATACCTCTGGTTTTGGGTTTCCAGTTGGACATTCCACTATCTCTGCTACTGGGGTTGTGTGATTTTCATGGGACAGTAATGAAAGTGTGGGTTCAGTCAGTATGCACTGATTCCTTTTAATGATGGCTTCTCAAGCAACGTGCTCCTCTGTGTACAGAGCTGGTGGTATTGGGAGCCTCTAACGCACGTTTCGTCCTGCAAGCACTAGTGCCAGAATTGAGTCCTCTTCTCCCTCCATGGGTTTCCTCCCATTCTGGTCTATCCTGTCAGAAATGTGGTGGAAAGCAACAAGACAGAATTCTTGTCTGTCACTCCAATGAAGATCTAGTAGGGCCAGCATAACAACATTTGAAATTTTGTGTATTTGTTTGTCTAAAGGGCATAAAATCCTAAATACAGTGGACTGCACCAGGCCTAATGGTGGAAAGCTTCCTGAGAAAGTTGACCTTATGATGAGTGACTTTGCAGGAGGAGCATCAGGATTCCCAATGACATTCAGTGGAGGAAAATTCACTGGTAATGAAACAATGGTATAATTCAGGGACAGTGTTATTTCAGAATATTTTGAGACCTTCATCAGCTTGAACCCTTCTTCCAAGTAAACTCTCATATTTTTTGAGAGATGATGAGTGATACTTAACTGCATTGTCATAAGTCAATGATCAGGCACTTGAGAGAGTGCATACATTTCATGTGTTGACCAAACTGTGGTCATACACTCCACCATATATGTTATTGGCTGGCATGTGGAGGGCCTCTCTACACGTTTGCAGATGTATAAACACAGAATTGCTCATCAGAAAGGGATTTTGACTGAACCAGAATCCTCTCTTGTGTGAAAGAACTCTATTTATTCATCATAGTAAGCACACTGAGGTCCTTCACAAACTGGCCAGACACATGAAAGAGGACATGGCCACCATACATATCTATGATGGCCATGTCCTCTTTCATGTGTCTGGCAAGACTAGCCCCAATGGGCCTGCTATTGTTTTAGGTAATGAATTGAGTTTCAAGGTACCATGTCCAGGGAAAAGCTGTGATTTGGCCATGGTAAAAGGTGGGGCAGGATGAAGTGGAAAGCCTAAGGTCTGCAAAAAGCAGAGGGGTTGTCTTGCAGAGCAATCAAGACACCAGCATACATGGCAAATAGGTGACAATCTTCACTAGGTTTCCAGACAAATATAAGTTCCATTTTACTTTCTTCAGGGTTCTTGATAGTTGACTGGGTACTCCCTGATGGAAAGGATATGAGAGAAAACCAGACAGAGGATAGATAGATGCAAAGAAAGAAAGAAAGAAAGAAAGAAAGAAAGAAAGTAGATGTTTGCTATGGATCTTAAGAGTTCTTGTAAGTACAGTGAACCCTTCATATAAGCAACCTCTGGAGCATCACATCCTATACATAAAATGGCAGCAACATGCATGCAAACACATTGAAGTGTCCACTGCAGTTTTAAATAAATGAAGTTATTTCAGAAGGGGTAATTTCACAGTTGCTTATATTGACAATATGGTATAGCCATTGAAACCTTTCACAGAGGTGTGACCCATTATGTTGAATGGATCTCAGGCTAAGGTAAACATGAGCTGTATGTTTATATTTGTTAGGATTCCATCGTGTTTTCCACTGCAAAGTAATACAAAGTAATCCATAACAGCAAAACCAAACATCAGTTGTGGGGTGGATTGGTCGATATGGTTCCTTGGAAAGTTGGTGTTTTGGATTATTTGCTGGAATATGGGTGTCTTGTAGGGAAAAAATACAAAAATGTGGTCTCTGTGGAAGTTCTGCAGCTGGAATCACTGCCATCTAATCTTGCAGGACTGGCGAACTATGTGAGGATGGCTATCTGAAAAGTTGACATTGGGGCTTTTTCCCCAGCATACAGACATTTTGTCTGAAATTGGTAGAAGATTATGATTTCTGTGAAATTTCTTTGGCTTCTTCCATTACTCCTATTTAATCTTGTTCAACTGGCAAATTTAGTGGATGAGGCTATTTGAAAATTGCTCTGGGTCATTTTCCAGTAATTGTTTTTTTTTTTCAGAATGGACACAGGAATTTTTCAGTAGGCCTCTCAGTATCAGTTGTGGAGGAACATGAAAAGGAGGCTGGCCATGTTTTTCTTGTGGACTTCTCACAGACATCTGGCTGGTCACATGGAGCAGAACACTGGAGTAGCAAATAGGTCTTTGGTCAGATTCAGAAGGATTGCTAATTTCAGGAAGAACAGCTTCCATCCATCAAGGCTAATAGAACAATTGTTACCCCAAAATGTGGGTGACTCAGGGGTCCACCCACAATGCCCGATAATGAGTTTAGCTTCACCTGGAGGTGGGTGTGGACTGACCTGCCTTGTAGTCTCACATTTGCAGTCAGTAATTTTCCTGTATCTAGTTTGATCTTCCAGTCATTTCGGGACACATTTTATATCATTGCCAATTAATGTAGTCTGCTAATTAAATAACATTTGCCAGTTAAATCACATCAATATTGGGGGGTGTATGAAGCTGTAACACGATATTCATGACAATTTTTATTGTGCCTGAGACTGCCCACTCTGTAAATTGTTAGGTACAAAAAAAAAAATCTTCACTCTTCTATCTAATAGGGGCATATATGTATGTATAATTCTGAAATGCCTTATAGTGACACAGCTGTGCCATACATAGTTTGTTGCTCAGCCACTGCTCCTCATGCCCTGATGACTTTCAGGTAAAACATACAGTAATGTACTCTATGTGGGAATGCTGCAAAGATTTTCTGCTCACAGTCCTTTTTGATTTTTCTCACTCTGCTTAAAGAATGACAATAATAATTGTTTAAAAAAATATTTCTAGTACAATCAAGGTGTTTTCCTAATAGCACAATCCAGAGCTGACAAGCACGTTGACTTTTCAGAGGCATGGAAAGCCCAGTTTATCAAAACTGAAAGGAGGAAATTGCTGAATTACAAGACCCAGCTGGTGTCCGAGCTAAAGCCAAAAATCTATTGTCCTTTTGCGGGATATTTTGTTGAAGCTCATCCTCCTGACAGGTACAGTCTTCAAATTCACTTCAGTTTTGCACAAACACTTAAGGGTCAAAGAAACGAGTGAGCGTGAGCTCTCTGTGTGTCATGCCAACAAAAGCCAAAAATAAGGACTGCTTCCAGATCAGAAGTATTTTATTTCATTATCAGTAAGCAAAAAATGTTTTACAGATGATGAGAAGGAATACTGCAGACAAGCAGAAGAGGTACAGAGGGTGGCGAGGGAAGAGGCCTTTTCGAAGAGTAACATTGGTGCCCTAGCTTTGGGAAATTCTGCCCAGAGAGGCCTGCCTGATGCCCACTGCAATGTCTGCCGTCAGACTTTTTAGCATGGGGGAGGTGTTTCTTTTTCATTCTGGCTCATTCATTCTTTTATGCTGCTTTCGTACATTCTTCCTCTGTGGCTTGTTTGTATGTGTTCATTATTTCACAGTGTTTTTAAAATATTATATCATGGGCCCTTCTTACCCGCAGTCTCTGGATATGCAATTTTAAGCAACCACAATGCATCTTATACCTAAAATGGTGGCAACATGCTTGCAGGCATGCTGAAGTGTCTGTACATACATCACTGCAGATAGGTATTGTGGGACATAAGCACTTGCATTTTTTTCTTTTACGTGAGGGTTCCTGGAACAGGTCCAGGAATAGAACAGAGGGCCCATTGTACCATGAGTTGTCCTGATACCTAGATTAAATATAAATATTTATTAAGAAGGATGCTCAGGAATCTGACAGATTATAACAAAAACAAAACAGCGTCTTAGCTAGTTATCCCAGGGAACATAAAGTTCCATAGAGGGGCAGCTGCTAGGGGAGAATCGGCTGGGCTATAAAAATACTCTGAACAAATAATTAAATTCTGAATTGGTAAACAGCAGAATAATTTCTTCTCCTCATCGTTACTTTGTTAAATTTCTCAGCTCCTGATGCTGATTTTTATGTCTTTTATAAATCAGGGCTTCATTTCATGCATCTTTGTGTAGTGTATAGTTTATTTATTCCTTAGTAATATGTTAAGCCTAAAAATATCAAATAGAATCAGTGCTGGGTACCTCTCTGTTTTGTTCTTATAAATTCCACCATGGCACAGATTGTATCAGTTTATTATCTGTTGGTAGAGACTCTTCTGAACAGGGTGGATAATATTTTAATCTGTTAAAAATGGATTTCTTAAACTTAAAATTGGATTTGGACTATATTTTTAAAAAAGAAAGTTTCTAAAAGTTTTTTTTGTAAGCAGACTGGCCTAGTGGCTATTAATCTAATCTCTGCTCCTTGGGTGCCCAGTTCAGTGCCCTACACTTAGTGCCCTCTGTGTTTGCTGGCTCCTTTGCTCCTGTGAAAAAATGTTCCACGTGTAATACCTATATAAAATACCTATATATCCATGGATGGGCAAGTGGATGTTACATAAGCATTCATATTTAAAAGATGCCCATGAGTTGGCAATGCTGCTATAGCAAATGTGAAACATGTAACATCTAAAATTTACTTTGCTTAATTATGTGCTAAATCCAACTGAACTAGAGTAGGCACACTAGAACAATGGAGTGTACACATCTGTTGATCTCACATTGATTTAGTGGATCTGCTCTGGTGGAGACAAACAAGTAGAGTTTGATGAAAATGATATGTTTTTGTGAATGATTTGCTTATTATTCCTACAATAATTGCAGGTTGACACAGTAATGCATAGATCAAATACAGTTAGTCTCTAAACATGATGTACAACTTATTTTGTAAATTTAACAAAAAGAAAATGTCTTCAAACATTGTACAAATTATTTCATTCTGGTCATAAACTGCCTTACTGAGTTGTAATATTATATATTTTAGTGATTAGATAAGCAACAAAACTTGATGACACTTTACACCATTGTGAAGGAACACTGAGGAAAGTTTGTGATTAAATTAGGGTGGGTTCCCTTGGTGGGTTTAGTCAGTGATTTACATAATCCTGATTTAAATAAAGTCACTTTGCTTCTGAATGTGGAAGACTGCTTCCACTTAGGGAAAAATTGTTTTATCCATTGTACTAGTTGGCTGAAAATTAAATCCAAGAGATTCTATTACTTCTGCAAGAGATTATGTAAAATCCAGTGCAAGAGCTTCACAAGTCCTTCTCAATGGAGTTAGGATCAGCAGAGGAGCAGTAGTAGACTTAGGTAAGATTGTATAAGGTAAAATCTCATCTGGTGAGGTCATTCCTGATAAAGCCATGGTAAACATGGTCATGTGAAGGGAAGTCAGGCTTGGGAGCATGATTGCAAATTGTGAATCCAGATTAAGATGGACATTTTCAGAATTATGCAAAATTCCCAGAGAGCTTTATCATTTGTAAGTTTCTCCCTGACATGGGTAATGGAGGAAGGCCTCAGCTAATTGCTGAAACCTCATGGCCTGCAACTAATCCCACCAGCTGTGGTCCAGTGCTATTACTACTGACTCCTAGAAGTGTGAGACAGAGATACAACATGCAACTCATGGCCTGTCTTCAGGAATTGCAGAAGGGTTATGTTCTCAGGCTTCAGGGCAAAATGGGGAGGAGCTGAAAGTCTTCCTCTGAGTGGGGTAATTTGTACCTAATCTTTCTCTGAGTCTTTCTTAAAACAGAGCAAGAGCCTGAACTCTGGATGGTTTCAGTTCAACCTGATGTATAAACAGAAGCATGCAAACTGCTATAGAATCTATCTGTTATGGTACTTGTTGGTCTCTTGCACAGTAAAGGAGTATGGTGGCTTTTTTCCCTTTTTTGTTCATTGCTCTTTTCCAACACTATAAGAGCTGCAGATTGTCATTCTTTCTTAACCTAGTTATATCAAGGAAACTAACCTTAAAAATGACCCAGATGAATTGAACCAATTAATAAAAAAGAAATGTAGTGATGTTTGCACATGGACACCAAAAGCAGGAGCTACTCTGGATTTAGCAAGGATTCTCAAAGATCCAACTGACAGGTAATCCTAACTTTTAAAAAAGATTATTCACCTCAGGTCATAATTTTTCAAACACTTGCATACAAACAAGTACTTTATTGACTCTGCTGAACTACCTTCATGGATGTGTGTGAGAATAATATCCTCTAAAATCTGGAGAGGGTGTGTGTAAAGGAAATGCGGGGGTGGGGGAGGTTAAAATGAAATGCAGTTGTTTTTTTTTATTCTGGGAGAGAAGCTCCCAAATGCCTCATTTCCTTAGAAGAAGTGAGAAGGAAACAATTCTCTCAAGGAAGAATTAGATGCCTGCGTGACATGCAGCAAATCAGTCTTTTCCTTCTGTCCTTTCCCATAATAATTGGTTTCAAAACTCCAACGGGAATGATTGAGAATGATCTCTGCTGCAGATTTTAAACATTCCAACAGTTTGTTGATTATCCTACTAATTCGTCAAAATAAATTTACAAGCATCAAAAGTTTTAAACACTCAATTATCCTTATACTTTGTGGGTTGGATCCAGTGTTTCTTTGAACAGAAGGACTCAGGGCTTCAGGTGGGATTCGTGCTAAGCCATGCATGAAGATCCCTGGTATTCCTTTCATGGTCATCCACCAAAGTATTTACTGGGCCTGCTTAGCTTCTGAAATTAGATGACACTGAGTGCATTCAGGGTGGAATGATGGTGTAAGGATTTTCACAGTGGTAGGAATCACATGCCTCCCCTGATGATGTTGGATTGCAACTTCTAGTAGCCCTAGCCAGCATAGCCTAGTGCTGAGCAATACTGGCCTACAACATTTGGAAGGCTGAATGATTACCATCACTGATTGATTTAGTAAGAGAACCAATGGTTCATCTGAGTCAGAGATGGGCAACCATCAATTGCCCCCTCAGGAGACATTGGATCCCACATCTTTGCCACACTATCCTCAACAAAAAATTTAAAAGATATTTTTTGCCCCCAACTTCTGACTCCCTTCTTTTTAGAACAAAAGGGCTCTCCTCAAATTGCCCCCCACCCCTGTTTGTGAGCAGTTGGAGGCAAGAGACTTTGTCCCTAGAGGACAAAACTGCCATGGGGCTGCACTTGTTCTCTCCAGACTAAAGGTAAGTGTTTATCCTTTGCATCTGCTGACTGTACACACCATTCCTTTGTTTTGCTTTTTACACTGCATAGTAATAAAAAGAGAAAAGCTCTTTACAGTATCATAAAGACAAAATTGTCAATATGATGAAAAATATACTCATTTACCAGGAAGTTCCCCCATTTAAATTTGTTTATTTCACTTACAATTTTAATGATTGTAGGAGCAGTAGTACCTATAATCCTTTAAAAAAATTTCACACAAAGTTCTGTACAAAATGGACCAAAATAGCATTTTCTGGAAAAAGCTGAACTTCGCCTATTAACATTGAATTTGCACAGAAATATCACCTTATGTCTAAATACCAATTTTGGTCAAACTTGGTACATAAATATGCATTACATGGCAAAAAAAATAATGCAGAAATCTGAAGTGCTGGATAAACTTGGTGTTGTCTTGGTCCAATGAGATAACATACCAGGCTTGGTGACTCTGTGGTCAAATATATGGGGATATATATATATATATATATAGGACAGATGGTTTGGGGTTTTTTGGGGGGGAGGGTGTCCTTTAATTTATTAAATTTCTATGAACAATTTTTCAATTCGTTAAAAACACCGCACTGTAACTTATAGCACAGAAGTTATTGTTCAGGCAGCCAAATGCTTCTAATGATCAAATAGGATTACCTTCATTCACTTTGATTACTTACAACTTCTGTATTCTCTTTTTTAGTAAAGGAATTGTAGATCCACCTGCAGGAACAAAAGTTTTCAAAGAGTCATGGGACTTCAAACCATACATTGATTATCTCAGTGCTGCAATAGATGATGAGATATTTAGCTATCCTTCCTGGATAAAAGAATATTATGACTGGGCTGGATTTAAAGGCTACAATCTTGTAATAAGGGTAAATTAATCTATAAACTGTTTCCCGGGGCAAGAGGTAGGCAGGCCAACAAGCCTGTCTTTTCACTGAACCATTTATATGAAATTAAGCTTATCGAAGGTTTATTTTCAAAAGATAAACTGCTGAACAGAAGCAACAATGAAAAGTAATATTGAAAATTGCCAGTCTAGGATACTGAAAGATAAACCACTGAAAATAAATGAGAGCAGGCAAAAACAGGCTGGTTTTGAGGACAGCATTAAGAATTTGTTCCCTCACATATTCTGTATAATATAAGCTATTTTGTGATTTCTTTACCCTCTCAATGTTATATTTCATACCTAGGTGATAGAAACTGATGATGATTTCAATCCTTTGCCTGGAGGCTACAACTATTTGGTGGATTTTTTGGACTTAACATTCCCAGCAGAAAGACCAAACCGTGACTCTCCATATGAAGAAGTAATGTGTTTGTAATAACAATGTATACCATAAATACCACTTCCCAAAAATTACCCTGACAGGCATGTAGAGGAAGTGCATCAAGGGCAACTCCACACACACACATATATTTGAAGGGGAAACATCTTTGAGCACTAATAGAATGATTCTAAAAAAAATTCACATCGGGGGCAGGAAAAGGGTACATGGAAAATTTTAAACTGTTTGCAGTTCAGTGGAAGACACCATAAGTTGGACTCAGCTTGAAGGCACAAAACAACATCAACACTTTATCAAACTCCAGCAGCCCAGTTAAATTTATATGAGCAAAAGCTGACACTTTTGTTCTATGAATGCCCCAGGTGATGGTGAGAATTTACTATCAATAAATGCTGTTGTTCTCCCATTGCTGTTTGTACCTCTTCCCAACCCTTTGCAAAGTTCCTTGTCTTGTCTTCCCACAGCTCCTTAGGAATTGTTTTAAGTTTCCTGACAGTCATGTCTAAGCCTATACAGTTAATACTGTGTGGGATCATTCAGGTTAGAGAGTAATGGAGGGAGGGTGGATGAGAAAGTAGGTTAGTTAAAAAGGGCAGTTGTGGGAAAAGAGACCAGAAAAGGCGTTGAGACGTTTTAGAAATATGGGAGCAGTAGCATTCTATTTTAAGCTTTTGCTTTGTTTCTGTTAATTATTTTATATTTTATTTTATTTTATTTATATCCCACCTATTTCCCAATATAAGTTACAATATAATACAGTGCACTGTCTTTATATTCTTTCTCTTGTCATATTAAAAACATTCTGATCCTCTTACTCATAAAATAAACTCTTTTCCTCTTTCAGAAAAACAAGGCCACATTGTTTTCAGACATACCACATGTCAGCAGGGCTTAAGCGTTCCCCACTAAGGGAAATGTTTTAATTTTCCATCCACTTAAAAAGATTATCCTTTTAAAACTGAGAAGACTTTCAAAACCAGTTTGTGATACAGCATGGGTGTTTACCATTCTAAGCAAAATAGAGCAAAACTAGGTCTTTGGATCGCAACTGTACTTGTATATAAGGTTGTTTCATGTTTTACCACAGATCAAAGCCCGAGTCAGTGTTATGAGGCATGTAGTAAAATATGGATTGCTCTGGGATGATCTCTACATAGGATTCCAAACACGGCTACAACGTGAGCCTGACATATATCATCATCAGTAAGATTATTTCTATTGTTGGTCTATTGTGAAATGCTGGTTGTCACGGTACTTAATTTTTTTTCTCTAAATGTTCCCTGAGATTACATTTCTCTGTGTCAATCATTAAACTAGTGCCTTTTGGCATAGACCCACTTACTATAGCAGCCCCATTCCCCAGCATGCTATTAATGAAATTGATTTTCTTATGACTAAAAACCTGTGTTGTAACAATTCCCATAATCTCTCATGACAGTTGCAATTCATAACAATTAGAAGAAATGCAGAAGGAAACATGGCTCTGAAGAGTGTGGCAGGTAGAAGAGTAAAATCATAGAGTTGAAAGAGACCCCAGGGGCCATCCAGTCCAACCCCTTGCTATGCAGGAACACCCATCAAAGCATTCCCAACAGATGGCCATCCAGCCTCTGCCTAAAAACCTCCAAAGAAGGAGATGCCACCACGCTCCGAGGCAGCAGATTCCACTGCCGGACAGCTCTAACTGTCAGGAAGTTCTTCCTGAGGTTCAAGTGGAATCTCCTTTCCTGCAGCTTGAATCCATTGCTCCTTGTCCTAGTCTCTGGAGCGGCAGAGAACAAGCCCGCTCCCTCCTCAACATGACATCCCTTCAAATATTTAAACATGGCTACCATGTCCCCTCTTAACCTTCTCTTCTGCAGACTAAACATACCCAGCTCCCTAAGCCGTTCCTCATAGGGCATGGCTTCCAGACCCTTCACCATTTTAGTCACCCTCCTCTGGACATGTTCCAGCTTGTCCAGCTTCTTGAATTGAGGTGCCCAGAACTGGACACAGTATTCTAAATGAGGTCTAACCAATGCAAAATAGAGTGGCACCATTACCTCCCTTGATCTTGACACCATACTCCTATTGATGCAACCAAGAAAATGGTGGATCATGCATCACTTCCAAAGCCTTGCCAGCTTGTTCTGTATCAGGCAGGCTCTCTCACCTTTTCCTTTGTCTGCTTTTTCTTTAAAAAATTACTCTCATTGTTTTCAATGGGAGAGAAAATATACAATCCTGGGGCCTCTCAGGGAAATATACAAATTCCATTACTAAATTTCCCAGCATTTCATAGGACATTATCCTGAACTTTTCATTACAGAAGAATAAAGCAAATAAAACTACAAAAGTAGTCACATGAATCCAAGTTGCATTTAGCCACTGCTGTCCTTCTGTGTTAACTCTATTTCATTTATTATGTTTTTTTCTTAAAGGTTTTGGAATCATTTCCAAATAAAATTACCCCTGACACCACCCGACTGGGAGTCTTTCTTGGCACAGTTCAAGAGAATCTGAAGTAAAAATGAAAAGGAACTTACTCTGCAACCATTAAAGAGTGTTGCTGATGAAAATCCCACTCTGCTCAAGCTTAATTTCTTACATTGTCTATGGGAAAGTGTAATTGATATTCATTCTGGCATGGCTACATAATAATTGTTATCTCTTCCAATAATAATAATTTAGGATACAGAAAGAGAAAGTGGGAGGAAGCATATATAGGGTTTCCCGAGTGAAAATTGGAGAAGGCTCTTGTGCTCTTTAAGGACTGTATAGAAGAGGGAATTACAGCAAGTGTTGCTTTTACCTGGTTGCATAACAAGAAATACTTGCTGAAATTCCCTCTTCTCTACAACTATTAAAGCTATAGAAGCCCACTTAATTTTTCACTCTAACCACCCTATTCAGTTTCTACTAGTACTATCTATAAGGATGGGCTCTGTATCCAAGAACTTTAAATGGATTACTATGATTTTACTACGATTACTATGATTTTATTGTACAAAAGGGGGCAATATGATTCAGCCTACTTTAGAACTTTATAAGAGCAGGGTCTTATGCCAAAACTGTTCTATGGAGCACCATTGTGGGCTTTGGCCAATTTAGATATATTAGAAACAGCACAAAATAAAATTTTGGGTAGACTTGTGGCAGCCCCCACTTCTACAAAATTGGCATTGCTCCATGCAGAATTAAGTGTAAAGCCAGTTAAAGCAGAGGCTCTCAGATTAGCCCTACTCTTCTGACTAAAAAATCATTTCGAAGCACGCATCTGAGTTTCTTCTGCTGACTCTTGAAGAGTCAGGCTCAAAATCATGGAAGTATAAAATGCAACTCGTTGCCATGAATTTGAGGTTTTCAGTCTCTTTTGACTTAAGGGTATGACAAAGCGGAAGTATTAATTCTATCTCTTCCAAGTTACCTGGTGGACCCTCCAAATATTAAAATGAGGTTAGCCTTCCTACATGCTGGATTAAATGTTCTTCCATTGGCAGCTCAGATGGTTCGATAGAAGAGTATTCTTATGAAGGACAGAGTATGCGGTTGCAACTCTGTCTCAATAGAAGATTTAACTCATGTATTGCCTGAATGCCCTATTTATATTGATCTTAGGAATAATTATACTTTTCCTTTACTAAAATCTCTTCAGGGAAGTTCCTCTTTTGTGAAGGTCTGTCTTCTGTTATCTGATGCTGTGAAATATGTATCCTTTAGAACATCCAAATCTCTTGGAAAGGCCTTACAATTGTATGCTATAAAATGTAAAGGGGGGTACAGAAAGTGATTAATCTATTGTAGACTAATTATTACATGTAAATTAATTTATTTGACTTTTTCCTTTGACTTTTTCTATATTTTCTATATTTCTATGTAATAGCTGGATGCTAAAATACAATAAATATACAATAAACTGACTGACTGACTGAAATGACTCTGTATCCAATAAAAAGAATGTAAATGATGTCAATTCCTATATGTCTTTTATTTTTTGTTACACTGAAAGCTACAAGCAGCTGTCTCTGTCCTTAAAAAGCAATAAGATTTTATAAAGATTCTCTGTTTCGTTGCTTTGTGAGATAAATATAAAAATATTGGAAATTTTTAAATATCATCTAGTTATTTTGATGAAATTAAAAGGCAACCAATTTAGCAGTCATGCTAGCTTGTGGTTTCAATTTTCTTTAACTGGCTAGATTTTTATTACGTAAAATAATATACAAGTCCCATAAATGAGTGAGTAAATTAAATGTCTGCTAAATTCCAAAGTCTGAAGTCCCATCTAATATAAGCTCAAGACTAATAACATCATCACAGAAGCTGGCTAAACAAGACTTGAGTTCAGTCTCTCCTCAACTGGCAAAAGCCAACAAAATCCATGACTATCAATGACTGTTTACAATGGATAGATATCAGAGTCCCAATACAGAACAATAACATGCCAAGAGGTAAGCTTAAATAAACAACCAGCATGGTGTAGTGGTTTGAGCTATGATCCTGAACACCAGGCTTTGGTTCCCTGCTGAGCCATGAAAAGCCATTGTGTGACCGTGGGTGTATCACACATTCACAGCCCCAGAAAACTCCATGATAGGTTCCCCTTAGGGTTGTCATAAGTCAGAAACAACTTGAAGGCACATAGCAACAAAGCTTAAATGCTTAGAAGACTGTCCCTGCAAGCAGAACAAGGTAAATGTTCTTTCTCTGCTAGGCCTAACAAAATGACAACCAGACTCAGAAGGTCAGTTCTGCCATCACAATAGAATGACTTAATACATTTGATTAAATTCTAGTCTGATCTAAACTGTTTGAGATTATGTTAAGATCATAGCCTTTACAGTTTTTAGAAAATGAAACCACAGTTCCTGAAAAAGTTATTATTACATTTGTTATTTTCTGAATATTTAAATGCACAACCTCTAGAAACATTGTAGGTAGTCAGTTTTTTCAAACTTGCTAAGGCAGGAAACTATTCCAGTATTGAGATGAGAGAGTTAACAGGTAAATGAAGTTCTACAAAACTCATTTCTAATTATTACTGTTATTACTGAAGCAAAGACTAAACAAAATCAGTTTATGATAAAGTAACTAGATGTCACATGTTTACCCCTTTTCTTTTCTAAGTCAGCTGTTTTGAGTTTTCTTTTATAAGTCAGCTGTTTTGAGTTTAACCATGTCGTTCATAACTGTTCAGCTGCTGGGATAACCAAAGTGAAGAGATTGCTCGTTCGTTTATTTCTCGCATATGCAGGCATATAGAAACGCATATGGTAAAGTTCAGGTGATCACATCCTTCATGAAATCAAGCTAAGCATGATTTATATAATAAGCACTCCCCTTTGATTTTGTAAAAAATATTGGAGTCAGTATGTATGCTGCATAACAAAGGAGGGGTGGAAGATTCTGCTGCATGTTCTGTGACTACCTAAAATTTTGAGATGCTTTCATCCATTTTCCTTCTTTGATATCAAAGTCCACAAAATTCAGTCTACTACAATAACCAAACCTTAAGGCAGGCACCTAAGATTTCAAGAAGTCTGATCTATATAACTGACTTGATCTCAGAAACCATTATTGAGTTCTGGTTAGGATGTTTGTTGGCTATTATGGGCATTCTATAGACAGCTGACAATGGTGAGTGGATGCCAATGCTTGCGACAAACAGTGTCTGTTACAATTTAACTAATTCCAATTTTGGACCTTAAAAAGCAGGCTAAACCAAAAGCCATTTTGGACAGCTATTTCAGAAGGCATAACATTCAGAAGGACAGTGTCTTTCCTTGGAAACATTCTTCTGATTTACGAAAAAAGTATTCCAACATCTTTCTGCCCCTTAGATAAAAAGATGAGCCAAATGATTTGAGATGAAGTTATGACAAGAGGCAAATATCAAAATTATTCTCCCCCAGAACCGAGCATTTAAAAAACACAAGAAAACTCTAGGCCACGCAGACTCAGAGTGGTCAACCTGCTTCAGATTGATGGCAAACTAGCTGCTGTCTCCATTCCACACCCCGTTAAAGGTAGGTAATCAGTGGCATGCCAAAATATTACTTGCTTGCCCATGGACTGAAATGGACTAAAGTTACACAGGTTAAACATTTTCCCATGATTATTCCACACTGATGGTTACTCCAATTTGGGCAACTATTTGAACAGAATTAAATGGCTTTCACAAAATTAATGGAGTGCAGAATTTTACAATTTCTGTTCACAATGTTCACTGAACACATAAAAAAACAGAACAGAAATTACAGTCACGTTACATTTTAAGCAAAAATTAAATATATTCTTTAGAACAATATGGTGAACAGCCAGTAGATGGCACAAGAATGGTATTGAATCAAGATTTCTGATCTAAGTAGGTATATACCTAAGTAGGTATATATACTGTATATTGAGATAGCATTTTTAAATGCAATGTTTAAAGCCCACTACATAATGTATAGATAATTAATTTATAATACGAAACAGGACACACACTCAAGTGAGATATAGAGTTCCAAGAACTTGGACTGTTCTTACTGTCATCCTATAGTGACTAAAGAGAACTTACATAAGACACAGCCAAAAAGAATGTCAACGATAAAACAATCTTGGCACAAGATAGGGCTTTCTGATGCCAATGACTATTTTTGCCACTTCTGCTATCCTTGTTGAGTGCTGGTTGCAATTTTCCACTTTTATGGCAATGGCAACATCCCATGGAATTAATGAATGAATCTTTATTTGCTCAGCTAAAAGCCATTGCAACACATCACAGTCAGGCAAACTACATCTAAATAACAGAATAGGACATCACAAATGGTAATAAACTAACTTACTTACTAATAAACTTATGTAAAAACAACATACAGGAACAACATATAGGAGATAAACAATCATTGTAATGGTTTTATAAACTCAGAGCAATATAAAATATAAAATGTATCTCTAGGATGATATAATGTAATCCAATGTAAAATTCAATATAAAATTATATAAAATTATATAGGATATACTATTTAAAATTACACTTATATATTCTGTAACACCAGAATCAATTATTTTTCACCTCCGTATTGTTCGTGGGGATGTCTCGCTCTTATCTTACTTGCAGCTAACGCAAAATTTGCCACCTTAATAGTGACATAGGGGTCTTTATCAGCTAATAGTCCACAAATCTGCTCAAGAGGTGGTCTATTGGAAAGGGGAGAGGAGTGGAGGAAGCAATTAAGGAACTTTTGCCTGGGAGATGTATATAGAGGGCAATGTAAAAGATAATGTTGAATGTCCTCTACATCCCCGTTCTCACAGATGCAGAGTCTTTGATGGACAGGGATATTATCATATCTTCCCTTCAAATAGGCAGATGGCATACACTGAAAGCGTAAAGCTGTGAATGCTTTTCTAAGTGGGGCGAAGGTAAGATTTAAAAAATATTGCTCCATTCCAAAATATGTTTTATATAATGGGTACCATAATGAATATGCTGTTCGGGAGAGCAAATGTAGGTCACTCCATTTAGAAGCAAGTAAATTTTTTCTTTAACCAGTTGTTTAATTTTTTTGGAAGAATATGTGGATAAGGCTTCTAAATTGATCTCAAAATGGAGGAGTATAGGCCTTACGGAATTTGTCCATGAATTTTGGAAGGGGACCGTAATTGCTCCAAGAAGCATTTTTTGGGAAGCCTATTGTCATTCATACTGATCAGCTTCAGCCAATATAAAGCTAAAGCCACCTGTACTCCAGCTTGTAAAGAGGCTAACCCAGTTTCCGCTCTTGAGATAGAAGCAGGGGTACCCTTTGGGGCAGTCAGTAAAAATTTCAGAAAAGCATTCTGAACTGTTTCTAAAGGAAAAGAGTTATCATCTCCCCAAATCTCCGCACCATACAATAATTGGGGAGCAATTTTCTTTTGGAAGACCTCAACAGTAGGAGCAACCAAATTCCCCCCGTAAAATTTGTAAAATCTCAGTAGAGAATTAATAGAATGAGTGGCTTTCAGCTTGACTGCCTGGAAGTGCGTTTTCCATGACAGTTTTGAGTTAAAACCCAAACCCAGATATTTAAAATAAGTTTGCTGTTCTATTGGGTTTCCATTAAGTCTCCAACTACGTAATTTTTTTCTTCTTCCCAAAAACCACCACTTTGGTTTTAGTATAGTTTACTATTAATCGCTCTTTTAAACAAAAAGCACTCAACTTCTTTAATAGTCTCCGCATCCCAATCAGAGTGGTAGCGATCAAAACTACATCCCATGGAATCTTGGAATTGACAGTTTAGGGAGGTATATTTAGAATTTCCAGCAAGAGCTCCCAGGTGCCTTAGCAAACTAGAAAGCCCAGAATTCCATAGGATGTTGCTACAGAAATTGGACTCATGTAATGTGAATGGGACACTAAGTTCAACTTACATGTTTTTCTCACCCTTCTTCCTGATGGCAGCCTACCTTCAGTAGACCAAATGAACCCCCATAGTTAGCTTACCTCACCAATTGTGTCAGCAGTTCCCCGTAGCCCCTCGTGTGTGTGGTATGTGACTTCAAATCACGCGTTGTCTTACAGCAACCTCATGAAATACATAGGATTTTCTTAGGCAAGGAATATTCAGAGGCGGTTTGCCAATTCCTTCCTCTGAAATGTAGCCTATAGCACCTAGTATCCATTGGCAGTCTTCCATCTAAGTATTAACTAGAGGTAACCCTGCTTAGCTTCCAAGATCAGATGGGATCTAGTGCCTTAAAGGAAATTAAATTTTCATATATACAAATATATGGATTCATATATTCCTTGTGGGCTCACTTTAGTTTTAAAGAACTGGTATGGTGAAACTAACTGAAGCTTCCTTTCAGTGTGGCCACAGACTTTCACTTCTTCATAGTCTCCCCACACCAAAGAGCACAGCTCAGAAATGTGGCTGCCGTGAGATGTATCTTAAGGGGCTTCTGCAGCAGGGAGTAGTCCTTCTCTTCCCACAGCCACTTCTCAAACTATTGTAAGGGGAAAGAGTGGTCTGTTTGTCTCTGCTCTGCAGCAACAGCTGCTGAGGGGCTGCTTTCCCGCACAACAATAGAGATTAAGCATCCTCTTTTAGAAGTTATCTACAGTTTGATCTTTAGTAAGCAATGAGCAAAAGCACCCAAGTGAAGGGAACTTTTTTAAAGAAGAAAAGAGAGGGGGGAAAAGAGACAGAGGCCAATTCTTCTGCAGTCTTGACCAATGTACTCTGCAAAAAACATTGAATTGTTTTGCCTCCAAATGGCCTGCACATATCTTAAGGGATGTGGGAAGCAATATTACCATGTTTTTGCCCCTCTCTGGGTCATTTAGGCCTAAGAGAGGCCTTTTACCAACAGGAGATGACCCAGACATTAACCTAATACAGCCCGGATAGCCAATATGGCCAAATACTACCCACCACAGAGACCATTGGGAGGTGAAAATGTTATTTATTTTTTTAAAAAAAGAATGCTATTCAAAATGTTTTTAGCCATATGCACCCCAAGGGCCATACTTTTGCTACCCTGCTCTAGAAATTAGTGAACACCAGGTTTTCAAAAGTATATCAAATTATGCTTTCCAATTAAGGTGTGCCATCAGGTTGGAAAATGTAGTTTATCAGTTTGGAATGAAGCCCAGCAACATGTCAAAATGTAGCGTGCCTGAACCGAGCCAAAAGCTCTACATGTTTCACTAGCTTTTCACCAGAAGGGCAGTATTTTCCCTCAGGGCTCACTATCCAGTTTGAGGTTGCAAGAGACTAAGGGCTGGTCAGAAGTGCCATATGGTACTCAAAGTCAGGATCATGTAATAATGCTAGTTAGAATCTCAAATTTTCTTTCCTTGCAGAGCTATAAACATAAGGCAATAGCAGCAGTGACTGAAAGCATTTGAGCTGGGTATGGGATGTCCAAAACTGTAAAGGAAAGTGTTTCTCTTCTACATTATGCTGTACTGCAGTGAGCATTGTTACTGTCAAAAGCAATTGCAAATTGAAATTCAGGTGTTGATCATAAGACTCTCACAAGGAGAACCACTCTCACAGTGTCTTTGCTCACAGAATATCACATCTAGAAGAAGATCAGGCTTTGTTCACCTGAACATTAAATCTTCCTATCTAAACAAAGGCTATTATAGTTTATAATTTTGTTTGTAACCAACTGCTGAGTGTTCCTCAGTTCTATACTTCCATCTTGTTGTAATTATATTCCTACCAGAATTATGCTTCATTAAATATCTCCAAAGGGAGGTGGCAAGCTGCTGAGTGTTTGCTAGCTCTGTACTTCCATATTCTTCTAATCATAGTCCTAATTCTATGGTATTTTAGATGTTTTATACAGAACTTATACTATGTTTTAATTTCTGCCTTTGTGGAATTTATATGACAGTAGAGGTAGGGGGACTCAGCTCACTATGTTGGCATTTAAAACAGCATAAATAATCCTACAGGATATTAGTCTGCAATTTTTATTTTTATTTTTTTTACTAACCTGCTGAGCAAAGCTGGCAAAGGAAGGAAGCTATGACTGCAAGCTCTGTCCCTCCTCCAAAAATTTCTATAGGCTTTATTGTTTGTATTATACCTTCTGTGCAAAGTAAGGGTAGAGAACAGTGTCTCTCCTCCACCAAGCTACTCAACCACACACGTTAGTCTTTGTCTTGTATTACTACTGGGCAACTAAAAACAATGATCATTTAATATATATATTGCTTTTTTTAAAAAAAGTTATCAATATTATATTCAAATATTGTCACAATTCTCATTCTGTGAAGTGCATCTCATTCAGAGGTTATTCCTGTAGCCATTTTTAGAGTCTTTTAGTTGCTTCTCAGTGTGCAAATTATAATCATTTCCGCACAATGGGGTTCAGCGAAGTCCTTTCATTGCAGCCCCAGCAGGGAGGGAAAGCGCACCAAGAACACTCTCCTCTACACCTCACCCAGTCACTGCGGAGGAGAGCGCTCTGGCCCCGTCTCTTCCATTCTGCAGCGCAGCTGGGCACTTGCCAGTGCTGCACTGGGGAAGGAGGCATCACCAGCGTGCTTCCGCCCTTCCGCATGACCAGGAAAGGTGGCAGTATGGCACGATGGTAAGTGTAAAATGGATTTTTTTCCATTTTACAAATACTGCACTCATGCGACGTGTGGGGACAAGATGGCAGTGGGACCCGTGGAGCACTGCCATCATGTCCCAACTGCAAGTCAGTCACACCGTGCAGAAAGGGCCTAAAACACCACTGTCCAGCCTGTTTTCAGTAGTTTTGCAGTTGTAGCATGACCTGCTTCCTCATCCTTGGAAACCACAATTTTTTTGTGGCTACAAATCTAACCATGAACAAAGACAACTTGAATTATGTCACACAAAGGTTAATGTGAATCAGTTCCAAGAAGATGATGTTTAGGCATGAACTAGGTTTTAATACATGGATATGGAAAGGCTGGCCAGGCAGCGGCTGGTGGAGGAGAAGAATGACCAGAAGCAGGTCTTTAAAGGGCTGTGCAACCTGACTGGGGCTGCCAAGAGGGAAGATTCCCTTGGAAAAGAAGTGCCTGAGGTGAGGTGGCAGAAACTTGCAAATAATCAAATCTGTGAAAACCAAACCTGCAAATGTGAGGGCGAACTGTATAATCAGAGCTTGGAAGTAATGTGTTAAGGATAACTTAGCTACATGTTGCTTTAAAAAGAGAAACCGTCATTGTATTTAATCACTTTCATTTGCTTATTTCATTTATCAATTAAAATATTTATTTCCCACCCTGTATCATGGGATTTCAGGGCAATGTACCAATTTAAACCCATCCCAAATAGGAAGACTAATTTAGTTTAAAAGCATTTAAACAAATTAACATGTTAAAACAAAAAAGTTGCCTGCTGTTCAAATACAAGAGCAACTAGGCATCAATTTTATTTATCTTTGAAACAGCAATGCCCCCTGCTGGAAATCTCCATTAAAAACTGAGCAGACTTTTGTGTGATATAAAACGGGAATATGCCATTTCTCGGACCATAGGAAGGAGTCATCCACAAATGGGCTACTTTGCACTGTCACCTAAGACATGCAGGAGTAACATGACCCTGGATCTTCTATATTCTCATTCTCTAGGCTCCCCTCTCATTTCTTTCTCCTGCTTTGGCTCAGGTGACATGGGCTTGGCTCCTCCTTTGTGTCTTCTATTAGTTCTTATTTATTCTTCTTTTGTCAGATTTTTACCTTATCTCTGCTGCAGTTTCTATTGGACCTTGGCTTTTTATTCCTGATTTGTTTACATGTTTTTTTCTTTTTTCTTCTACTCTTTCTTTTTTAAATGAAACCTTGGGGGCTAGGCCAGCTAATGGTTTAATAGGCATGCTAAAAATCAGGTTAAACTCATCTAGCTCAGTAATATGGCAGCTGAACATTCCACTTACTCTTCCTTTCCTTGCACTCTGATTGCATAGTCAACCTTTCCCTTTCCCCCACCATCTGCTATTCAGAAATTCTCATTCTGTCCCTCAATATATAATATGCCCATTGACTCTTAGATTAGGAACCAGGAAAAATTGACTAGGCAGAACTGAGACCCATGATGCTCCAGCTGGAAAAGACCAAGAGTTTAAACAGCCTGGTCTTCTGATGTCTGAGCTGAAAGATTCAGAACCAACCCACAGTGCTACTCCTAAAGATCTTGATGTCTGCCACTTAATGCCCTGAGTGTTATCCAATGACCCAGTGTATTACTGCAGGTTAGGAACAGGTAAATTTACAAACCCTCGAAGTTCCTCTACTACGCACACCAGTTTTCAAGTGACTATATTTTGCCATTTTTGTGACAAAACAAAACAAACACCCCCCAAAAAACCCACTTTTATTACCAATTACAAATAAATTGGGGGGAAAGTTAGTAATCTCATAGTGGGTCTGTTTTTCTTGCTTCCAGAATGACACACAGATACAGCACTGGACAAATAAATTAATATCTAGTTATTTGTATGCAATTCAAAAGCAAACAAATTAAATAACACAGTCATGCATGTTTTTGGCACAGACTGAAGCATATGTACAGTATCCTACTGAAAGCCAAATTCTGAAGTTATGTTTGATGCAGCTTTATTACAGAATCATTCTTAAGATGGCCACAGCATTATCGCACAAGTTGGCTATATGACATTGAGTTCTTTTCTGGACTGCCAGATCCAACTATGTACAAAGGTATTTACAAAGACAAATGTGTTAGTGCCACAGCACTAATATCCCTTGTGTAATCCTAAATCCTAAATGGATTGTCTTTCAAAAAGGAGCTAGATAAATGTATGGCCTCCTCCTAGATCTAAAATGGTGGCAACCAGTCTCAAACTGAGGCCTATTTTGGATGATGCAACATGCCAGGGAACTGCAAGTACTCTGACTTGCCAGAAACAACCAAAACAAGCTGATGTACCTAAGTGTTCCCTCTTGGAGAGGAGTGCACAGACATTTTCACTTCACTTCTTTCTTTCCTAGCAAAGGAGAAAAGGAATCAGGCATTGTGTCAGTTCTTTGGAAGTGAAATCAGAGAGAAGAAAGTGCCTACAAAGGCCTGAGAGAACAATAAGTGAGCCCAAAGTGGTAAGCTGTTTGTAATCAATAAGCCAGGAGTCTTGAAGTTCCCTGAGTTTTCTTTTTCTTGTTGTGTGACTGCCTTTAGTACTCAGTTTTCCCACCTCACCAAGACAAATGGTTATATTAGATGAAATTCTAGATCAGTGATTCTTAACCTTGGGTCTCAGGAACCCTGAGGGTCCATGGAGTCCTCACAGGGGATCCACAAAGCCCTACTGCTTGACACCACCAGCAGCAGCAGCAACAGGGATGTGTCAGCAGTGCATGTGTGTATATGTGCTCGTGTGTGCAGATGCCAAGGGAGCAGTTTCAACAAGGGAGCAGTTTCTGCACTTGTACCGCCTGCTATGTGTCCCTGATGATAGGGACATGGCAGCAGGCATGTGTGTACACCCAGACTATGGCTCTGGGCACTAGAGTTTGAATCCCCATTCAGCCATGGAAAGCCAGTGAGTGACCTCATAGAACCTCAGAAAAAGGCAAAGACAACAAATCTTGCCAGGAAACTCCCATGATAGGTTTGCCTTAGGGTCGCCATAACTCAGTTTTCAAAGGGGAAAGATATGGTGGCTAGAAAGAACCTTCCCCTGTTGGTAGCACTTTGTTGTTGTGTTCCTTCAAGGGTTTGTCTTTGCCTTCTTCTCAGGCTGAAAGAATGTGGCTTGCCCAAGGTCACCCAGTGTCTAAGCAGGGATTTAAATCCTAGTCTCCAATAAATATTTGAATACTTAAATAAACATTTGAATACTTAAGTCTAAGTTTAAATATTTAAATCTTGAGCTAAGACTTGGCGATCCCCAGCAACAAATCATATCTACAGGCATCCCTCGTAAAGAAAAGGTTATGAACCACTGTTCTAGACAAATCAAAGCTTTTGAAATGATGGCAAGACCGAAACAACAGTCCAATTCCAGATCAAACCAGATGGTACCTGTAACACTTATTTAGAAGAGCTGCTCCCTCAAATGGTGGAAAGATATTCATTTGTACTTGTATTGTCCTTAATTGTGTAGCTTGCATAGTGTTTTTTGTTTTGCAGTTGGATATGGAGAGCTTCATTTCTAAGTCTGATTGCTGCAGCATGTTTCTCTACAGAAGCCCTGTTTTGAGAGAGAAATTGTGCTAATCACATGGAATATCCATTGCTCTTAATTTCTCATTTGAACCTCAATACAATTTAGGAATGGAGTTTCCTTCCTTAGTAGAGGAGTTCAGTGAAGCAGTCTGCAAATGTGCTTTTAGTATAAAATTGGATCTGCAAAGAAAAGGAAGAACCATGCAGCACCAAAAACAAAAATGCTGAAGCAAGCCACATCAACTTGAAAACTATTTATACAGGAACAACCTGCGCTTTTGGAAATTCCTCCAGTCTAAAGACATTCCTTCAGGATTGGTTCTCAGGCCAAATCCACTATATCCCCACAGCTATGCTAGTAACAATGTTATGTGCATAGACTAGACAATGGCCATTTCCACACGGGCATATTGCCCACGCTACAGTGACCTCTCCTGGAGGTCTTCTTCACCAGGGGGTACACTAGAGCAGTTAAAAAACGTGAGGTTCTAGACCTCAAACTGCTCTAGCGCAGCCGCGGGGGTGGCGCTGTGAGTTTTATAAAAACCACCTTCGCAAGTGGTTTTTATAAAACTCACCCACGCTGCCCCGTAGCAGCCCCCGGTGAAAAACTGCAGAGATGCGGTAGCACGTCCCTGCAGATCTGCCTGGGGGTGGGCTTCCGGCTGGCGCGCTGTCCTGATTGGCGGAGCGCCGCCAGAAGCCGCGGGCCGCCATTTTGGGCGCCGCCGAGCGCCGCCGAAATTTGGCGGCGTTTGGAATGGCAGATCCGCGCTCTCCACAGGGACAGAGCAACCCGCTTGCGGGTAAGCTCTGCCCCTGCATGCGCGGCCCCGTTTCGCGCCCCCGTGAGGAAAGGGCCAATATTACTAACTGCCATGAAAAAAACAAGGTAAAACAAGAAGACAGGTACAAGTTACAAACAAGTTACAAAACAAGGTGCCAGATTTTTTTATCTCCACCCCATCAGTTAACTGAATCAAGCCATGCCTTTCACCACTGCTCAGCTGCTGAGATAACTGCAGTGAGGTTCTATGAATGATCTCTGATTCATTAATTTCCATGTATGCATGCATAAAAACATCGATTGATAAGGTACATATGATTACATTCTTTATGTAATCAAGCTAAGTATGATTCACATGCTTCTGTCTTTGTAAAAATAGTTCAGCCATTATGTATAGCGGTACACAATACAAAATCTCTTTGACCATTCCTAAATGCCAGAGGTGGCTCATTTAATTCACTACCCTTGTTTGATGTCAAATCCCACAGAGCTCTTTTTAAAATAATTATTAGTCTTATTTGAGCCTAGAAGATTTACTCTGTGTAATTGATGTACAGGGGAACGTTTGGTTTGACAGCTAAATATTGTATCTACAGTAAATACCAGATCTAAGGATGATTCTTCTGATCTGTTTAGGACGTTTTTAGGAAGATAATGTATAGACCAGGGATGAGCAAAGTGTGGTCCTCCGGTGATCATTAAAATGCTACAACTCCAGCATTTTTCACTCTGGCTCTGCTGGCTAGGGCTGATGGGAGTTGCAGTCCAGCAATGTCCATGCCTGCTATAAATAGCTGACAAGCAGTTTTTTTGCCAAACTATCAAGGCTCAATCCATCCATACTGTTCCATGGGCATTACAATGCATTGTGTCATCTGTTGTTGTTGTTGTTGTTGTTATGCACATTTACCTATCTAGATGATAAATTATATCACCATTGTAGCCTATCTGAGAGTAGAGGTTCTCCCTTCCTCTCTCTTACCAGCATTCTCTGAGTATTTATCAGCTAGGAACAGCATTATCAGCACTGCAGGTATCAGAGACAAGAAGGTCAGATCTAACTATGTCCATGTTGGAGGTTGTGTATGAGACTCACCTTCATCTCACAAGAACTGGCTTTTATAGTATTTTCAGCCTCTATCTGCCCAGAGACATAGGCCAGTAATCCCCAGTAATATAAACAAAGATTCTCCCATCCAATCAGGGATGGGATATTGTTACCAGGCCGTATACCCCTACATTTTGATATGGTCTAATTGGCTAATTATATTAATTGGCAGATGTGTTGGCATAAAATATAAATTATACTTATGGCTGGCAAGGCCATGTGGAAGAAAGGGACACTGGCTGGAAGTAGGTCAGAGGTGACCTCAGCATGGCCAGATCAAATGATCTCTGAAATTAGCCAAGAAAGCCTGACTTAATGGCTGTGAGCTAATCCTATCAACTGCTGACATCAGAAAACAATAAGGTGCCCAAGACCTCTACTGTGTGCATGTCTTACTGCAGATAGCCCAGAAACCCCCTCTCAACCAAGACATTGAAACCAATCAGTCCATTCCAGACCCATTGTCCACAATAGGTTCCCTTTTGTCTTGCATCTGGAACCTTCACCGCCACAGGCTATTTTCAGAGTACAAATACCTCTGATTTCAGGATGCCCAGTGCAGTCTCTTGAAGGTCTACCCATCACTCTGTCCGTCTGGCTCCTGAATGAGAACTATCCTTAGGTCACACCTAAGCCAAAACACATTTCTGCTCTTCACTACTCTTCTGGACTGATAATTATAAATCCTCCCAAACCCCTCAGCCTCTCTATAATTTTTCCTCCCTTTCTCTTTCAGTTAGCTCTTGTGTGAATGCTTGATTGTGTGTATCGTGTGTGTATGCATGAGTGAATTCCCCCCAATAAAAACACATTTTTAGCTTACCTTTTAATCATTACCTGGCTTTTGCTTGGCCTGACCCCATAAAGTTGGGTAAAAGATCCTGCTGGGTTACCCTGCCCCTTGTTTTGCTATAGCCAGTGCTCTGCTAATTTCCCCAATCTTAGCATTTTTGGAGCAAATCAAGATGTTCCCCCAAGGGACCCCCAGAAGTCAAGGTAACAACATTACTAGCCGTTTATCAGTGACTAATCACTTGTGAGGGTACTCAGTGACCAACAACCTGAGAGTGCTACTAGCCACTATTTCTTGGCTGCCTGCCGTTGGATTGCATCAGCCATTGGATTGTTTCAGCCATCAGATATTGTGACCCTTTCAAACTAATGCAGTACCTTTTTTTTTGTTTGAATATATTCTGACCACTTGTTTACCTTCTCTCTTAGTCTATTTTTTCTTATCTCTTTGTTTTTAGTTAAATTGGATTCATATTTAGAAATAGCTTGTGGTCTTAATATTATGCTGTCTAATGCAAAAAAGTCTTGCTTTATACTTTAATCAGATATGCTTCTTCCTTCACGATTCAGGTTTCAGGAGCTTAAGCTTTGCAAAATATAATACAAATTAGCACTCAGCCTGTAACAAAATACTCTTATGGTCCTTAGGTTAAAATATGTTCAAGAATATCTATTGAAATACTTTATTACGGGAGGAAAAATACAAGCTTTATTCTCCCCTCAAAATTAGTATGTGGCAACAAATACAATGTAAGCCCATGTGGTCTTCAAGCCCACAGTAAACTTCTTTCAAAGGTAACAGGGAATCAGCTAATGCCATCTTCCAGATACAGTTGGGACACATTGTGACATAGCTCTTTAGACATGCTTACCTATGACCTTCCAAATTATAAGCTCAGCATTTAGCACAATAACTGCTTCTGTATGGGTATTACTATACAATCCTGATAGGGTTGCTCTAGCTAAAACTAACATTTCAGTTATATTAACAAAAGTTATGTCTGTCTCCATAACTCCAAGACCATGACACCAGAACACATGAAATATGACATGGATACGTGGCACCCTAGAATATTTATTTATTTGTTTCTTTATTTTACTTGCTGCATCATCTTCAGTCACCGGGTGGCAAACCTAACCAACCCAGACAATGCTGCAGGCAAGCCTGAATATTCTCTTCAGATAGCTAAAAGACATACAAAGAAAAAGATAACAACCTATTCTGCCTGTAAGTGGCAAGCACAGAAGAGAGGAAAGGTTGGATGAACAATAAGGAAGAGGGAGAGAAAAGAAGACAAATAGTAGGGGAGAAGAGATAAAGCAGAGGGAAAGAAGAGCACTGAGCTAGTGACTGCAGGTATTTTTTATTTTTTATGAAGCTGCAAGTTAACAGTGGTTTGCACAAGATTAACTGAGTGCAGATGTTTATTACTTGTGTTCCCAAGAGTCACTGAATACTGAGAGCCAACAATCCAGAGATGACATTATACATTACACATACAGTTTTATCTAACTACTTCAATAGTATTGCATCAAGGGCGTAAACAGAAAAACATTATTTTTCTATTTTTAAAAAAACACAATACGGAGGTTGATCAATAGGTGGCAGAAGAACTGTGTTGTATGAACCTAGACAGCATTCATGCTAAACAGGATAGAGGAAGTTATCTATCAAAATCATATGAACAATTCAACCTCTTTATGTTTAATAATAAATTATTAATGCTGTTTTAATTAGTATGCGGTAATTTTATGTTGATTTAGTACATTTATTTATCTAATGGCTTTAACCTTTTTTTGAGAATGGCCCTTTGGCCAGTGAGTGGGATAGAATGCAATAACTTAATATATTAAGTTTGCTATATAATACAGCCAATTAATCTATAATACCATGGACACTTAAGCTCCGAGTACCAGGACCATTTTGCATTATTTATGATTAAATCATAAACAGGAAAATGAAAGAGTTACAAATTTCTTTGCTGGAATATAAACCAAGGCTTTAGTCATAAGCCTGCCTGTTTAACAATAAAGTTAACTGCATTGGAATCAATAAGACTGGAAAAAAATTCTTTAGGATGGGAACATCAATGGAAATAAATTTATTTCCTTTTCTAAAATTTAGCAAGAAAGACAATGATTTCCCTATCCCACAAATGCAATTTCTCCTTTCTATATCTCTACACGCTCTCTTTTTCCTGGCTACTTGATGCTTCTTGCACCAGCCACTGCTCCAAGCTCAATTGCTCAAAATCAGAGCATCTGCCAACTATACTTAACCTAGAGAGATGAGATGAGAGAGAGAGAAAGAAATTCAGCTGGTATGAAATAAGAGCTCTCATCAAGTAAAGAAGGGGAGAAAGGCTTATTCAGAGCCAAACTGTTTTCTGCCTTATATAAAATCAAGAAGGATAAAAGAACAGGAGGAATGTGAAGGAGATAATGGCCTAAATCCAATTACTGATCCCAACTAGAACAGATCCCACTGATTCAAGGGGCACTTTGTAAGTCAAGTTATGTAAGCTCATTGATTCAGTAGGTTTACTCAAGCTTACTCCAGAAAAGCCAGATCTTTCTCTTCTCCACACTCACTGCTACTGACTTAGTCTGCAATTCTGTACACACTTACTTGGAAGAACATCCCCCCACCCCGAAGTCAATGGGTCTTGCTTGTTAAAAGGACTAAGTAACAACAAAATTACTGTGCAGTTGCATTGCAGAAAGAATGAAGTTTCTCCCTCTTATTAGTTGCAGACCCTGTTATTATTCTAAGATCTTATCAGTCCCACTACCTCCTTGGGTCATTTGGTGAGAACAAGGAAGAGGACCTTCTCAGTGGTGGTTCCCACACTTTGGGACTCCCTCTCTATGGAGGCTGGGATGGCTGCCTCCTTGGTCTCCTTCCGCCAGCAAGTAAGAACATTGCTGTGTAGTGCGAAAAGGCCTGCAGTGAATTGTTCTCTGTCTGAGGAAATCAGGACTGGGAGAGGCCAAGACTTGCCGTCCTCTCACATTATGTTCAGATACATACATACCTTCCAAATCTCCTGATCTGAGAGAGACAGTTCCCCAAAATTATCTGTCACCCCACTTTTTCAGCTGCCTTTAAAATGTCCTATATTCTCTTTCCTCCTCTCACTTTCCCCCTTTGTCCTTGGCTTACTTCAGTTGCTGTAGAGTTCAAGTGCAAAAGTAGTTTACATTCAATTAACTCAGCAGTGGGAAGAGGGGGAAAAGGTGCAGAATCTTGCCTGTAGACTCAAGCAAACGTAACAGCTTCAGCCTCTCCTGGCTTGATTGTTCTTCCTTATTAATAACTTCAGTTATCTTAACCCACCCTGATGTTGTTGGCCACATGCATCTAATTTTCATCTGTGAAATTTTGTAGGGTTTGCAGATATGAAAATATGTCTAGAATAATAGGCCTAAATCCAACATCAAACTAGTGCCCAACCAAAAAATTTGGACTCCAGAACAGATTTTGAGAACACACAGAAAGGGGGTTGCAAAGGATGAGCATCCTCCTTCCATTGAAAGCACCAGTTTTGCTCATGGAACAATATACTTGGATCCTATTCCCAGATAACAAAGGCTTGGATTTCAAGGAATAGAACACAGATCAGAATGTAAGGGTAGAGGAGAAGACAAAATAGCAGGCTGTCTGAAGAATTAAACCAATTATTATTTTCAATGGACAGATATTATTTTTCAAGGGCTAATAATCTCAGGATTAATTATTGTCATTTTGAAGATATTTACTCTTTGATAATCACTTTGAAGAACTAGTGTACTTTTATGCCCAACAGTGACTATTATATAGAGGCGATTATTTGGCATGCTATTTTGTTCTGATTGACACTTCAGTACAGTAAACACTTCTAAAAGGAGCAGGGAAAATAGCACCACTTTCAGCCATTTGAAAAGTTTTTGCTACCTAGCAATCCAAAGTTTTCTATAGCTGATTTGAGTTTCAGAGGAACATAGCTAGGTGTGACTTGGCTCAGCAGTTTGCATTTTTACTGTGTAATTGAACATCTCATTTGCCACAGTAATATTTCAGAATAAAACTGCGGTGAGAGAACATGCTTGTGTTCTCTCTTTTTATCCTGACACTTTGCATTCTTTTTATGGAAAAATGAGTTGGTGGCAGCATGGGAGGTAGAAATAGGCTCACACAGATAGGCTTTTTTGAAATTCTTTTTTGCATTATGGAACCAGAGACAGCCACCATGGTGTAGTAGTCTGAGCTTTGGACTATGATTCGGAAGACCAGGGTTCAAATCCACCACTCAGTCAAAGAAGCTCATTAGCGTCCTTGAGCAAGTCACACTCTCTAATCCTCAGAGGAAGACAAAAGCAGAGCCCCCCGAACAAATCTGGTCAAGAAAAATCATAGATCATAGGTTCATCTTAGGGCCTCCATAAGTCAGAAACAACTTTAAGGAACACAGTAACAAACCACAGTACTCATGCAAAACATTAATCAAAATCCTTTGTGATCACAGAGAAAGAGAGTTTTGAGCCAATTGTATATAAAATCAATATCTTCTGTCTACAAAGAATATAAAATTTGTTATGTTTTATTTCACAGTTTGATTAACTTTTATTGAAAGGGGAAAAAAGCAATAAACAAACAGCAAAAAACATAACAATAACTACTAGTTTGCAGATAGTGTCATATTTGGATAGTCAATATTCTCTACAAGTTTTATCACTTCACCGTAAAATCCACTAGGCTGAGGTGGGGGGGGATTGACAGATCCTTCTGAGAGAAATTCCTGAATGAGTATTGGAAGAAGACAACACCTTTTGCCTACAGTTCCCATGACTTTTTATCCAGATACAACATGTACCTTTTGAAGAAAACAAAAAGACCACTTTCAAAAGAACATCTGTGCGGTAGAAAAAAATGCAAGGTCAAATGTGTCAGTAATGTTATGTTATTTCAGCTCATTTAAAAAGCAATTGATGATAAGGTGTATAATAAAATGAATAGCCTGAACTTTTCTAAAACCTCCAATGCTGATCAGGTAATGGCCATCCCTGCCATTAGACACAATGTAGTGTCTGCCTCAAGCAGTAGGGTTGAGGTATCATGAAAGGGCCATATAATCTTAATTACTCGGTTTGTCATTATAGTACTGTATTTTTACTATGTGGGATGGGGAGATGTCTTTATGGGCTGTTCTACTGTGGGTGTACTTTTTCTTGGGTAAGGAAAAGGTGTAATGTACTGCATGGCCTCAGGCAGCAAAATGTATGGGTCCACTTCTAGAACAGCCATAGCTATTTATCCTCCCCACTGCAGATCCAAATACTGCTCTCTATTCAAGGTGAAAGAAATATAGGGACAAGATTTCATGTGAAGCTGTCAGTCATATGGTAAGGACAGCATGGCAAAAAAATACAAAACGTGGCAAATATTTAGCGATAGTTATGTTGGTCATGTGGCAAAATAAAACAGAACCCATACTCCATAAAAGAGCAATATCTTTATTGGCCAACCAAATATGAATATAGTATGGCAGTGGTTCTTAACCTTTTCCTTACCAGGCACCCCCTATAAACATAATTTGTTGCCAGGGACCCCAAGACTTAACGCAAGATTTAAATATTTAAATTTAGATTCAAATATTTAAATACTCAATATACAAATATTTATTAAAAGCTTCTGGAGACTAGGATTCAAAACCTCATTCCAATCCTAGGTGACTTTGAGCAAGTCACATTTTTTCAGCCTCAAAGGAAAGCAAAGGTAACTCCCTCTGAACAAACCTTGCCAAAAAAGCAAAACAAAAACCTGTGATAGGTTCACTTTGGGGTTGCCAAAGTGACTTGAAGGCACACAACAACAAAGTGCCGCTGACAGGGAGCTACATTCTTTCTAGCCGCCACATCTCTCCCCTTTGAAAATTGACTTATGGTGACACTAAGGCAAATCTACCATGGGGGTTTTCTTGGCAAGATTTGTTGTCTTTGCCTTTCTCTGAAGCTGAAAGAATGTGGCTTGCCTGAGATCACCCAGTCACCAACAGCAGCAGCAGCAACAGGGACACAGCAGCAAGGGGGGTGCCAAAGCTGTTCCCTTATTTGCAAACAAGGGAGCAGTTTGGGCATGCGCACACATGCCATTGGTGCCCACACCCCCTGCTATCATGTTTCTGTTGTTGCCACTGCTGGTAGTGTCCAGTAGCAGGACTTTGTAGACCCCCTGTGAGGGCTCTTCCAGCCCCGGGAGTTAAGAATCACTGTGGTATGACATTCTGAACAGAGATGTTATGTGGGCAAATCTACATGAAACTGTTATAGTTTACAGCACAGCAGCTGGTTTCGTTTCCAGCGAAAAAGCCTCCTCAAAGATTCAACCAAATACTAAAAGACAATGTTCAGGGACAAAATTTCAAAGCTTCTACAAGACAGAAATCTTCTACCTAGATTTGTAGTTGCAATAGTAATCGCTACATCATGGAACTGTAAAACTGGATAGGATATTAAAGGTCAAAAAGCCCAGCTTCTTGCTAATTCAGAAATCCATAGCTAAAACATCCCTGACAAATGGGCCCTCCAACCTGTTTTTAACCCTCTGGCAAAGCAGAGTTCACCATTTCCCACCTTCTGAGACAGCTTGTTCTACTGCTTGTGGTCAAGAGGCTCCAATGTTTAGACAAAATCCCTTTTCTTATCATTTGAAGTCAGACATAGAAAGAAAGTGCAAGGTATGTGGTAAAGGCGTGCTATAATCATGGATGGGCTGCTCCAGATTTTCCTTTAACAAAACCCTTGACAGCTTCTCCAAACACAAGTTGAGCTTTCCTGTCAGAAATATGCCACTTGGTAACAATGCCAACACCATTTAATTGTTGAACAGCCAAGAGCTTTGTGGCAACAGACTAGCAAGGCCATCCATCTGGCCATTTTAACAATGTGTGCATGCGTGCATGTATGCGTGTGCAAAAATAATTTCCAGAGACAACTTCAGTATTGGAAGCTTATGTAGACCATAGTTAAGGAAAACTTTAAATGATTCAGGATATTGTTCCCTATAACATGAGATGAAAGCTTTTCTACCTTCAAAGGAAATTTCCTCTTGATAAAAGCAAAGTTTTGTCTGGCTTAGAGAATTTACAAACAATTTCATGGACACACACTAACTGCAATACAAAATCCTTGCAGTGTAGCATAAATATCCACTTGCAGAGATATGTAGCACTATGCTACTGCTATGCAGAATAACAGCATAGCACAACATATGTCAATGATCGTCTGTTGTGCAGTGCAGCAAGGCACAGGGCACAACCACAATGCAAAATGTATATCCACAGTGCATGTTGATTTATGGGCAACTCCATTTCTGTTGCTGTCAGCAGAACACATTTGTTGCGCTACGGCAAACAATTTGCCCTGCTTTAGCGGCATGATTTGGGTATACATAAGTCACTAACAGAATGCAAGCCTCTTCCTGTAAAACTTTCTGCCAAGGTTAGCAGAATAGTTTAGGATTGTCACGGTGATTGTGCAGCAGGGAGTGAAGTGTAGTTGGCGGCCCTTGAAGGCCCCTAGGATGCCCCCCTTTTAAAAAAATCCTGGATGATTTGCAAACAGTTAAATCTAAAAAAAAAGAGTGTCGATTTCCTTCCCATCAGCCTGACACCTTCAGGAACACCAAAAAGAAGATCTAATAAAATTCACTCAAAAGAAAAGCAGAAGTTATGTCACATAACTGCTAGTTCTGGAGAAGACTACCGGGGTACAGGGGATGAAAAATGGCCCTTGGTGAAGTTGGCATCACTGCTGTACAGTTTAATAATTGGGATGGAGCCATAAGAATACAAGAAGCTGCTATACTGTATCAGACCCATTGGGACACCCAGCTAAGCATTGTCTATGTTGGTTGACATCAGCAGAAGACAACAGAGGTTTGGGAACAGAGGAGCTGTTCCCAAACCTATTGTGGGCAGTAGGATTTAGCACTTTGGATACCTTCTTTAACATTCAGAGTTAACATTTAACAATTTAACAAAGTTAACATTAAAACTCAGAGTTGATTTACTA
This sequence comes from Iguana delicatissima, assembly GCA_948472985.1. Lineage (NCBI taxonomy): Eukaryota > Metazoa > Chordata > Lepidosauria > Squamata > Iguanidae > Iguana > Iguana delicatissima. The sequence goes on along the minus strand of CAOKZL010000081.1, from coordinate 993,132 downwards.
CTCCATTGACATAAAAGCCAGCAGCTAACTCTTCACTCTTTGTGGATAGTAAGGTATCTTGAGACACCATAAACAAGATGCAGAACAAATTCTGGCTTTTTTTACTCGCCCACCTAAGTATTGTACCACTATCCCACTAGCAAACACAGTAAGTTATCATTGCCACCAAGAAAGTACCTTAACAGGTAGGTATTGTACAGTCAATCAATTTGAAGACACATGTGTAGAATCTCAAAGAGACAAGCCCTTGTGTAGATGCAGACAAAGAAAAAACAGAAGGAATTACAAAAGAAGAGGGTGTAAAGTAACTAGAGGTCAAAGGCATGGGAAAATAATATGTTTTCAAACACTGTTTGAAAGCACTGTTTGAAAACAATTACAAGGACAGATAGGTACAAAAATGAAGAGGAAACATCTCAAAAAAAAAAGGAGGATAGAGCAAGCAAGAAATGATAGAGATGGAGAAGAGAATAAATAATTTTAAGGTTAACCAAGAGTAAAGATAACAGGATAACAAAGAAGACAATAGATAAGAGAGGAGTGAGAAAACACTGTGAAATTCCTAAGTCAATGGGCAACTTGAAGGCACATACAACACACAAATGGGAAGAGATATCAAAGCAAGAAGGTTCAATAAGGACATGGAAGCCAATGAGGATATAACTACAAAGGAGAAACATGGCCAAAACAGCATGTGAAAAACAAAAACTAATTATCAGATGAATAGAGAGATGGTGAAACTGTGAAATACCATTTTATCAACAACAACAAAAAAGTGATTGTCAAACTCAAAGAGGAGGAGAATATATGTACAGTAAATATAAAAACCATATAGTGTTATGTGAGTGGTAAGTATATAGCATCTTGACTTTCTAGAAACTGAAATATTTAGATATATTTCCATATACCTATATTGGATTTTAATCTGTTTTACTATTCTTATTTCCCCCCTCTGTGTGACTGACATTGTTAAAAACACGATAGGCAATATTCATGATGACATGGAAAAAAGAAAGAAGCTTATACCTGTCAACAAACCTAATTAACATACCCATTTTTATCCCCAACCCACACACACTTGCTGCTGTGTTTTACTTGTGAATGTAAATTTTGTATTCTGGAGCAACTGTGAGTGACTTATGAAAGAGACAGTGGTAGCTCATAGTTCTAATTAGAGAAATGGCACTTCATTCATGTGACATTTTTTTGCCCTTCAGTGAGGGTCTTTTGAACATGTTTTATATATGAGTCTCATTAAATACCAGCCTCACCATCAACCCTGCCTCAGTATTTCTGATTTTGTGAAAATCGGGCAGTGAAAAGAGCTGACAGGTAGAGAATAAATTCATTTGAAAAGTGGTATTTGTGAATGTGCCTTCAAGTCACTTGTCAACTTATAGCTGCCTCTTGAATTTCATAGGATTTTCTTAGGCAAGGAATACTCAGAGGTGGTTTTGCCAGATCCTTCCTCGGAAATATAGTTTATAGTTTATGATATTCATTGGTTGTCTCCTGTCCAAGTATTAACCATGGCCAACCCTGCTTAGCTTCCAAGATCAGATGGGACCTGGTGCCTTTATGATATTCAGGCAAGGCTTTGAAAAGTGATGCTGCAATAGAATTCTACTTAAACCTTGGATGGTTACAAAGAGAAAGAAATGAGTTCTAGAGTACATCAAGCCTGACTTCTCCCTACAAGCCTAAATGACTAAATTGAGGCTATTATCATGGACACATCATGGGATGACAAGAGTCACTGGAAAAGATGACAATATAATAGGTCTCCCATATCCGTGTGACAGGTATATGTGATTGTACTTACCTGTGATGAAATGCAGTCCAAAAATATATACTTTTGCATTTAATAGAAACTGAATAGAAATTGAGGTAATAAAAAGAAATACATATAGCATTATATGAAAAATGGCAGGGAATGAAACATTCCAGCAAATGGTGCCCCATTCACTTGTGCTATCATGTTGTCCATGCTGTCTCTCATTTCCTTACTGTATATATGTGCTGTAATGCTATCCAGTCACTTCTCAGTTATCTGATCTGATCGTGGCAGTGTCCTTCTATAAAACTCTTGTGGTAGTAAAGTATTTCTCTTTATACAATACTGTGGAAAAGTGCTTTTGCTTGAGTACTTGGTTGTTTGTAATGGCCTCAAAGCACAAGAGTGGTGATGCTGGCAATCCTGATAAGCTTAACAGAATCCACGAAGTGCTTCCTTTAAGTGAAAAGATTAAAGTTCTTGACTTAATATGGAAAGAAAACAAAACGTGCACTGAGGTTGCCAAGATCTTTAGTAAGAATGCATCTTCTATCCATTAAACTGTGAAGGAAAAAGAAATCTGTCCTAGTTTTGCTGTTTCACCTCAGACTGCAAAAGTTATCTCCACTGTGTATCATAAGTGCTTAATAAAAATGAAGAAGGCATTAAATTTGTGGCTGGAAGACATGAACAGAAAACAAATTTGCATTAACATTAGTGGGTTGCACCAGAAAACATTGAGGCTGTATAAAGACTTCAGCAGGACATCCCCTCAAACAAGTGCTATCAGGCCTTTTATTGCAAGTAGGAGATGGCTGAACAGATTTAGGAACAGATTTGCACTTAACAATATAGAACTGAGTTGTGAAGCTGTGTCTACCAAAGAAGTTGATGGAGGAGAAAGGCTACTATCCAAACCAGGTGTTCAGTTGCAATGAAACCAGGCTTTTTTTTAGAAAAAAACTGCCCCCTAGAACCTACATTCATAACACTTCAAAGATGTCACCAGGACATAAAGCATGAAAAGACAGGTTAACTCTGGTCCTATGTGGCAACTCTGCAAGGCATACAATAAAGCAATAGTGCACAAATCCAAGAACCCACACGCTCTTAAAAACAAAAACAAACTTCATCTGCCTATTTTTGACAGCACAATAAGAAAGTGTGGGTGACAGCCACCTAGTTTGCAGAATGGTTTCATCAATGCTTCATCTCAGAAATTAAAAAAAAATACAGAAGACATCTGGCTATCCTAAATCTGTTAGGAAAATGTCGATGTTGTTTTCTTACCTCCCAATACAACCTCACTGATTCAGACCCTTGACCATGGTATCATTCATTTTGTCAAAGCCACATACTGATATTTGATTGCATTCTTGCAGCTGATGATGCAGACCCCAGTGTAGACATAAGGCAGTGCTTAAAACCGGAAACTGTAAATGCCTACTGGAAAAACTGGTGGAGTGAGATTGTGAATGATTTTCATTCCCTCCCAGGAACTGATGGAGCAGTTAGAAGAATCATTCATGCAGCAAGGCAATTTGTTGGAGGAGGAGTTGGTGACCTGCTGGATGAGGAAGTGGAGGGACATACTGATGGCCATGAAGAAGGGTTAACCAATGAGGAATTGGAGGAACATCTTCAAAGGAAAAAGGAGGAGGAGGAGCAGGAGGAGAACCAGCAATGGACATTAAAGAAATTTGCAGGAGTGTTTCAAATTGCACAGACATTAAAGGACAAAATTACTGAATATAATCTTTGAATGAAGCACAGCATTAAAGTCATTCATATGATCACTGAAGGATTACACTCTCTTCAGTGACTCTTTGATGAGTTAAAAAGAGACAACAACAAATTCAGATGACAATATTCTTCCAAAAGGTTCCCGGGGGGGGGACCTTCAGAGGACTCCCAGCCATTGTCATCATCTACTTCTGACATCAAGATCCTGTCACCAAAATGTCACGCCCAAAATATAGCAGAGATTGCTCCCGCAGCTTTGGAAGCGTGCCCAGCAGCAGAGAATAACTTAGCAGCTATGCACTGTAGCCAGGAGAAACTCACCCACACCAATTGTTCTCTTCCATCAAGGAGGCAATTTATTCTTCAGTTGCAATATGTACATATTTACAAGAATCTCCAGAAGGCATTCCGGCATCCCTTTGCTTGCTCTTTCTGACAGAGCCTCCGGTAGACACATCAACCACCATGTGCAACTTGCTGGCCAGCTCTCAGCTACATCTATACCCACATTAGCTGATGCCATCCTGCCAGCCTTTGCATTCTCCCCACATCTGATGCAACCTTCTCCCCTGATTGCTCATCAGCATGACTCAGCATGACTCAGCTAAAGTCACATGGCTTTTCACAGGTGCACTTAACAAGCCACATCGCAAAGAATTTTCCACAGGTTTGGTCCAACCTTTACTGACAGATCCAACCACTGGCATTGTCTGCTCCTGACATTGAAATGGAACCAGTGACATTGTCCTGGCACTATAATCAAGGATTGCCTTCTGAAGATCCTCCTCCTGATGATGATCTGTCTTCTGACATATTTCCAAAGGTCAATACTAGCTTAACACTACAGCATTGAAACATAGCATTAAGCTACTATTGACCTGCATATGAGAATGTTTTGCTCCCATTTCTTTTTGGATCATTATATTGGTGTTAATTTTTATGTTTTTATCAGTTGTGCTCTGGCTTTGGCCTGCAAATAATGGCTACAAAGCCTTCTTTCTCTTGGATTCTGAAATTCTGTCAGGTTTCAGAATCTCCTCTCCAAGATTCATACTTGTCTTGATTCCTACATCATTCATCTCATTGAAGAAAATTGTGTTTGCTATTATCTGCATTTTTCATTATTCATGTTAAGTCCAGGAATCTAACAAAAGAGGAAGAGCATATTACAGACAGCTTGATTAAACCAAGAAAGCTACAACCTTTCTGGGGTTTCATCTTTGAATTTTCAAATGAATTCTCTGGTAGTTCTAGTCCAGAAGTGGCAATTGGTTCATTTTCATGTTGTCATTTCCCCATGAACTTGCTCTTTTGCCACTATTACTCAGCTCAGTTCTTTATGTGATCCTTTCATTCACAGGTATCTGCCCTGCATCCTCCACGGTGAATAAAGATCCATATAATTATTCCAGGTTTTTTTTTAATGCCTCTTTGGCCTCCAGAGGCATTTAGCTCCTTTGTTGTTCAGCAGTTCAACTGTTTCCTTAATTTCCTGCTTCTGTTTCTTTAAACAAATTGTTGGTTCTTAATTTCTTTAGTCATCTGCTTTCAAGAGAAGGATTTCTCTTTGTAGTCTGCTTATATTTCTTTTGGTAAAGTTTGTGTTCCTTTTTGCTTTCACCATTTAGGCAATGCTTTCAATTTTCTGAAGAAAGCTCTTTCTTGCCTCTGATAGCTTCTCTGCCTCCTTTTGTCTACACACTGGCATCCTTTTGGACTCAGTGATGCATTTCCTAATTTGTAGGATACATTCTACATGAGCTCCAAGTAATCCTCAGGAGTTTTGGAGAGACTTGGTGCTATAGACCCCACCCCTTTCAACATCCTCTTTACCAGTCATCTCACTTCTATCGAAGCTGAATCTGACTGCGTGGGCACAACTATGGATTGCTTCAAAAGTAATGCTAAAAAGGTGCTGCTGAATGTGAAAAGAGACAGAAAAGGCCATATAAGTATTTGGAGAGACATGCCACATGCTCTGAACAACAAGAAAGGTGTTGTTGTTTTTTTCGACTACAGAGTTTTGGATAGAGCTGAAACAACAGGTCACATCATGTGACCTAATGCTGAAAATACAAAGTGTACCTGATTTTGATACAGAAACAATTGGACAATGAACCTTTCAGTGAATGGGGTATGAGTTTCTTGAAATGAAAACTTAAGCCAGTCAGGAGTGTGGTGTTCTCAAGTTTCACCAGGAACTTTTGGCTCAGCTCAGCAATTTACACTGCAGTTTTAAAAGACTGAGAAAGAGAGAGGAAGAGTTTTATATGTGATAGGTTTTGAGAAGCCTCTCTTCGTTTGTACACATGAAAATCAAGGTAGCTTTTGAAAAAGAAATTAAAAGGGAAAAGGAATGTTGTTCAGTAGATGACCTGGAAAAGGAGTCATAGAGTGATAGAATCATAAAGTTGGAAGGGGCCTCATGGGCCATCAAGTCCATGTAAGTAGAAATTTGCTCTCCCATAATTTCAAACCATTACACCTGGTCTTACCCTCTAGGGCAACAGAGAACAGGTCTCCTCACTCGCTGTGACAGCTCTTGGGATACTTAAAAAATGCAATCATGTCACACTGCAGTCTTCTCTTCATCAAGTTGAATGTGCCCAGTTTCTTCAACCTTTCCCAATGTTTTGTTTTCCATACCTCTTATCACCCTCACTGCCCTTCTCTGAATCTGCTCTAACTTGTATTTATCCTTCTTAAAATGGGGCACTCAGAACTGAATGCAGTACTCCCAATGAGGCTTGTCTAGCACACAATATAGGGGACTATTACTTCCTTGTCTTAGAAGCTATACTTCTGTTAATACAGGGTAAAATGGCATTCACATTCTTTGCTGCAGCATCACACAGCTGGCTTGTGTTCAATTTATGTTCAACAATAATCCCAAAGTCCCTTTCATATGTAGTACTGCTAAGCTGTGTACTCTCCATCCTATACCTGTATATTTGTTTTCTGTGGCCCAAATGGGGAATTTTGCATTTGTCTTAATTGAATCTCATTTAACAATTTCTGCTCAACTTTTTAGTTAATCTAGGATCTTTTGAATTCTGATTCTGTTTTCCAGTGTGTTAGCCACTCCTCCCAGTTTTGTGTCTTCAGCAAACTTGATAAGGATTCCTTCCACCCTGTATTCTAAATCACTGATAAAAAAGGTTGAAGAGTAATAGCCCTTGGATAGAATCTTGAGACACTCGATTTGAGGCCTCCTTCAATTTGAAGTGCAGCCATTGATGACAACTTTTTGAGTGCATGTAAAGTTGAAGGCTTGAGCACCGTTTTCCAACCAAATTATGGATCCATCTAATAGTGTTCCTATCCATTCCACACTTAATCAGTTTGCTGATCAAATATTATGGAGGAGCTTAACATATGCTTTGCTGAAATCCAGACAAACAACATTCACAGCATTCCCACCATCTACTAAATTAGTGACCTGATTGAAAAAAGATGTAAGATTAGTTTGTCAAGATTTCTTCTTGATGAATCCATGCTGGCTCCTATTTACATCAAGATACTTGCGGACAGACTCCTGTATAATCCATTCTAATCTCTTTCCTGGTATTGAGGTCAGGCTGACTGGTCTGTAATTTCCTGGATCTTCTTTTTTGCCCTTTTTTGAAGAGCTAGAAAATGTTTGCCCTTCTCCAGTCCTTTGGCACTTCACCTGCTTTCCAACATTTCTCAAAAATGATGGCAAGTGATTCACAGAGTACATCAGCAAGTTCCTTCAGTTTTTTGCGATGCAGTTCTACTGCCCCTGCAGATTTGAACTTGTTTAGGTTAGCTAGGTGATTCCTGGCTAACTCCCTATCAATCTTGATTTGCAATCCAGATTCCTTACCAAGTTTTTTGCTGCTGTATGGGGGCATCCAGTTCTCTTTTTGTGAAACCCCCCTCCCGAAGCAAAATAGATATTGAATACTTTTGCTTTTTCACTGTTAGCATTTTACCATCTCTACTGAATAGCGGCCCCACTAGCTTCTTGGTCATTCTCTTGCCTCAACTATTAACAATTGCATTGTCAAATAAATGTACAAGCCAAGTGGTTGCACAGATTTTTAAAGAGAAGCTTCCATTTAGATGACGTATAAGATTTCATATACAGGTATATATTTTGTATTGCTTCAAATTATATATTTTATGCTAATTTTTTCATACCAGTATGTCACATTCTTGATTTTTCAGACAAGAATTGTATACATACTTATCTGTGATTTATATATATATACACACACACACACACACACACACACACCACCTTTCTTCCAGTTCTAGGATCAGAGTGCCTCTCAACAGATATACCACTTATAAAATAAAACATAAAACAATCAAAAATACAATTCAACAGTTTTTTATATTTAATCAACAGCATGTCATAATAAAACTACAACCAAAAGCCTTTTAAAAACACATTCAAAGGAGAGAAAAGGACAGCAACCTCCTTAAAACCTTGTTTAGTAGTCATTTTCCAAAAGCCTGTTTTAATAAAAATGTTCTCTGCTGGTAGAATGATAATAGGAATTGGGTGGGGAGGTCAAACCAGGTTCTCTTGGAAAGATTGCACAGTCTGGGAGCCACACCAACAAGGCCCTTGGTAAAACGAACAAGACTATGGATAAAAAGAGAATGTCTTATTTAAAGCCTCTTAGGCTTCTAACTGTAGATTTCACAGCACACACAATTCAGCCTCTTAGATATTAAGTTAGATATATCCAACTAAGGCATCACACTAAACCCAGACACCTGGGATTGGCCTCATTAAAATAAATGGAACTTATATTTGAGTAGACATGCCCAAGATTGCTATATATTTAATAAATGCACACCTCCACCTCAAAATCTTACAATCATATGATAATGCAAAGACATATGGAACAGGCACATGGACTTGTGTAGCCATACTATACAATCATAGCACTTTCATACCACTAACTGCCAATGGCTCCATCCCATTGAATTCTGACCTATGCAGTTTTTATGAGGTACTTAAATTTTCCATTCAGAAAACTCTGTTGTAGTTCAAGAGAATGAAATAGCGCTCTTTAACGTGGAGTTCCCATGTCCTCCAGTGTGTGCTTGGTATTTATGCAAGAGAGAGGAAATAAGGCTGAGGCGGATGTCCCTGTAGTGCGAGCTGTGCTGAAGAAGCACGTGCTCTGTTGTTTCAGTTTGGCCAGAGCCACAGGGGCACAGTCTGTCTGAGAAGGGGATCTTCTTGTATCGGCCTTCGAGGACAGCTAAGGGGAGGGCATGACATCATGCCAAGGTAAAGGCCCTCCGGTGTTTAGGTACTTCTAGTTTTGCTAAGTACGCCACAGGTGAAGCTTGATATCTGTCGGAGTAGAAGCGATAAAGGTTGAGGTGCTCTGTATCTACCACCCGTTGTTTGATAGCTGCTTTGGCCTTATCATATCCCATGCTGAGCAGAAGCTCTGGGGAAAAACCCAGCGATGAGATTTTAGTCATCACTCTCTGTTTCCACATAGACTAGAAGTCATCTCTCAAGGTTAGCAGAGCCAGGCCAGTGGGAAAGGATAGTCTAAGCCAGCAGCTGAGTATAGTTACCCACACTCTGGCCTCCACTTCCATAAAGCCTGACTCCAGTTTCAGAGTTGTGTTGGAGACACATTTTAGTTTTTGGTAATTAATACCAGCTGATCCTCTCTGCAGTACTGTGCTAGTGCTCTTAGCACTCTTTTTAGGCCAATGAGTGTTCTTGAAAACACTGCAGTATCATTGGCATAAAGTAGAACTGAAATGTGTCTTCCCTCTACTTTGGGGGAAAGAAGTTTGTGTTGTCAAGAAGGCCCACCATGCAGTTGATGTAAAAGTTGAACAAGAGTGGAGCTAGTACGCAACCTTGCTTGATGCCCTTCTCAGTGTCAATGGCATTGGTGAGACAACCCTGGGGGTTACATCTTATTTTGAGTGAAGTTCCTTCATGCAGCATACGTATTAAGTGGAGTAGACGCCGATCGATCGAGGAAGCTTCCAGTTTTTCCCACAGTTTGGTTCTAGATATAGAATCAAAAGCTGCTTTAAAGTCTATAAAGGCAACCTAGAGAGAGGTGGTGGTGTATGACGCATTGATCTATGGCGGACCGGCCTTCCCTAAAGCCAGCTTGTTCCTCTGCAAGTATGTTTTCTTGCTCCAACCAGGTCTGGAGTTTCCACTGTAACTGTCTTGCGTATAGTTTGCTGATTGTATTAAGGAGACTGATTGGTCTTTGAGGAGACTGACTGGTCTGCCAATGACCTCAAATTCCAAGATCCATAGGATGAACCCATGGAAGTCAAAATGGTATCAAGCTGCTATAAATATGCTGTGTTTATACCCTGAAGGATGAGTTTAGTTTATCATCTGTTGAACTTCACTCAGTGTGGAACTGACCTCTTCTAAGCCCACCTAATAAACCTGATGAAATGTACTTGTCACTCAGTAAAATTAATACTACAGTCAACATATTTGGGAGGACGCAAATAAGAATATTCACTCACATTGTTTGGCATGTCCTTTCTATACATGCTTCTGAGGGAGGATTACTTACCTAAAGCAAACTTAGCTTAACTCTACCGATAATGAAGTTATATAGATTCTATACTGACCAAGGGCTTTTGCACACATAGTGCTTAAACTTGTCTGTATTTGTCTGTCTTCTCATAAACGAGATCTTTAAAAGCTCTATGAAACACTGTATAACCATTGCCTATGTCTTAACAACAGTGAGGGCAACTCTGTTACTCTGTTGCATCTAAAACAAGAGTCTTGTAACATTGCAAACTGAAGGGCTCATGATTTTGTAGACAGCAGTCCACCAATAAACTGTGTCCATGATTCCTTGTGCCAATTTTTTAGCCTTCAAGATGCCAGGGACTGCTGATTTTGTTCTTGTTGTGTGCCTCAAGAGTTACTGCGGCCCTAAGACAAACTTATCGCAGGGTTTTCTGGGGGCTGAGAGTGTGCGCATCGCAGTGGATTTCCCTGGCTGAGTGGAAAATCGAACCCTGGGCTCCAGGGTCATAGTCCAACTCTCATACCACCAGACTGGGGCCATTTCTGCACTAGACTGTTATAGCACTATTATTCTGCTTGCAACATCCTATGGAATCCTGGGGTTTGCAGTTTCGGGAGGGGCTGGTCAGCTCTCATTGCTGATTTTATCAGAAACCAAATATTAAGCACTGAATTCTCCATCCCTTCCTGTTTCTTTGCATTTAACAAAGTTTTGAATAATAGTATAGCAATTTCCCTGAGGCCTGTTCCTCATAATTGACGTATTTGGGGCGCTTAAACGTGTTTTTTGATGCCTGAGGTGAAAACCTCGAAGAAAAGCGCGCCCTACCGCACCTCGCCGGAGAAGGCGCGGGAAAGGGACCCTCCCCTCCCCCGGCTCTCTCGTCAGCCTGCCAGCAGCGCCAGCACGCAAACACACACTTGTTGTCTTGCTCTCCTTGCCACGGGTAACCTGGAAACGGCCCTTGCACGCGCGCGCGCAGACACCCCGAACTCTCCGGGCTGGATGAAATTACGCGCCTCTGGCCCTCATGCATAAAACATGGGGCGGGAGCAGGCGGAGGCAGAAGTCAGGCAGTGCTGCGTGAAGCACCCCGGCCGCCGTCTGTCCCCACCGCCGGGCTTCCCCAGACTCAGACGCGGGACCGGTGGGCTCCATGCCCCACCGGCCAAGGAGGAAACTGCGGAGCCACGCTTCCCGCGGGCCTCCGAGGGGCTCCTCCGCGCGGGGATTTACGCAGCGACTCGTGCGCCGCTTTAGCCGCCGCCTCGGGCGCCCGACGCTTTGGAGCATGGAGCTCTCTCCGCGACCGCCTTGCCGCTGCCCGCCGAGGAACAGACCGTGGAGGCGCAGAACGAGGCGCTGGCCGTTCAGCAGTAAGTGGCCCGGAGGAGGGGAGACCCTGTCCCTTTTCTTGCCCTCCCCCGTGCACACACGCCCTCCCCTCCGCGCGGAGGAAGTCGGTCGCTTTTCTCTTGCCTGCCTGCCTCCTGCTGCCCCTTCGGGCCCCTCTCGCTAGGGGTCGCTAGGGCCGGTGGCAGGTTTGGGGGCCGCAGGGACGTTCTTTCCGGGCTGCCTCCATGTGAATACTAGAATTACTAAACTTTATTCTTCGCTTTCCTGTCTTCCGTGCTGCCTACCCAATGCAAACGTTATTTTATTCGTATATCGCCTCTCTCCCAGTCTGTCTGGGACCCAAGGGCGAGTTACAGATATGCAGTTATGCGTATTTAGATAGGTACCTAATTGTTTATATATTTAGGTGTGCGACTGCAGATACACTCGCCATTGCATAGACATACACACACCCTTTAAAGACTGAAGGCAGCTATAATAGGCAGCTCTTGAAGTCAGTTATGAGGAAACCCTCCGGTAGCTCTCTCGGTGAAACCCATAGGCAGCCGCCCCCAGACTCCCCCTAAACGCAGCGTACTCGAGCCTCGTAGACCCCTCTCATAACGAGGCTGTTCTTAAGGGATCAGTACCGAAAGAATCTGCTTCTTCTGCCTTCCCAAACACCCTGATTTGAACATATTTCCTAATTAAATCCTGAGGCGGAAAGGGTCGGCACCACCAACTGAAAGCAATGACTGTTTTGCAACCCTGTTTTGTGTTTACCCCTTCCTCCCTATGAAACTGAGGTAGGGTGTGCAGGGAGTAGCCACAGCCTGCTTTCACTCACCTGTGCTGCCTGATAACACAAACAAGTATAACTGCATGTACCAGTCACAGCTTCTGCACACATGCTAATCTGCTACCGCTCTTTGCAGTGGGGTGCGTTGAGACTGGCCCCAACAGGCCCAGACCTATCCTAAGCCTAGGAAGTGCATAGGCACACCTGACTGAGCAGAGGGGGCTGCAGCTGCAACAACTGAGTATGGAAAAGTTAGATTTGAACTGTGTAAAAGGTAGTTTTGGACCACAGCTTCCAGAATCTGGAATGATCAGTCAGCGCACAGACTGGCTGAGGAATTCTGGCAGCTGTAGTATAAGAAGGTAACTTTTTCATGCTCTCTCTCTCTTTCTTTGTCTGAGAGCATAATGGGATCTCACTGTGGGTCTGTGAGCTGACTCTGTCCTAGCAATTTCATCATACAAAGGGCTGGGGGACATACAGCCAAATGGGGGTAGGGGTGGATAGCTATTCCTGGCACCTAATACCTTCCTCCTGATTTTTCTATACCTTTCTTTTGGGCACTGTGCTTGCTAAGATCAGGCCCTAACTCATGCCCCATCCTGAAAAGACAAGAAGTGCAAACAAATCACAGCAATTCCTTTTAGCTGCCTCCGCCACATAAGCTTATCTGGCTTAACTGTACAGCTTCTCTTAGTGCTGCAGTTATGAAGATTGCTCCTTATGGGCCTGGTCTCTTGCCCACCCTGAGACAGACTAGCAAGTGAGCAGCTTAGATCAGTGAAGGTGATAAAGGAGCCACCGAAATTGTGTTCACTTTCTCTTTCTGGTTGGAATGGCAACTACTGCCCTGTAGGAGAAGGAGAAGATTAATCACCTGCCCTCTCCCACTGGGCAGCAGTGGGTATTTTTTGTGGGGGGAAGGAGCTGCCCCTTGATAAATATTAAGTATCTTCTTGGCTGAGCCAACTCTGCATCAGTGCTATCAAAAACAAGGCAGTAATCAGTGTTACCTGATTGAGAAGGAAGGGAGTGCTTTCAAACACCACAGAAATGGTTCTGAGTGCCACTGTATTTGGTCATTTGGGTCTCAATATAGTTTACTAAACACAAATTAGCATCTATGTTTGTGTACTTCTGCTACCTTTTTCCCCACAGAAACAGAACATTTTCTCAGCTACTTTAGGTTGAGCTTATGAAGAAGTAGGTCAACAGCTTTACTAGGTGAAGGAACAGGTTGAAAGTCCCCAAAGCTATCAATGCACATAGCATCCCTCCCCATCTAACTTGCAGTGATTTTCCAGAACAAGACTATAAATACAAGTTTGCTGTGCTCCACTAGAAACACTCCATGCTAACCACACTTTAGAAACTCATATTGCTGGAAGTATAATAATTATATTGTGAGTCAGACCTTTTCAAATAGCTAGTTCTTAGGAAAACTTCCCATCCTAGTGGATAACTGTAAATGTTTCCACTATATAGGGACTTGGGGGTGCAGGGATAACATTTGTCTGAGTTCCAGCATAGAAGAAAGCTATTTTACTTCCAAACAGGCAGATCTCTATGATCTAGTCTGTTATGGTGTTATTCCACTTTCAATATCCTATGAAATCCTGGGGTTTGTAGTGTAGGGAGGGGCATTTAGAATGCTCAGCCAGAGAGCTTTTTGGCCCAGTAAACTACAAACCTCAGAATTCCACAGGATGTAGAAAGTGGAATAATAGCACTATAACAGTATAGTGCAGAAATGACCATAGTCTGCTTAGTTCTGGCGCAGAAGCACAAACCAGGATACAGCCAGGGAAACAACAAAACCGAAGGCAAAGCTTGCAAGGCTTTTTCAAGCGGGAATTCCAAAGTCTTAATTCTGAGACATATCAAATTGAAAAAGTCTCCATCTCCTCTTTGAACATTTCTTTGTCTTAGAGTTATAGTGGATAAGTAAAATAATACTTTTTTCACTTATAGCACCACAACTCTAAAAAATAAATAGGAGAGGAGAAGAAAGTTTGCTCTTCACACCAAAGGATTGCAAAACCTGGCAAAACCTAACAAGCTATCTTGCAAGAAGCCACACTTCTTTAGAAGAGCCCAAGGTCAATTATTTCAAAGCCACAAAATACAAACATCTCCAGATAGGAACAGTCACATGACAAAACAAAATGTAATCCAAGATCACGCGTAGCAAGACAGTCAAAAGGAAGCAGATACACAAGGAGCTGCCTGCACATGCACATTGATGGTTATTCTCGGCAACAAATCCTTTTCAATTGAAGTTTATATCCTGTTGTTGCCAGAGATTCTAACTTTTGCATTAGGTCTCCCAGTAGGCAGAAGCTTATTCTCAGTGGGACCACTTATTGTTGCTGGGTGCCTTCAAGTCATTCCAAATTATGATGACCCTAAGTCAAACCTATCATGAGGTTTCATGGGGCTGAAAGTGTGTGACATACCCAAAGTCACCCAGTAGGTTTCCATGGCTGAGCAGGGAATTGAACCCTAGTCTCCCGTACTGTAGTCCAGTACTCCAAACTACTATTCCCTAGAAAACCACTGCTAGCAGAAAGAGAGACCTTTCTTGGAGCCAAGTACTCATTTTGCTAGTCATACGCCAAGCAAGACAAGATTATACACATCTTGTGGGCTGGGAGAGAATCCAGTACCTTTTTCTGCCACAGACTGGACTTTCTTTCTCTGGAGGTACAGCTTCCTAGACCACAGTTTGCAAGCTTTACAGAATCTTTGTCATTTCCTGGGCCAACGGAACTTCACCCTTGTTAGAAGGCTTCTCCAGTGAGACCATGAAAGAGTCTGAGTGAGAATGTTAATGAGGAAAGAAAATCCTTCTGCTTTCTTGTAGTTTGTATAAGAAGCTTTCTGGTATTGGTGATGGTTAATGTAAAGATGCAGTGGTAACATGTCCTGTACAATTTAATGTGCTGTTTTCAGTTGATATAGAAACTAGCAGTCTTCAGGCTAAAATTAAACCTTGATGAGGAAAATTAGGTTGTGAGGGGTAATTGCCTTAAAGATTAGGGTAGGACTTCTAGAGAGATTATTTTTGGAATAACCTCTGCCATGAGGATCTGAATAATAGATACAAAAAAGGGAAAATCTTCATGAGACAGAAGTGTATGGGTGAAAACAGGTTATTTGCTTGTGACAGCCTGACTTAAGTCTGAATCTACCATTTGAACTGATTAAAATACAGGTATGCCCCAGTTAATGAAGATGTGAATATTACTTCTTTAACAGAAAATTTGCTACCAGAAGTAGAAATAACATAGAATAAATAGGACTAGGTTCCCACATCACAAATAAGAAGACAAGTTCAACATGTTTCAGCAAACCTTGTATTCAAAATTAACAATATGCACAGGTGAAATGAAACAAAGAGGTCAGATCAGTTTTGCATAAGTAAAGAAAAACATTTTGAATCCTTGAGGGGCCACTTCCAAAATACATCCAGCAATGATTTTTTTTATCTTTTGTATGCGCCACTTTTTATGATCTCCATTTTGGTGTCCTGACTTATAGATTTATGTTTCTTTAACATGTTGGGGATAACTGGTGATGCAAGCTTATCTGCTTTTCCCTTTTCTCTCTGTTTTGGTGTTCAACATGTTCTGTGAAGAATTCTGGAGACTGCTATTGTTTACTGTGCCTGTTGTAGAGAGGCAATAGGATCAGCTGGAACAGAATTACCCAGCTCAAGCTTTTATTGCACTGGTTATTGGAGACACACTACTGCAACTTGATACTAAACGTCTGTGTTTCTTTAACCTTCCCTTACCATCCTCCAAATGCTAATGCTACTAAAAACTTCTAGCTAGACAGAGGATAAGGAAGGAAGAGGAGGACTAGGAAGTTGAAAAGGGCTTTGTAAAAGTGAGCTTCTTTCTCAAAGGTTTTGTATGCCTGTGTACTATAACTGTCAGAACTGTCATGAGCATAGTTAGCTGTGCTTGAATGTGGTGCTGAAAAGACTTGCAAGACTTCCAGACTTGAGATGGAAAGACAACAGGATGGGTGTGGATTAGCTGTTTTATAAATGAAGAATTATTCACAGGTTTTATGCAGCCTAGAGTTCTATTGAGTCCCAAAGATGTAACCCAGAAATGTCACACAAACTTGTAATAGAAGACTTCTGAAAATGTGCTTCAGCTGCACTGTAATTTCTACTCCTCCTTGCATATTCATGACAAACATATACTGGGACAGGGACCATATCGCAGTAACAGAACATACTTTTTCTATGCAGTTTAAGATTCAGATTGTAATTTTAGTCGAGAGCAGTCAGAAGGACCAGACACTGGGTGATGAGAAACAACACCTCTCTGCTTGATAACCTGAAGATTTGCTCCCTATCAGGAGACAACACCAGGTTACACAGAAAATTCTGTGGCCAGCTTCTTGTGTTTCACCTGTCCTGGGCTGGGGTCGGGGGCAAAAGAGGAGCTTATTGGGAATTGGATGGATTAAGCTGGAAAATGAACTCTAGCTATCATATTTTTCTGAGGAATTTTGTTCCTTTAGTACAGTGATTCCCAAACTTTAGTCCTCCAGGTGTTTTGGATTTCAATTCCCAGAAGTCCCAACTGCCCTGGTCAGTGATCAGTGATTCTGGGAGAGAAAGCACAAAGCGCCTGGAAGACCAGAGTTTGGGAAACAGTGCTTTATGGCATGGGTGAACTGAGCATGGTACCCAGGCCCTGCAGTGCGCCCTGCCACATCTGCCTTCCACCCACCCCAACATTTTCATCCCTATAGCAGATTACCCCCTTGAAATATCTTGGGTTTTTCACCTCTAGATCTGTTTTAGTAAAAGAGATTGAGAAAGAGGACATTTTATAGGAATTGGAAGTTGCATTTAGGCCTTACATTTTAGGCCTGTATTGTGATAGATGAGGGCTCTTAGGTCGACAAGCAATTGATTGTGCCAGAAACAGAGCCAGTGGTAGACCAAATTACCTTGGAAACATCCCCATCAGCTGAAAGACAAGCTGAGACAGAGTTGCTGAAACCAGTGCCAGTGGGAGAGGGGACCAGCAATTATTTAGAGGAATTAGATTCACCTTTGCCCCCCCCCAGCCCCAATCACGGAGGAGACTGAAACGAGCAGCTCGGAAGCCATTTAGGCAAGACTGAGTAAACAGAACAATGATGAGTAACACCTGTTTTTGTCAGCATATAAGTGGGTTGGGGTGACTTGCTGTTTGTTTGTAGCAAATCACTACTCTTGACCCTTTTGGACTGACCTTCAGTGGTCTAGACTTTTTGGATTTGACCTAGACTTTGGCTGGGCTCAGCATTTCTCCTTGATTGTTTGCATTTGGACTCGCCTCACTGCCTCCTTGTCTTGGGCAAGTACTGTCACCTTCCTTCCCTTGCTGGCAGAAAGGCATGGTCAGGGAATTGAACTCTGACATGTATGAGTTGTTAGCGTATGCTTTCCTGTGAGGCCAACTATAAGTGAATATTACGAACACAACCACAATTTAAGTCCCTGTATATATATATATTTTAACAACAGTTCAACAAATTATATAAGCACAGTCCCAAAAGTAACAAGCATTTAATAAGGTGCCAATGCAGGACTTGATTTCAAGACTCTTCTGCCTGTGCTGCTTAGTAGTGTTGCAACATTTGGGTGCAATCCTGAAGTACTGAATAAGAATAAAAATAAGAATTTTAAAAGGAACCAAATGTTTTATGGAATTTACACTAAAAATAATTTACCCTTTTCTTCCCCACTAATTGGTGAAAGGGTCTGAGAGTTACCTACTCTTCTAACTGTGATTAAAATCTGCTGTAGATTCGTAAGCTCATCTTCTTCCATCCCATATGTGAATTCCCCTTCCTTTTCGTGGAAAGAGCTAACGACCCCATCTCTCACTAATCAAATCTAGTTCACATTTTGCAGTAATGCTGAGGAATGGGTCTTCAAGCTGTGGTTGGTAGTAACCAAGTAACCATTATTAGTAAAACAATGCTGGTGCGTTTTATCTTAGATACATTCCAAAAGAGAAATTTGTGAGGGAGAAGTCCCTCATAAGAAGGGAGCAGCAAGGGAGAAAGAGCATGTGGGGAAAGGAGTGAACAGAATTCAAATGTAGGAAAAAGCATAACTGAAATTTTTTCTATCCCTTAACTTAGAGCTGTAAAATACATCATAAAACATCTTGCAGGACAGCAAGCTCATGCTGATGTTCTGTGCAGAAATGATGGGTTATGACCAACTCAGAGGTTGAGGAGTTTTTTTTACTATAGATCCCAGTATCCCCCAGCTAGCTGTGGTAATTCTGCCTGTGGATTTTGGATATTGTAGTCTTAGAGATCCAGCATGTAATGTGGTTTAAGTATTGGACTATGACCTTGGAGATCGGGGTTTGATCCCCTGCTCAGCCATGGAAACCCACTGGGTGACCTTGGGTGGGTCACACAGCCCCAGAACACCCCTTTGATAGGATCATCTTAGGGTCACCATTAGTCTGAAATGACTTGAAAGCACACAACAACAAGTCTTAGAAGGATTTCCCCCCCAGTTCTTTGCAGTTCACTAGTTGTGCTAGCCTTTTTAAAACTGTGTCCATAAAGTCAAGCTGTGTATTTATCATTCTCTTTTACAAAAGAATTCTTTTTCCTGACAGAGCTGCTCACCTTGCATTTGGCCTCCTCTGTTGAATAGTCTTTGTTTCTTTGCATTCTCTTGAACCTCAAGTAGTATATATGCTGGTTGCTATGACAGCTGAGACTAACAACTCTCACCACCCATTGTTAGCTGATAGCATGAATGTGCTGTGTGGTAAAAGAGAAAGTCATTTACAAGAGCAGCAGCTCAGTAACCATTTTGCAATATTCTGGCAACATGGCATTATTCTCCTGCAAAGATATTTAGTCCCTAACGTGGGGGATCTGGCTAAATGGTGTAGCCCATCTAAATTATCCATCATTTCAGGCTTATGTCTTACAACAGGTGTTAAATGTTTAATGTTCCTATGTGTTTATATTTTGTTTCCCAATGCATTTAAACAACGGACAATCCCAAATTGTCTTTGCTTTTTTTCCCACTTGTGCCTCTACCGCACCAGGCATCGTTTCCAGTCATTTTTTCTAATTACAATATTAAGATGGTTGAAGAAAGTAAAAGGTCCTATTACACTATTGAAAACACAATTTCAAAGCCTGTAGGGCTTTGATTGTGCTGCAGTACATGTTCCCTGTCTTAGAAGAGGAATCAACTCAAGAGGACAGTGGGAACCTGTTCCCAACATTAAGCACCTAGGCTAAGAGGTGAGATTAAGAAACATACAAAAATGCCCTAAGATATTCGGGAGGCTGCTGTGGTTTATTCAGAGGGGTTTGTTTGTGTATGTATGCATCTCCATGTGTGTGTGATCATTTTTGTTTAAATCATTGTGAATGAGAGCCAGCATGGTATAATGATTTGAGGATTGGACTATGACCCTGGAGATCTGGGTTCGATTCCCCACTTGACCATAGAAACCCACTGGGTGACCTCGGCTGCATCACACATTCTCATCCCCAGAAAACCCTGTGATAGAGCCACCGTAAGTTGGAAACTACTTGAAGGCAGACAACAGCAGCAACAACAATTTTCTGAATACTTCCATTGGTAATCTAAGACAAGCAAAGGCTCTCTAATAATAACTGAGTTGGGTCCGCTCTTCAAAATAAATAGGCAGACAAGGGAGATCAGAATTCCAGCCTTGGAAGAGATACTATTTATGCTATTTCTTGCAATTTTGTTATGGCTGGCCAAGAAATATGGCACCATTAGGGCCCAAAGACTGCTGCATTGCTTCTATGTAGCCTGAAAGAACCAGGAAGGGGTTGGTGCTTTTATCAGTCCAAGTAGTACTCTCTCTGGTTTGAGGAATGATGAACACAGCAGTCAGGAGGGCAACAGTGGTATAGTGATGCCAAGGCTTGCAGGGTTAATTAGCAAGGATATTAACATCATCTGCTGCCTCCCCTTGGATTCCTTTGTTCCTCCTGCTTTAGCTGCCACCCACAGAGTAACTGGAAGGTAAATAAATTTCCCTAGCAACAGTATATTGTTATAAACTATCCCAATTGTAAAGAAAAGTACATTGACATGACTTGGTCTGCATACCCTACAACTCTCTTGATTTGGCAGAGTCTGTCTTAAAGTCTGTGATGTTCCTCTTTTCAGCAGCTTTTAAAATGTCCCAGGGCCTCTCTCTTCCTCTCGCTTTCCCTCTTTTCTCCTCAGCTTAACATTCAGTTGCTGCACATCAAGTTCAAAGTGCAAAAGTAGTTTGCACTGCATTAACTCCCCAGGGAAGAGAAGAGGAGGGCTGGAATCTTGCCCTCCCTAGTAGGCCCAGACAAAAGCTGACTGCTGCAGCCTCTGCTAGCTTGTGTGTTTTTCCTCATTAATAATTTATACCATTTTGACCACACTCTGATGTTCCTTGGCCATGCATACCCCAGTTTTTATCTGTGAAATATTAGATGATATGGGTCTTTGAGGGGAAGGATGCATTAGCCTTGTGAAAAAATTGTTCCTTTGGAGATGAATGTGGCAAGAAAATAAGCTTGAATATATACATAGATCAACAGAAGGGACAGTGTTTTTGGGCTTTTCTAGTGGATGTTGGTATCAGGGCTATCATGATGCAGATATGCCCTTCAGATTGCGGTACTATGCTGCTACAGGACAAATGGAGATACTATCACTTTTATTTAAAATGGGTGGGCAGCTTGAGCAGATCCGTGTGCCTGTGTGCATACCCATACCCCAGAATCTGCTAGCAGGAGCACCAGAGACCTCTGGAAAAAACAACTTTGCCCTGAGCATACCCAGGATATTTTCTTTTCTAAAGAGCCCATTCCCAGTTTAAAACAATACATGTGAGGAGCACATGCCTTCTTTTATGGGGAATCATGCTTCTGGGAGTGTGATTCTTACAAAGCAAGTTGGGTGCTATCCATGTGCCGTGTTTTAGGCACATGCTGTTTTAACTACCACTGTGCTGCCAAACTGGTACAGAAATGATGGTGGGAGGTACATGAGGCCCGTGTGTTGTCCACTCCAACTTAAAAGATACAATCTTTTTCTCACTGGCTTCCTGACTAGTTGTCCTTGTATAATATATCATCTATATACCAGAGGATCCGATCTTTTGTTTATTTACCTTTACATCAGGACTCCACTGATATGGTCCTTTATATATTATTCATCTTTACCTTTATACAAGTTGCTAATATCTGAATTCTTATCTATATCTAATATACTTAAGATATATTTTACTGATTACATTTAAAGCTTTATTAGAGATCTTCCTATTTTTATGAAAAGCAACTGACGTAGACATGTATGTATGTTTGTATGTTCCTTGTCATATGTTTTATGTTTTAACAATAAAAAAAAAGATACAATCTTTTGAATCCAATTGTAATCTTTTGACTATAAATGTATTCCTCTTGTTGAAACATACAACAAATTTTATGGTACAAAACATGATTAAACAGTAGTAAGAACAATGACAAAATTAAAAAATCTTTTAAAAGGTAGATAGTATTCACAGGCAATTGCCATTCATTATAATACATTCCTGATTGGATTATAGAGTAGTGGAAACCAGAGCTTGGAAATGTACTTTTTTGGTCAACAGCTCTCAGTGGCCATGCTGGCTGGATGGTTCTGAGAATCAGAGTTGTTTTAAAAAAATCAGATTCCCTTTCTGAGGCAGACCCATCCCATCCCAAAAGTCCAGGTAAATCTTTGATTCTAGTGGATGTTGTAGTGTATATTCTATACCAGCAATGAATAAGGCAAATGTGAGCCTGGTGGCGTGAGCCTGGTGGTCTCTGTTATTTGAAAATTTTGCATGTGGTATCTATCTGAAGTGGATTTTGGTTTTGAAGGGCAGTGGTTACTCCTGGTGTTCCAATAATTCCGGATCACAGAGCTGGAAGAGAAAACAAGGGCAATGAGTCCAATTCCCCACCATGCAGAAATGCATAATCAGAGGCCATTTCCACACTAGACTGTTATACTGCTATTATTCCACTTTCAACAGTCTAGTGCGGAAATGGCCAAAGTATTCTCAATGTGGTCAGAGGATTTACTATCCAGTACTGGTGGGCCTGTAGTGTCTTGTCTTGTCACTTCTCTTGGCTTATGCCCTTTTGTTACCTTGTTTGGCTGTTCTTTTATTTTCCTCTCTCTTAATTCCTTGTTACAATATTTGTTTTTTGTGCCTTGACATCTATCTCAATATGAAAGTTTTAATATTGTTGTTAGAAGTGGATGTTGTTTTGTAATCTCACATGTGTTGTTTGTAATCTCTTGAAAGTTTTGTTCTTAAGTAGAAAGACAGGATATAAATATTTTAATAAATACATAGATTTAAAGAAGATACTTGGAATGTTACCACAGAAGAGGGAGGGAAATGTTATAGCAGCATAGCCCAGTTGAAGAGCATAGACTTTCCATGCACACCAGATATTATACAACTAAAGATACTATGCTATTTGGAACTGGATCTAGAATGCTTAGATTAATGAATGATTCCATTGCAAATGGTTCTAGTTCTGATGCTTGGCATCTCTAGATTTTTTAAAAGGAAGAATTTGATACCAGGTAATGGAGGGAAGCTCCCTGTTCCTGAGACTGTAGATAAAGCTGCTTCCAGTTAGGACACTGGGAGGCAGAGTGGACCGGTGGTTTTCAACCTTTTGTCTTCAAGATGCCCCAGTCAGATGGCTAATGGTGAGAAATTCTGGAAATTGATGTTCAAAACATCTGAAAGGCCAAAGACTGAGAGTCATTGAAGTAGAAAAACACTAGGCTAGATAGACTTATAAATATGAATTGGCATAAGGCAGCTTCCTGTGGTAGAAAGAAAAAGTCCCTCCCTTCTTTGTTTGCTATTCCTTGTTCCCCACTCTTTGACATTTGTCAGATGTTTACATGTACTACAATGCCCAGCTGGGAAATTATATCTGAGATGTTGTCTTAACGCAGCAAATCTAATGTGCTAGAGAAACAAACAGGACATTAAATTTCAGTATCCAGCAAAGAGAAAAATTAACCAGTGATGTACAGTAGTATTTGAAATTGGGTCTAGGGGGCTTAAATTGGTGAATGACTCTATTACAAATGAGGTGGAATGAAACGCTAGAGAAACCATTTTTAATCATCACACTTCATTTTAGATCACATCTATTATCATGTTACATATGAGGTTAATATAATAGATGATGCAGAAATTAGCATTAGCATCTCTTACTGCATCTGTGTGTCTGTAAGGCTTTTATCTTACATTCAGATCATATATTAAAGGATTTAATTATTGGAGCACTGCTGGGTTTACACAGCTATCACTTATATTTTATGCATTTAATTTAGTGGATCTGTGAATGAAAATTTGGAAAATGTATTGCTAATTTATTTTAATATTTTTCTGGAATAAATAAAAAGATCAAAACTTAAACTGATCCAGTACACTCTAACCTAATCAACTGGCTAGTCTGACATTTGCTTTTAGCTGGAAATTTCAGTTGTAAGAGCATTCTTCTGTAAAGTGGGTGACATGATTTTCTGCCATCTATACTTGACCTAGTTAAGTAGATTACATTCACATCAGGGGGAAAAAAACCCCTAAGCTTTTGTGTTGTACATACCATATAGTAGGCACTGAATTAACTGTGTGAGGATGTCTATATGTACTTATTCTGCATTTCCAGAAACATTAAATAGAGATATATCAGAAGGCAAATAATAAGGGAAATTTAATACCCAAACTATTGAAATCCATTAATATAAAATGTAGCACAGGGCAGTCCTATTCTTTTGATATACTAATGGCCACTACCATCAACATAGCATATTCAGGATCCTGTGCTATTCTAACAGCAAAGTCAACAGCAAAATGAAACCAATTTCAAACAAGTAGTTACAGCAGCCAGAAGAGACCCTACCACAGAAGTTATAGTAACATGTGCCCTTCATGGTGTTGCATATTGACTGTGCTCCCACATTATTCACACATGAAAGGAACCAAGGAACATCACCTGGTGATGACAGAACTGTCCCCTGATATCACCATACTAACAAACACACATTCTCTCATGCACAGCAGACCCAAAGGCAGTCTAGCAGAGTATTAGCTACTAATACCCAAGGCACTCTACAAATGTGCATTGGGTGTCTTGCTGCACAAATAAACTTGCAAATAGCCTCATTTCTGTTAATTGCTGCGACATTTCTGCTTCACACACAAAAAGTCCCTGTCGCAAAAAGTTTACCAAAGACACAAGGAAGACAACAGTCTGAATAGAAGGAATCACATGAAGAGTGGAAACATTGCGCCTTCATCTGTTGAAGGGTTGCCATGTTGCCTGCAGAGAACCAAGAAAGCCACAGTAACAATTGTGAGTAGTTCTCAGCAGCCTCAGTAGATGGCGTTCATGCTTAGATGCTGAGTGGATTTGGATGAGTGACTGATAAAGAGACAGGGCTGTTATCCAGATGCTTTTCTAGTTTTGCTGGCTCCTCTTCCTTTCCCCTTAGTGCCCCTGGTATCTACAAGTTGGATATTCCCTGCCTGTGGCAGAGAACAGTAATAGAGTTTGGATAAAGTTACTGCTTTGGACGGCAGCTCCAAAATGTATGCTGGGACCTGCCGTTTAAACAAGTAACTTTTTCCAAACTTTAGATAACGACGACAACAACGATTATGATGATGATATAGCAGATGCAGCTCCTATTTTTTCTCCTCCATATGACAAGGCTTGGAATCTGAAGAATGGTTCATAAATATACTGGAGTGCCTGGTATTCACCAACTGCTCCCATTACTGTTAACTGAGATCCATCATGACTACATAGGTAGAGTGGAAAGAGATGCAGCTACCAATTATTTGCTACTATCCATTTAATTTTAATGGGAATGTTTTGACTTGTACTGCCTCTTTTGTCATGTTATGCCATTGCTGAGAAGGCAGGATTGAATGAGCATAGAGTGTAGTTGATAACCCTTTGTCTCTCCAGATGTCCCATGTTACCGTTCCTAGAAGCTTCTGGCAGTATGCCCAATGGTGAGGAGTTATGGAGGTTATCATCCAGAACGTCTGGTAGAACAAAGGTTCTCCAGTCCTAGCACAGAATTTCACTTTTGCTCTTTCTGACCACATCACTGCTGTTACACATTTTGAAACCTTGTTCAGGAAGAGTTTTGCTGGCACTACAGTTACGCTGCTGTAATTAATGCTGAAATAACTATGTTACAGTTCTCCCTCTACATTCACTGGTTTGACCTTCATGAATCTGATTATTCGTGAGGCATGTGCTTGCACCCCCCCCCCTTTTCCTCCTCCCTTCACTTGCATTCCCCACCCCAGGCTTGTGAGGTTTGTGTTTAAAATGAACATTTTTTTTTCCTTTTGAGTGAGAAAGCCTCCTCCCCTTGCTAAAGGTGTGGCCTCTTTGCTATGTGGTTGCACATTCTGCTGTGTGTATTGGCTGCTGATCAGTTAGGTGCTCCTTTCTTAAGATGCCCCCCAGAAGTAATCAGAATGTCAGAACTCTCCTCTTCTCTATCTGAGAACATACCAGCAAGCTTTTTAGGTTGTCTCCCCCGCCCCCGGTCACCAACAGTGCCAGGGTCAGGGACAAAGGAATGGGAGCAGGGAAGCTCTGGAGGGGAATGGAAAGAGAATCGTGGGGGGGGGAGTTATTTGCATTTTTCTACTTTCATGAGGGTTCTGTGCCCCTAACCCTCTTGAATGTGGAGGGGTTACTGTACTATGCTAGTGTGGATTCTCACGCCTTCTGGTTCTTTTGGTACTAAGGCGGTACAAATGATGAAAGCTGCAGAAAGGGGAGCACCAGCTGAACAGGGCAATGGATTGCTTGACAGTAGAAAACAGAGACAGAAACTGAAGTCTTAGGAGCATAAGAAGCTGCCTTATATGGCATCAGGCCATTGGACATTTAACTCAGTGTTACCAGCTGTGACTGACAGTGACACTCCAAGGGTTTAGGCAGGGTTTTTTTTTCAAGCCATACCTGGGGATCCCCTGAATGGTGAAGTTCCAAGTATTATTCAGATGCAACCTCGCTTAGCTTCTAATATGTGAGTGGTAAGAAGATCCTGAATGTGTCTGAAGCTAAGCGAGGTTGCACCTTGTGGCATTTATAAACAAATGTGTAAACAATATTTTTAAACTCCATAGCAAAATAATTCACACCACAGTATCATCGATCTGGAATAAGTAGTAATATGTACATTTTGATGGAAAGTACAATTGGCTGTGTATGTCTGTGAGAGAGAAACGTTCATTTAGTTTTCCTGATTTATGTTATCCACCAAATGGCAGTGCTTTTTTAAAAAAATCAGGTTTTTAAAAAGTATGTAAAGAAAGGGAAGGGGAAAAAGAGGAGGAGGAAAAAAAAGGCAAGAAGAATACATAGAATACACATGTGGATAAGGCAGATGCATTAATATTAAGTGGATCGTATCTTTACAGACATTTTATCTGCAAACTGGGCCCTATAAAATATACGTTTACATGTAGCTGAAGCAGTAAAGTCTGACCATTGAATAAATGCAAGCATGTTTGTTTTTCCCACTTTGTGGCATAAGTTTTACCAACAGTAAAAGCGTTCAGGCTCTAGCCATTAGTCAAATTCCACATTACAGATATATAGTTTAAAATAATGTGATGTTCCTACAAATGCCAAAGATTTTTTCCCCTTTTTTCTTCTACTATTCTTTAATTCTGCAACTCTTTGTCATTTTTAATGTATTTTTTTAAAAAAAATGTCTTAATGGAAACTGTTTTCAAAAAAACAAATGCCAAAGATATTTTCAAATATGAAGTTCCAAATACAAAGTTTGAATATAAAGTTAGCATCCAAGGGGCAGTCACTGAACATGGCCACTCCTTATGCCCGAGGAAGCATTATCATCATATGCCAACAAAGTGGCAGTGGGGCTGGGTTTGATTTTTTAAAAAAAGTGATAGTAATACATAACTTAATTAACCAAAATGATACTTTTACAATTTCCCCTGAAATGCTGTGGAGCGTTTGCCTTCAATTATGGTCAACAACCCATAATTGAACAAACAACTGCTGTCTGTATACCTAACAAAGAGAAACTGCACTATGGTTGTGCTACTGATACCATTAGAAATTACATGACAATTGCATTATAGCAGGGCTCCCACATTGCTAATGGTGTCATGATTCGTGAGTCAGATGGTAAGCATTCTTCAAGCCTGAGCCTTATACTGGGCAAGATAGGATTAAATAGGATGATTGCCCCATTGGTAGCCAAGAGCATCAGTATCACAGCGCACATCAGTGCTATAAGTAGGCTCTGTGGTTACTTGTACCACATGCAGCACTGAAATGTGGACAATGAAGAAGCATTTAGGGGTGGGCCAAAGGAAGGCTCAGTATGATCCAGGTGCATCCTACCTTAAGTGCCTTTTGTTTGCATCAGAGCCACATACAGTGGTGGAACCCTATACTCTTGAAACATAATAGTCTCTGGCTGTAATAGTCTTTCACTTCATAGACAGCATTGCTAGACATTCCCTGCTTGCTTTGCCAAGAACAGCACAGAAGCTTTGCTAGCAGAAACCTCTTTGTACTTAAGCATCTGTAATAGCAGATGCCAGCATAGTAGCTTGTAAAGTTCTAGATGGGTAATATGCAGGCATTAGGTTATAGAATTTTGATTTCCTTAACAGTCTCCTATTATTTATATAGAATGGGAGTTTTTGACATGATTTCTCTTCACTCTTCTCTTTGTGGAGGTTCTAAGGTTGTGCTCTGTAAAATTTGTCTCTGTGTGCTGTTGAAGGAAAATTGGTGCTATGTTGCAGAATTACTCTGAAGTTATCCCTCAGGCAATGTCTCCTGATTTTTTGCATGGTATTAGGCATTCTTCCTGGATACAGCTACAGTATCTGTGCTACTGTGAAAGATGAAAGTGAAACGGGAATTCCAATAAAATATGAGACTTGGATCTACTTATTTACCACCAAACCAGCTGTTTCACTGCTGAACATTTATATGCTTGAAAGATCTGTAGAAAATGTATGCTTGACAAGCCACTGAGGTATTTTCTTCTTAATTTAAATGATCTAAGGCTAGTGAAATACTGTCTAAGTAAGAAAAACGCCACTCTTGAACCTAGTTTTGTCTTTTACTCACTTTCTTTGTGTTCCATAAATACACAGAAAAACTGGAGCAGAATTGTCAGAAAATGCTTAAACATGTATAAAGGCAATTCCTAAATGTCAAGCAACTCTTCTGCTGTTTTTCTGTCTGTTCGTGCGACATACGTAGAGAATTAACCAGCACAATCCAAAATTATGTATTAGAAATTACCACCACGCTACCCTGAACATATCTCATTTTGGAACAAAAGCATCTTGGTTAGTATTTTGGGGGAAGATCAGAGAATCTTCTAATCAGAGTGGACAATATAGGGCTAGATGGATTAATGGTTACTCAGTTTAAATCAGCTTTCTGTTTATCCGTGTACTCATGCATTACCATGTGACCAAGAGTCAAAGCCCAGAGTGGAGCTGTGTGGTGAAGGGACTTCACTGTGGGCAAATGATTTAGTTCCATTCTCAATTGTTTCTGATGAGATCTGTTTGATAAAATAAACAGGCTAACCAGTCCCACACTTTGAGCTCTGGAGTTACTGGTGACAAGTGACAGCCTTACTTTTAGAGAAGGGCCTATGTTACAGAAGTAGGTCAATGGAGTGGTAGGGCTTCACCACTTTAGGGCCATTTTTACAGGTCCCCTAAGAATATAGGCTCAATGTAGGGAGGAGAGATTAGAACCACACCTAGTCCACGGTATCTTGTGTGTTGCTGATGCCTGTTAATTCACAGAATGTCTGTAAAACTCTGTGCAGTCTTGTTCTGAAATAGATTATGAGGGAATAACATCAAGAAATGACCCATCTTTTTAAAAAGAGTTTTTGTTTTATAAGCCATTTACAACATAGAGAAGAAGAGTAACACTGGCGAAATTAAAAATAGACATGTTCAAGATTGTTGAACAATAGGATCTTGAATGTTCAAGATACTATTGTTCGTAGTCAGCATTTGACAGTGGAGATACGCTGTGTACCAAACAATTTGATATTTTTGTTAGGAAAATATTTATTTATTTAATACCTTGCCTTTCCCCAAATGATTTACAGAAATTTCAAACAAAGTTTAGCTAAAGTGTTATTTTATGAAAGTAAAAAAAAGTTTCATTTATACTTCATACAAGAGTACACAATTTTTAAATGTTGTTTACAAAAGTGTTGTCAGAAAGAGGATCCATTTTTCTGTTGCTTCAGCAGCATGTTTAACATTCAGCATAATTAACATTTTGAGGTCTTATCTGTTGTTAGCATGGCCAAAGTTTATTATGGCCTCCACTAATGGATGCTAGTTCTTTTATTTTTTTTTCTCAGTATAAAATTATTTGAAACTTGGCCACTTTTATAAGTAACACAATCAATCTCTTAGACTGGGAAGATTCTAACAAGAACATGGGCTGTGAAAAGGAATCCCCAGCAACATCTTAAGAGGTTCATGTATTCTCTTTTCTTCTTTATCATTTATTAAGAAAGGAGTGTTTTGTCTAGAAAATTTGGCTTAACTAATAGTATTTTCCATAAGGATAGTTTATTTTTATTCCTACTTGTGGCTTGCTATCGTCATCACTTTCCCTAAAGTGGTCTGCTATCCTTTTTAGTTGAAAGGCAAATTATCAGTTAGTATAGATAACAAAATTTAGAGTTTGCTGTTCTCTTCCAGGTCTTCTCCCCCTCCTACACACACACTGGTGCATTTGGATCCAGTTCTTTTCCCTACAGTACATATATGGTACAATGAACCTCTGAGGCTGATGGAATGGCTGCTTTTTCCAGTGGTGGAAATAGCTTGCATTCCAGGTTGGAGGTTTGGTATCTCAGCTTCCACTCCTATAAATTTTCAGCAATTTTCAGCTGCGCTATAAACAGCATCTGTTTAGCAGCCTAGGAGTTTCAGATGCCTGAAGAAGACCAAATTGCTCTGGTGTAACTGCGCTGCCTGCCTTTTTTCATCTCTGATATAATTTAGGGCTTCTCATCTTCTTTGATCTACAGAAGGATTTTCTGAGATGTGAATAGTTGGGGGAAGCTGATTTAATTTGAATCAGTGGCAGCTGGTAGTACTCCTGCTTTGGAGATATCTCCAAAATAGGTTCAGTACCTTGGATAGCTCCTTGAAAATTCAGACTAAAGTTCCTTGACCCAAAGAATAAGAAGTCTCCAGGTAACCTTGTCATCCGCTGTCCTGCTCAGGTCTTGTAAACTCAGGGCTGTGGCTTCCTTGATTGACTCTATCCAGTTGTAATTTGGTCTTCCTTTTCTCCTACTGTCTTCTACCGTATCAAGCACTATTGTCTTTTCTAGTAAGTCATGTCTTCCTATGGTATGTCCAAAGTATGACAGTATCAGTTTAGTCATTTTGGCTTCTAGGAAGAGTTCTGGTTTAATATGCTCTTGGACCCATTTATTTATCTTTTCAGCAGTCCATGGTATTCGCAGAACTCCTCCCCAGCACCTCATTTCAAATGAACTGATTCTATTCTCACTAGCTTTCTCCACTGTCCAACTTTCACAACCATACCTTGAAATCAGAAGAAAAACTATATTACGTATAATCAGGTATGAGAGGTGTTTTGCTAACATGAATTCTGTAGAGTTATAAGCAGTATTAGTCTCAAAATGGTTTAGGAACAAATTGATAAGTAATATGATGGAGAATCTGTATGAAGCTTCTGGACCAAGAGCTTCTTGCACTATCAATCAGAAAACATTGTGAGGCTGTTTCAGCTTTCCCTCCTTGATTAATTTTTTGTATAAGAAAAGACAAGGGAAGCAACAGAATTCAGAAACCACAGGAGTGTACCCATGGAAAGCAATGCCATCTGAATTCCACCCTCCCCCAAATAATTTGTGTGAATGAGGCAAGGTAATTGCACCATAAAAACATTGTTTAGAAGTACTTATCATTCTCATTGCTATAAAGCTTTAATCCTAGTGTATAAACATGAGATATCTCTGCCTGCCCCCATTGTTTAACTGAGGCTTAATAAGAAATACAAATAAAGCCATAGACAACTGAGTGAAAAGGCAGATGTCATAAGTTCATGTTCCAAGCTTGATGTCATGTTTCAGAAGTGCTGCATTTTTATTTAAATCTGTGCAAGAGCTCCAGATCTGGAACTGTGAAAACATGGTCTTCCTGTCTGTATTCTGATGACAGATTCAGATTCCTGAGAGGTGGAGGCATATTATAGTAGAAGTGTAGCTCTTTCTGTTGGCACATTTTTACCCAATGAGGACATATATGATGGATGTACAGAAGGTTGTATTTACTGTACTAAGTCTCTGGAAGAGTTAAAATTTTAAAAGGATTAATTAAGAATCTGCTGTATTTTCTAAAACATGTTCTGGAAACATACAAATAGTGTTTTTAACTTTATTTTATAACAAAGCTTAGAATACAATTTAATATCCTAAGTCATTGCCCTGTTCTCTTTCTCTTAGCCATTGCAGTGACAATGCCATATTTTAACACAGATTCAGGCATGCATTCAGAATAGTTGATGTCTTTTCTGCTGATATTCAGTAACATGCAGCACCAATCTATATATGTCTACTCAGATGGAAGTCTCACTGAATTCAACAGGACGTATTTCCAAATAACCATATAGGACTGCAATCTCAGTAGTTTATATCTGAACACTTGAACTGCCTCAGTTAAAAACTTTTCCAAGGAAGCTGATACGGCTAGTAGTTTATGATAGGTCCAGGCTCTGTGAATGTGTCACCACTTCAGAGCCATTTCAGCTAGTGACGTCTTATAGCCCTTACGATGCAATCTTATGCATTTCTACCCAGGCATCATTTCCATTGTGTTTATTGGACAACAAGTTTATATATTATTGCATGTTTGAATTCCATAAATTAAAAGTATACTGTGTAAATAATCCTTTCTTTTCTCTGATTTAAGTAGCCTGTCCAGCAATATTGTTGGTTGTTGTTATTGTCTGTCTTCAGGTCATTTCCAACTTATGGCAACCCTAAGGTAAGGTGACCCAGTCCCAGGGTTTTTGTGGCAACATTTGTTCAAAAGGGTTTTGCCTTGGCCTTCCTGAGGCCAAGAGAGTGTGATTTCTCCAGGTTTGCCCAGTGGGTTTCAATGGCCAAATAGGGATTTGAATTCTGGTGTCCAGGGTCATAGTCCAATGCACAAACCATTACACCATGTTCTCATTTGCTGAGGCCTCCTCAGATAATTTTATAAACTCCTTCTGTAGCCTCCTTTATTAGTCCCCTCTCCAACAGTCTACAAATCCCAAAATATTGTAGTGCTTCCTTGTAAAGCACTTGCTTGGACTGCCTAAAAATTTTGTTCAGGGGCAGCTCATGGTGTGTTTGTATGTGTGTGCACGCATGCTAGAATGCATGTGCCTTGTTTTCTTGGCAATTAAAGAATGATGTTCAAGTCATGAACCAGCAGTAATTTTGTCTGTCACTTTCTTATGCATCTACATATCCTTTTAGAGATGATGCCATTTCTACTATATATAGTATTCTAAGTGCGGCTGCACAGATAGATAAGGGTGCCACAGGCCTGAATATTCTATTTTGAATTTCTCCTTTAATAATCCTTGATATGGAGGTTCCCTTTTTCATTGCTGCTGAAAGCAGATATTTCATTGACCTCTCTCCAGATCTCTTTTCTATTAAGAGATGCTATTGTGAAATGTCTAATTCAAATCAATTTCCGTTCTTCTCATGGCAGCTGTCTTGAAGTAGAAAAGAGGAACATCCTGTCTATAAAGCCTGTTTCAGCATTTTCCTCTTTCTTCATACTTTCTTAAAATTATATCTCCAGTTTAAATGTATGAAAATATCAGGTATTTCATCTGCTATGGAGACAAAAACAGCTAAATATTGCATGTCTTTCATATTTAACACACTATTTCTACTGGCGCCACTGCAGACTTCCATTTTAAGTTACAAGTGTTTGCTCTGAACATATAGGTAGGGGACTCTTACCCATGTCTTTAACACTAGTACAGATTTGTAACTGCCCCCAGGAAGGGTCACTTTATTGTCTTTACTGTTGTTTCTAAACCCAACATTTCTAAGCTTAATTGAAATATGAGACTCAAGAGCAGAGCATCCAATAATACTCTTAGCTGAAGAAGACCCCACGCATTCTTGCCACCAAATGTTAGTTTACAGAAACATAGCATGGAGTGAGCTGGGACTGGCACAAAATAAAAAGAAGATAAAAAGAGTCCTGCTATATCTGAATAAAGGACTACCAAGTCTAGAATTCTGTTTCTCACAGATGAGAAGTGAGCAGCTTGGAGTGGGGGTAGGGGGAGAAAGGTAAGGCATAAATTAAATAAATGCATACATTTGGGAAGCCCATAGCACAATCTGAGAGAAGTTGCTGGTGTCAGAGACACATTGCATATAACCATCATGACACATAGTCACTGATAGCCCCAGCTATATCTTGTTGTTATTACCCAAAATATATAGGGAGGTGGAACCAACTAGCTAAAAGAAGATGATAAACAAGCTCCCTGGCTTAGATTTCACTTCTGAGCAGGGATGGAGCATAATTTGAGCAAGTGGTTTTGTGCCACTGTTTTGGTCTGTTCATTACAGCTGTTTGCGTATGCCAGCTCAAAGCTAGCTGATGATATCTAGCTTGCATGTGAAAGACAGCTGTGTTGGCAGTGGGGAATCTGAGGACAGATCATGTATGCTCCTGGGTTCAGTCCCCAGTATTTCCGGTTAAATGGATTCTGTAGTAGATGAGGAGAATGTGCCAAGAGAGCTCCTGCCAATAGCCAAGTTTGGGCTAGATGTATATTTAATTTTGAAAAAGGATGCTTCCTGTCTTTCTGTGCCTTAAAAAAGGTATGGAAGATGTATATGCAGCTTAACCACAGTGACTAGAGAGACCAGTAATGTTGTATTCCTCACATGCCATGGTGGAATTCAGATCTGAAACTGCAGCTATCTGATTAATACTGTTAGCCGGCCATGCTGGCTGTGGCATGCTGGAAGATGTAGTACAATAAAAGAAATATTTCTAAGGCCTGCACTGTACCGATTCTGATAGAACTAGACTTTTTAGTCAAATATTTGACTTACTGCTCTAGTGTTACAACACAGGCAAACAGCTGACTTTGGATAGGTACCAGAGTGGCAGGGTGCAATTTGGCTGCCACTGTGAAATTCTTGCAATGTAGACAGCTCTAGTTACATGTCAGTTTAGAAATCCCCATCCTGAGTTCTTGCAGCTATAACAACTTGTTAATTATTTGTGAAGTAACAGTCTGTACAATCTCTGGCTCACATTTTTCATACTGGTCATGTTGTTGATAGGCATGTAATGTGAGCATAATCCCTTTGCTAACAAGCCTCTGAGGGACCAGCTTTCTCCAATCTGGAAATTTTCAAGAACAACAAATGCTGAAAGAGAGGAATTGTGAGCACACATATGAGTTTTGCTACTGTGGCTGAGACTATTACATGGTAGCCATTATTCAAAGTCAGGAAACAGGTGAGGCATTTTTGTCTGTTTCTTTAGGGGAATACACATGCTCTTTTTCACTTGGTTTAATGGGTGAGATAAAACTGCCATGCCCCTGGAATCACAAGCAGACTGCTACTAACTTCTAAGAGTTTCATTTTGACATGCAGTTTTTACCAGCTCCGACCTAAATGTCTACACACCTGTTTCCCTGACTGTTGTAGATCTTAGGCTAAATCCAATTGATAGTTTCCACTAGAGTAGAATGGGAATCAGCAGGATCTTATTAAATTAGCATGCATGTAAATTCATTTGATTCAGTGGGTCTACTCTAATTAAAACTGGTAATCACTTTAGGCCAGGGTTGGGAATCATGCAAGCCCTCCTGCAATTCCCAGAGTTCCTTACCTCTGGTTAGTGTTGTTGGCAGATGGAGTTCATATGACTTACCTTCCAGATTAGACTTTCTCTTCTTCTTCCATTCTGCCTTGAGAGAGTGTTAAATGCAGCTCTGGTGTGTGTTTGTGCGTGCGTGCGTGCGTGCGCTTGCCTTCAAATTGCCTGACAACTTTTAATGACCTCACAAATTTTATAGGGTTTTCTTAGGCGAGGAATACTGAGAGGCAGTTTTGCTAGTTCTTTCTTCTGAAATACAGACTACAATAACCAGTATTTGTTGATGGTGCACCATCTAAATACTAGCCAGGGCTGACCCTGCTTAGTTTCCAAGATCAGATCTGGTGCCTTTGGGTATTTGGCAGCTATACTGGGGCACCAACAGACAGAAGAAACTCTTCTAAATGGATGATAATTTATACCAGTCCTCATTTAGCCAAATGCTAACCATTTGGATTAGCACCTACTCTTCAGGGATTTAAGCAGACAGAGGAGGAACAGCTGCTGCTTCTCTTTAGTAGCAAAGAATTACTCCCAGAATCCCAGAACTTATGCTTTCCTCACATCTTTTCAGGGTTGGCGTCTCTCTCCAGCCACAGCCTGAGAATCAAATTAAGTGCTGACAAGGACTGTTGCCAAGTCAGATCTATCCCAGGCCTTCTAATTTGAAGATCCAAACCTGAGGGCTAGAGATGACCCCCTTGTGATCTTACTGAAGTCTTGGTGATTTTACAAGAGAGAGCACCTTTTGATATCATTAAACATGGTACACTGTCAAACACAGTTGCACAAATTGTGCATTAAAACAACAACAAAACACTGAGTCAACTCATTGAAAAAAATATGTTTAGACGCACTTTTCACGGCAGTATTCTCACTGTGATATTCTACCCTCTTGCCTTGAAGACTTGAGAAGAAGGCCAAGCCCTCAAATCTGGAAGCCTTGACAGGGAAGGTATAACTAGGTGATCTTTTTGTTAAAAATTTATTTTCAGATTTTCTTAAGGATACAGTTTGGTTTGGTAGCCACTTTTTTTTTCTTTGAAGAAATATTGTCATTTGGGGAGATGGAGAAATTCTCTTGCCTTCCTCCTTACTCACATCACCTTCCAGTATTCATATACTTGCATGAATCTCTTCTGTGGCAGCCTGGGCAGGTCTGAGTAGTTGACTGGTGAGCTCTGCCAAAATATTGGTATTCCAGTACTTAGTGACCCAAGAATAGCAAGTGCTGATAGGCAGCCCCGTATTTAATGACAAACTATGCTACTCCTCTGTGGCATCAGGTTTCAGATACGAGTATCTTTAAGGTCAGATGTGAAGGAGATACTAGGTCACAAGGTATTTTTTTAAACAATAAGGTTTTGTTCAAGAAATTAGTCTAGTAGAGAACTATTTATGTTGCCTTCTTCAGGGGCTATTTGAAAAGGAGAACACAGTAAACAAGGCACAAAGTTAACAAGTACAAAAGCTGCATGTTCATATATACCAAAATGGAATATGTGATAATACAGTTGATCCAAGAAAAATTCATCAGGTATGACAAGAAGCTCTGTATACTTGCATATAAGATAGGAATCTCTGCATACTTGCAAAACTATTAAAAATTGACCTACAAAGAGGTGTCTCCAAATCTTCCAAATTGTAACATAATAGTCAGAGTAAGAGGTAAGGAATGCCCCCATTTTTATTTGTTTATTGTCTCAACTTTCTTAGATTCCATTTTATGCATAAGTTAACATGAGGCATATATGTACATGTAACTTCTGCTTGTTTAGCTCATGTCTTGTTTAATGTTACTTTGTTGTTGTTTGTTGCTGGGTGTCTTCAATATTTTCCAATTTATGATGACCCTAAGGCAAAACTTTCACAGGGCAAGATGTATTATTTATAGGAAGTTTGCTATTGCTTTCCTCTCAGGTTGAGATAGTATGACCTGCCCAAAGCAAACCAGTGGGTTTCCATGACTGAGTGGGAATTTGAACCCTAATCTCCTATAGTCCTATTCAACATTCTAACCACAACATTGCTCTGGCGTTCTCCTAATGTACTCTGTCCCTTTTCTTTTTTTAACAGCCCTGAAGATCAATAAATATTTCTCAGATAAAATCCTTTGGCCTCATTTCTGAAATAAAACCTTTTTTTTTTACATCTTAAGCCTTAGGCCATTTGCGTCCTACACTATTATCATGTTATTATTCCACTTTCAACATCCTGTGGAATTCTGGGATTTGTAGTTTACTGAGACCAAAGAGCTCTCTGGCTGAGAATTCTAAATGCCCCTCTCTAAACTGCAAACTCCAGGATTCCATAGGATGTTGAAAGTGGAATAATAGCACTCTAACAGTGCAGTGCGGAAATGGCTTTAGTCTCACCTTCATATGAAATTTTATTGAGTGTTTCCAATTTTTTTTTCTTTCTAATCTTAAGGACTGGCCACTTTTGTATGTCCTCCATGCACGCACTGCTCAACATCTAATGCCTTGCTGATGTGCAGTTGCCAAATGAAATCTGGTAGGCATCCACTACAAGCTGGGCCTTTTTAGTTGTGGAATGGCCTCCACAGAGAATTTTACCAGGCCATAAATTCTGTATTCTTTCAGGTGCCAGCTCAAAGGAGCTTTCTTCTCAGAAAAATTTAGGCTCATTTCATGCTGGTTCATGCTTCTTGGAAAATTGATAATGATGAATATTTGCTGCTTTGTATTTTGTATTTATTCTCCATTATTGATTTTAATCTTGTGAACTGGTTTTGATTTAAAGCTGTATATAGATTACTAAAATAATAAATAATAATCATAGCCACAGGGCTTCTGATAGGCAAAGAGGATGTGGCACCTTTGACTGCAAAGCCCTATCACAATGATTAGGCAGTTGGCAAAGATATGAGAAGCTGAGGAGAATCTAGATGAAGAGATCAAAGATTGTCAAGATGTGTATGAACTTTCTTTCCCTTTCTTAAATGTGCTTCAGTTTCCATTTAGTGGACAGGTAGCCAACATGTTTCTGTGCCATTTTGCTTGATAAAAGTAAATTTGCTCACCTTTTGGAAGTAAAGAGGAATAAAAAGTAAAGGATGAGAAAGTGTAAATCTTTTCTTATCTCATGTTCAGAGGCGGATCTGGGCTGGGGCAACTGGGACACATGTCGCAGCTGCCAACGTCAAGACGGGGTGCAAAAAGGAGGAATCCCCTTGCCAGCCCCCCAATAGCCCCACCCACCTCTACCCATTGCTCATGCCACCCCCACTGCCGCTTGCCCTGCCCACTTCTGCCCGATGCTGATCAATCCACCTCCACTTGTCCCTCCGCTGCCTGCCACCATTAACCTCATCCATTTTCCACCTCTCGCCCTGTCCACTTTCCTCCACTCACCTTGCCCACTTCTGCCCGCCCACTCGCCCGTCCACCTTCACTCGCCGCTCCCCACCTGCCACTACCCACTTCTGCTCAGCCCACCCATCTCCATTTGCCCTGCGTCTCACCACATCTGCTCCTGCTGCTCACCATGCCCACTTCCATCCACTGTTCACCCCGCCCACTCCCAGTCGCCTCTCCTCCGCCTGCCGCTGCTCACTCCTCCCACTTCTGCCAGTTGCCACACCCATTTCTTCCCACCACTCACCCCGCCCCCTCCTCTCACCCTGCCACCTTGCCTTGGGTGCTGTTAAGGATCGGTACACCACTGCTCATGTTTTTATATGGGGTGGTGATGAATTTCTGATTTCCCCTTTGCTTCACCACATTTCAAATGGGTCTTTCATTATATATTTAAGAATTGTTCTCGCCTCTTACAGCCTTGAGGGT
Organism: Iguana delicatissima; assembly: GCA_948472985.1. Lineage (NCBI taxonomy): Eukaryota > Metazoa > Chordata > Lepidosauria > Squamata > Iguanidae > Iguana > Iguana delicatissima. Next base: position 954,124 of record CAOKZL010000081.1, on the reverse strand, counting down.
GAAGCAATCCATCTTTCAGATTCCTGTGACCCTGTATCTTAACACTTTCTTGCACGTTTGTTGCACTGTGACAATTTTATGACAGTGAAAGTCAAGCAGGGTGGGCAGTGTTTGTGGTCAGGTTTTCCTCACCACAAATTCCGTTCTCATGTGCCCTCCTTATCTTGTGGATTAAGAAAAGGGAAGCAAACTTTGCTGTTGAAATTATTCAGAAGATTCTGGGCCCAGCTGATGTAGCAAGTATTGGCAAGCACAGGGAAAGGATGTTTTGCATAAGAACTATCTGGAAGTCAAGTGCTAATGTTAACAAGACAGTTCTGAGGCCATTAGAACACTGCTTAGCTGAGTTAAAGCTAGCCCCTGAGCATTATAAAACCATGTACTGCGTAGATAATTTAGTGGAGGTTTGCCACTTGAAAGAAATCACGAGTGGTGTTTAAATGATTTTTTAACCAGCTTATATTTGTCTTGGATGTCCTATCATGCTATTGATACCAGTCATAAAACATCTTTCCAGAATAAATACCATGTTTGAGAGCAGGTGTGTGAGGTAGCACTTCCTTGCTTTGGTTCTATTACTACCTCACAGTAAAGTTCTAGCATATATTGTTATACTTCTTGCATTTTGTTTTTTCATGTGGGGCATCATGCATGTTAATATATTAAATAACTGGCAGAGGCTAGCTGAAGTTGTTTTTTTTTAAGAAGATTCTCTATTTCTGTTTTGTTTTTTCTTCTGAACCCACTATGGCGACCGGCCAGCACATTGCAGCAAATGTCATAGGAACCATCACAAAATGGCTAGCATCTGTGGGAGAGGATTGCCCATTCACAAGATTGTCAGAAAACATGTGACCAAGAACTTGATATATTTTAGCACAGTGGTTTTCATCTTTGGTCTTCCAGATGTTTTGGACTCCTAACTCCCAGAAGCCTCAGCTATCATGACCAATGGTCAGGAATTCTGGGGAAATGAAGTCCAACCCATCTGGTGGGTCAAAGGTTGAGAACCAGTGTTTTGGTTGATAACCTGCTGGGCTGTAAAGCAGTATACCTGACCTATAGCCACAGCCATCTTCACTCCCCAAGTATAACTCTTGAACTACTGAAGCACTCTAGAAAAAGAAAATGAAGATGATAGGATGCATAAGACTCTTCACTTTGCAGGAACTCAAGCCAGTTTTTTTTTTTTTAAAAAAAAGAGTGTATGCAGACTGATTAAAAATCCCAGATTTTGTTCCTGTTCTTTCCAATTTTATACTGTGTTAAAATAAACTAACCTAGGAAGTTGGTACAAGAAGATTCTGCTTGTGTCAGAAGCTGATAAAATGTGTATGGATCTCCAAATTAAAATTGGAAAGAACAGAAACAAAATCTGGGACTTTCTGACCTTTTTAATCAGGCTGGATGCACTCTCCAAAAATCAGGAGGAACAAAAGACACTGATGGACACCATGTGGTGTGTTTACAGGCACCATTTTAGAGACCCATATCCTAGATCAGTCCTCAATTATGATATTCTCAAATGGCCACAGTAGTTAAGAAAATAATAGATCAGTTATTAAGACCCATTTATTTCCATTCTTTTTTAAACTGAAAAATGGGGTTTCCCTTGAAACCAGCGGAGATTTCACTTGGTGCAGAATTAATTGGTCAAATGAATGTGAGCTGCGGAGAATAACTGCCGCATTATAAAATCTGTTACCAGTTTGTTTATGGGTTATATTCAATATTGATGCTTCTATAAAGTCTAGCTCAAGTATACCTGAGGGAATACTTATTTTCATATTTGCCTCCCCATGCATAATGGTCCAGTAATGAGACATTGTTGCTGGCACTGCCTTTCATCAGAGGTTAAATTGCCTGTAACATCTATACAGCATTTTCAGTTGTGACCTTGCAAATGTGGACTATCTTACCACCTCTGGATCAGAAAATTGGACCTGGCCAGATGTGCTTTCCAAACTTCTAATTTTTTTTTTAAGAGAACGTTGGTCTTTAATGTTTTGAGCTGTTCCATTTTTCCTGTGGATTGAGAGTAAACTCTTTTTACTGTGTCATGTTTATTATTGCTTTGATTTTTAAATTATATATTTAGAATCCTCTCCAGTTTGAGAATTGTTGCCAATTGAAAGCTGATTAAATTTTTTTTAAAATAAATCATACTTAATGAGTAAAAATGCAAGAAACACTGGGGGATACTCAGATAATTGGTGGAAATTTTGTAAGGTAAATGGGAACACACTTTTCTTGTTTAGAAGCATCTTAGTGTTGTTTTTTAAAGAACAATAATTTTCCCCCTAGAGGAAATGTGCTTATTTGGGTAACGTGCCATTGGGAATGTAATTGTATTTGTTGTTATATTTTGTTATAATTCTTTAAATACATTTACCATGGATGCATATGTAAATTTCATTAACAGAATAATTTTTTCCACTTAGCCAAGCAGAATTAACGCAGCCCTTTAGAGTTTTCTGTGGCTTCATCATATAGGAAGTCCAAACTAGAGTAGACCCATTGAATCAATGGAAATCCAATAAGGCAACACAGTTCAATAGTTTAATGGATTTACTTTTGTTGGGGCTAACAAATGGATTTAGACCTTATTGTTTTAACAAGGAGTGATGGGATCATTTTGCCTACTCCAGAAAGCTCTCTAGCTAGAGGCAGAAAAAAGTGGGATGGATCATATTCAACCTTTTTAGCAACCATTTCGCTTAGAAGTTGGGAAGGGAAAGGACAGAAAGAACCAGCAACCAAGAAGAAAAGAAAAAGAACACAAGGAGAGAGAGAAAAAGTATTAGCCTTCCCTACACATATGATTACGATCCTGGGCTTTCTCAGACCATAAGTTTGAAAACCAGCAAGCAGAGCAAAACTCCTCACATGAAGTTACTTTTTAAGCTGCTTTGAGTCCCATTTTGGGAAAAAGATGGAATATAAATCTAATTAATTAATTTTACTATAAACTCCAAGACTCCCCAGCTAATATGACCATGCTGGCTGGAGGATTTTGAGAGATGGAGCTGCAAAAGTAACTTTTTCAGACTCTGAATGGGATAAGTATAGCCCTGCTCATAGCTGCCGTGATGATTCTGTGGTATCTACAGTCCCAACAGACTAAAATGAGGCTCCTCTGCAGTGCAAATTATATTCGTGCACAGAAAGAGCCAGGAGAGTTATCTGTGTGTTGAATCCTCTGGTTTTTGTACATTTCTTCAACAGTTTCAGATTAGCTCTATTGCATATGAGTCCAACATTGTATTTTCTGCTCTTTGATTAGGCACTAGCTTTTGGGAGGGGAGAATAACATTTTTTTCTCCCTCTATTAGCTACATCCAAGGATATTAAAAGAACTAGCAGAAGTAATTTCAGAACCACTGGCAATAATCTCTGAGAATTCCCAGAGAACAGGAGAATTCTCAGCAGATTGGAGGAGTGCTCACCGATGGCTCTTATTCATCCTGGAGAGAAGTGACTATCGGGGTGTGCAGAGTTCTGTCCAGGGCCCAGGGCCTTTCAACATCTTTATCAATGATTTGGATGAGGGAACGGAAAGCATTCTTATCAAATCTGCAGATGACACCAGATTAGGAATGGTAGCTAACACCCCAGAGGACAGGATCAGTATTCAAAATGATCTTAGCAGATTAGAGAACTGGGCCAAAACTAACAATATGAATTTCAACAGGGAGAAGTGTGAGGTACTACACTTAGGCAGGAAAAAAAATGAAATGCACAGATATAATATGGGTGACATCTAATTTGACCACAGTGCGTGTGAAAAGGATCTAGGAGTCTTCATAGACCACAAGCTGAACGTGAGTCAACAGTGTGATGCGGCAGCTAAAAAACCCAGTGTGATTCTGGGGGTACATCAATAGGAATACTGTGCCTAGATCAAGGGAAGTAATAGTACCATTCTATTCTGCTTTGGTCAGACCCCACCTGGAATACTGAGCCCTTCTGTTAAGGAAGGATATTGACAAGCTGGAACATTTCCAGAGGAGGACGACCAAAATGGTAGAAGGCCTGGAAACTATGGTCTATAACGAGCAGCTTAGGGAGCTGGGTATGTTTAGCCTGGAGAAAGGAATGTTAAGATGTGACATGATAGCTATGTTTAAATATTTAAAGGGATGTCGTATGGAGGATGGAGCAAGCCTGTTTTCTGCTACTCCAGAGACTAGGACACAGCACAATGGCTTCAAATTTCAGCAAAAGAGATTCCATATGAACATTAGGAAGAACTTCCTGTTTGACAGTGAAATATGCTGCATTGGAGTGTGGTGGAGTCTCCTCCTTTGGAGGTTTTTAAACAGAGGTTGGATGGCCATCTGTTGGGGATGCTTTGATAGTGTATTCCTGCATGGTAGGGGGTTGGATTCAATGGCCTTTGTAGTTTTTTCCAGCTCTATGATTCTGTGATTCTATTACATGCTTAGAATTTTATGGAAATTAGGGATAACTACCATTAATCATTGGTTCATTTTTAAAAGAATGCAACTACACAGGTTTTATTCCAACATAATGCAGCACCTGTATTATTTAAAAGATCAAAGGTGGGTGGGGAATTTGAGAAGGCAGCAAAGAATTACTTTCTTGGGGCAGGAAGCAGTTTGCAAACAGGTTATTCTTGGCACCTCCAGTTCTTAACAAGAAAGGTAGCAAAATTCCTCAAGTGGATACCTCAGATACTTGCTCTTCTTTGTTGTATACTAGCTTTCCCCAACCAAGAGTCTAGATGTGTGGGATTACAATTCCCCCATTTCTACCATGTATAGCCATGCTGGCTGGGGATTATGAGAGCTTTACGTTTAACATATTAGCAACATGCCAGGTTGAGCAAAGGAGGAGAAAACTATACTGGATTGTATGGACCATGGATCAAAGACAGCATGTGGCGGCTTCCTGTGCTTCTTGAAGTAGAGGAAATGAAACAACAACCAAAAAGGTAGGTTACTCTTAACTGAAAGACAAGGTGGGGGAGCAGGGATACACTAGTTTAATTTTAGCAGTTTGTAAACAGGAAGCACATGGGATGGCACAGAAAGCTGAAACTCAGTCAGGATCCAAATGATAGCTATAGTACTAATGATACAAACCATGAAAGAAAAGGGATCAGCATTAATACAGTTATAGATAATATTCAAGTTGGAAATTTTCCTCTCAAATCCATTGCACATTCTTCCTTCCCCCCATACACATATTTCGACTGGTTATGTTGCAGGTGAGCCTGTCGTTCAAGTGGTGAATGGGAGGCAATCAGAGATCCTTCTCCTAAGGGCCCTTGAAGTGAAGAGGTTGAATCATTATTATTCATCACCAGGGTAGTTTGTGTGCTCATTTAGGTGACAGTTGTTTTCTCAAAAGAAAACAGCCTTTTGAAGTTTTTTAATTCTGGAAAATAAAAGAAACAGGGGCTGTCAAAGGATCAGGCATCCGGATGTGGCACTTTGAAACGAAGTGCACAAGGAAACAAATTTAAATGCATGGGAAAAACTCAGTGCTGTAACAGAGAAAGTGCCAAGAAGAGCCAAGTTGAGTCATTCTTTAACATGTTAGCAACAATATTAAATAGCTGAACAATAAATACTGCCTTTATACATGATGCATATTGACAGTAAATCATCATGCACTGCACAAAGAAGGTGAATGATTTTCCTTCCTTTGTCTCTTGCCATGGTACTTAGAGTGTTGTGATTGCAAAAATTAATCAGAAATGCAAAAGCAAGGAGTTTTTCTTCTACTATGGAGAGAATATTGGCAGCCTTCCCACTTACTGTTGAGCTTGGGGTTCAGAATTCATATTCCAAGGCACCTTTTTTGGAAATTTGGGCCAGTGGATAATGTGTTAGAAAATCTGGAGTCAAGTTTTGCTTCAGCTGTGACTCACAGAACTGTGATTTTACCCAACGCTTCAAACCATACTTGAAGAAATTTAACTGTGGTTAATGGTGCAATCATGTACATACTTTCCTGGGACTAAGTCTCACTGAACATAAGGGGACTTGCTTCTGAGTACATGCATACGGATTATGTTGCTATGGCAATTTTGGAATTTGCAAACCATATTTAATGATTGGCTAGCAACTAGAATGTGAATTAGAAGTTGTAACCTTATAACTTATGTATTGCCTTCGAGCAATGCTACCAGGAGAGTTTCCAAAAACATCATAAGATAATGAAATCGAAATAATAAATTGAACCACACTGTAATATGTACCCAGAACCTTAATATATCTATCATCCCCTCCAACATTTCACAGAAGAAAACCAGGAAACATTTGCCCAAGCAACATCAGAGTGTTCTCAAAAGGGCAATATTTATTAATGAGGAAGAACCGAAAAGCTAGGAGAGGCTGCAGCAATTTACTACCTGAGCCTACTTGGAAGGACAAGTTTTTCACTCTCCTCCCTGCCCCCCCATTGCTACACATAAAGGGGGAGGCATTTAAGTGACCTAGACAGTTCCATGCTTCCATTTTTATAGAGGATGTCATTGCAGAACATTATACAGTCAGCCCTCCACATTTGTAAGTTTCACTTTCGCAGATTTGATTATTCACAGATTATTTGCTGTCGCCTCTGCTGCCTCCCTATGCCATTTTTAATAGGGACTGCAAGCCTCATGAGACTGGGAAACTGAATGAGGCTTGTAAGTCCCTATTAAAAATGGTGTGGGGCAGCAGTGGAGGTGGCAGTGAGTCCCACTAGCCCAGTGGTTCTCAACTTGTGGGTCCCCAGATGTTTTTGGACTTCAGCTCCCAGAAGCCCCAGCCACTATGGTCAATGCTCAGGGCTTCTGGAAGCTGAAGTCCAAAAACATCTGGGGACCCACAGGTTGAGAACCACTGCACTAGCCACCCACTTCTGCCTTGTGAAGGATCCCTGATGCCTCAAAGGAATCCACAGTAAGTTTAATATGGTGATCATACTTCTTTTGTGTGTTACATATAGTTTGAGAGGGCCTAGAGTTATTCATGTTTTCTTCACTTTCACAGGGGTCCCTGTGCCCCTAACCCTAGCGAATGTGGAGGGAGGACTGTACTGAATCATTTCCACTCCTCTGGTGTTTCCATTTTTATTTTATAAGAACTACAATCCATTTCTATAGAGGAAATAACTTAAAGCCCACATCCAAATTTAAATGATAACTGCACAAGATAGGTCATTTTATAGGAGGTATATGAAAACCTGCAAATGTAACTGTTTCATGGCTTGCATGTTATTGCTTAAATGGAAATTCCTTCTATGTGGAAAATGTTTAGCATGCAGTATGGCTTACACAAGGTAATATAATAGATCACTTTCTTTTGTGTGAGTATATATAAGCTTTTGAACTTCACAAAACTGGAAGGACCAAACTTCAAGTAGAATGTCAAGCCCTTAATCCATGCAGAAGTACAGAATTAACATAACCACATTTTTTTCCATTTAAACAATGCATCAATTATGTAACTGAGCTCTTTTCTTTCAAACCTTTTAAAAGTGGATTAATTCTGTGAAATAAATTCAGTGTGCATTCTAAGCCCAAACTGCTTAGCATCTCCTTATCCATTTTTGTCTGGCACAGTAAGAAATGTGTTACTTCAAACCTCAGAAGCTACAGATAAAGGGTGGAGTCAAGAAAAAGAGAAACTAGCATGTTTATGTAAAAGAGACTGTTTTAGTTGTACAGATCTCAAAGTTGCCACCCCAGCACCAAAATGTTCAGGAAGGAAGTAGCTTAAAAGCTTCTTTAGTTCGGTGTCTTCAGTTCAGTAGCTTTTTGACTGACTTGTGGCCATGATGATGCATGTGGAAGAGGAAGATCCAGTTATGCTTGATGAAGCTGAGGATGTTTTCTGTGAAGGTAAATAATTTCTTACAAAACTTCTCCTTTTGCCACTGCATGCTGAACATGAGGAGTCAGCACACATTTCTCAAAGTAAAGAAATCAAGTGCTCTCGATGCTCAGAGAAGCTACAGGGGCTAACAAAGCACCAAAAGATGCTTTCTGCCTATTGAATAAAGAAGAAAAACTGTTCTGGAAGTAATATAGTACTGAATGATATTCTTTAATTAAAAAGAGAACTCATTTCAAAAGGGGGCAAGACTCTAAGACAGGTTTGCTCCCCAAAAATGAATTATGGTTTCATTGAGGTGATGAAGTGGACTGCAGTCCATGAAAGGTTATGCCAAATAAACGTGGTTAATCTTTAAGGAGGCACAAGGTATTCTGGGCTTTTTGCTACGACAAAGATAGCTACCACCCCTGGGAGTTACTGTTAAAGAATGTAAGAGGTATAGTGACACTCTGTCTGCCACTGCGGTACATAAATCATTAAAGGCATCACTCTTCCAGTTGTGCTCACTCTAGGAAGCCCTGTTTCAGGAATGGACAACCGTGTTCTCCAGATGTTTTGGGCTATAACCTTTTAACTACTGACTGTGTTGACTGGGGAGTACAGGGATTGTAGTACACAGCATCTGGACTGCATGAGGTTGCCTGTTAGTTAATGCTGTAACAATGTTTCAGTGCAATTTAGCTGGCAGAAGAGGTTGTAGATAATTTTCCTGAAATTCCAAAATGAAAGAATTTTACCACCGTGGTATACCCACTTTCTGATGAATTGCAGAAAGATGGGTGAAGAAGAGCTTTCACCTCTTTTCATTCTGTTATGTTCTGTCTTTGCCATATGCCATAATGTTAGGATTTTCGTGGAACTACAGCATAAAACTCAGAGAACATTCTGGTGATTAGAGGTATATGTTGCAAGGTGTGGTCCTCAATCACAGTATCGGCTTGGCTGTGAACTGCAGTGGAGCCTTATGAAACCAAACCATCACTGCATGGTTTCATTCTCCCATCTGTTTTAGGGAATTAAGCATAATGGCTTCCTTTATATTGTACTTGAAGCTCTGAATGAAAATCCAATATAAATACCATTGTAAAGGTAGATGATTGTTAACCCTTGGATTTCTCTATATAAATTCTAAGCATTCATGTTTAAGGGATATAATCTAAAATGTGATAGTCATTTAACATAAAATTTGAGCCCTCAAAAATGTTTGTGGAGAGCAAATTTCTTTGATGCCTACAGGTAGTTGTGAAAGCAAATGTACAAATGTTATCATTATTTAGGACTTCCTCAATTGAGAGGTTCTCTAATGCTTCTCAGTAAGTGGTGATAGCTTTCTTAGGTCTGCACAATTTTATCTTGATCTTTTAACGCACAAGTCAATTGGAATAGGTCAATCAGAAAATTCAATGGAAACATTCAAGGGTACTGAAATTGGCACAACCAGTCCTGGGGTTAAGGGGCCATAAGCAATATTGTCCTCCACCTATTTGCTTCCTTAAGCACAGACTCTCATTATAAGTGGGAGGCAGAGGAAGGGGTTATAGGGAGAAGTGGAAACAGATAGTGATAAGAAAATAGAAGACAAGGCTGCTGCTGCTATCTTAATTCTTGTCTTTGCTCATTTCAGTAGAGACCAGAGGCATTCTGGAAAAATTAAGATGGGGGCTAGAGTCACTCCTGTGGGAGCTTGCACTAAAACAGATGCTGGCATCAGCCTCTGACCTGTGGGCTGTGGGCAGTTTCCTCTGCACATAAGATGCTTCACTAGCTGTGCAAACTGATGTGTCTCAAGCATCTTAAACTAAAGGTAGACAGATAGGTTCTTATAGTTTGGGGAGGGAGGCTGATGCATTGCTTAATACACCTGTGTCAAACACAAGGCCCATGCTGAATCAGGCACACAAGGCCATTTCATGTGGCCCTCACACATCTCCTGCAGCTGTGGCACTCCCCCCACTTGGTGAGCCCAACCCCCACGTTGCAGCTCCCAGCTGCCACTATTCTGAAAAAGGGCCCAACAGCCAGCGCTCATGATCTGCTTCTACTTCTGACTGCTCCTCTGTCCAACTCTCACCATCAGAGCATTCCTGCGGGTTACCATGGCAAAAGTCTGTGCAGCTCACAAGAGTTGGACAGAGGAGCAGTCAGAAGTAGATGTAAATCGCAGATCGTAGATTGCTGGGCCCCTCTTCAGAATACCGGTAGCCGAGGGCCTACAATGGAGGGATCGGGCTCACCAGGTACAGAGAGAGACAGGAGGGCAGAAAGAGCCACAGGTGAGAGGGGAGCAGAAAGAGGCACAGAGAGGGTCTTGGGGCTGAAAGAGGCACAGAGAAGGGCTGGGGAGAAGAAAGTGGCACACTTTGGGTATATTGACCAATTCTATGTCACTTTACAGAGGTATAGGGACCATAAACTATGATCAAATAGCACAGAATGTCCAAGGAAAGAAAAGTTGATGCAGAGGGAAGACAATTTAAAAACCAGTAATAATCGAATGCTGAGGCAATTATTTAATAGATATTGTCTTACAAATGCAACTGGCCCTTTGAGGACAACCATAATGCTTATCTGGCCCAAGATGAAATTGAGTTTGACACCTGTGGCTTAAAAGTATGACATATTAAAAGTCAAATTAAGGAAAATTTGCATGTGTATGATGCAGGTTTTAAACCACTGGCTTTTATAGGATATTAATGCATTGACTCCATCCCTACCAAGATTTTGGAAAAGCTTGCAGCTAGCTGAAATGTCATAGGGTTAAAGGACAAAATTATGGACGATCATTAGAACCAGTGTTGTGTGTGATAGGAATTTCTGAAACATTTCACTATTTTGCATGACATTATCAGTGCCTAACGTGATGGATTTACACAAGAATATTGACTTACTGGCAGATGGACAATACGTTAAGTCTGACAGTAAAAACTGGAGAAACCTAGAGGTTAAAAAAAGTGCTATCTTCATTTTGTGCCCCTATCACTTCCAGTCTTTTGTGGCCTTGAGCTTACTGAACTGGGGGTGGGGTTGGTCCCTAGAATTCCCCAGCAACAATATATTGCTCGGGTAATCTCTGATGTAATGCCAAATATTTGGGATTGGCCTGGTCCTGAATGACAATTGAGACAGTTGGATCTTCAAAATAACTGTTTCCTATCTGAGAACTGCTATTGCTAGTATGTGGGTGTGATTCAACAGAACTGCTTGCATTCATGAAATCTCATTGGGGGTGTGACTATGAGGTCTTTCGTGATGGCTGCTCCCACTTCAAAATTTACCATTGCTCCACTGGTGTTACACCAAATCTTTCATGCTGGAGGTTTAAATATCTCAAAAGCTTATGCAGTTTTTTTTAAATCTCTGGCAGGGATTTTATGGCTTGGGAAGTGAATTCTTTACTCAGGGATGTGCTGTACATAGAGGTTAAGAATAGGCAGAAGCCACTTCTGCCACCAAAATACCCTTCTGCTAACAGAAACCCCTTTTCTCAGAGATCTACTAACAGATAATTCTGCCAGCTAAGATCTTCTGGGAGAAAAGGCAAAAGTGGGTAGAGGGTGGGGTGACGGAGGAGCCAAATTGTAATGATCCAAACCTCCTCTGCTCCAGGAACACAGCCACAATGCAGTTAAAAATTCAGGTTAACATGAGAATTGTACTAAATAATTTTCAACATTTCCTTGGATGGGAGTGTGAGAGTGGAATTCAGGAAAGCTACAGTGGGCCTCATGTTGGTTCAGCTGGCCTTTGTACATCTTGTCCAGTTAAGATTTTGCTGTACATCTTTATTCTCCTTAATCATGTATGCTTAACCCGTAAGAATTCAGATTATACTAACAACTCAGTTCCACTTCCTTTTGAACAACTGGTGATGCTTTTTTTTTTCTTCTCTCAGCTGTGAAGTATAAATGTATATGGGGCAGCTAGAAATATACAAACTAGCTGACAAAAATAACTGCTAATACAGCTAGGCATGGAAGATTTGCTTCTGATCACATACCCTGAATTACATTGCCCATTAACAAGGGTACCCACTTCCTATTTTAAACAAAGAACATTTCAAAATTGGAAACACCTACTCAAGCTGCTGCTCTGATCAAGGAGCTATAGAAACTGCAGGTCATAATTGCTTCCTGTTAGAAGTTACATTTTTGTTCTGTTTTCCAGTTGCTGTCTTTACCATGATCACGTTTTGACACAGTGAAACCACCGTAGGGATAGGTTTTTGTTATATGCCATCAAGCTGGCTTTGACTTACTATGAGGCTGTGAAAAAAGACCTCCAAAAAATATGTCATTAAAAGCCCTGGTGAGGTCTTGCAAACACAGAGCCATGGCTTCCTTGATTAAATCTGTCCCCCTGTAATGCAGTCTTCCTCTTTTCCTTCTGCCTTTTACTTTACCAAGCATTGTCCTCTTTTCCAATGAAACATGTGTCCAAAGAAAGATAGGCTCAGTTGGTCATTTTGTCTTCAAATTTGGTTTGTTCTAACACCCATTTAACTGTCTTTTTGGTGGTATGTGGTATTTGTAGAACTCTTTTCAAGCATCAAGTAAGGCTGGATGGCTTTGTACTGGGCATAAAAGTTGCTCTGTGTTTTTCCTCTCAGCTTTCTTCAGTGTCCAACTTTCACTGTCCAACTTTCACAACCACACATAGAAATAAGAAATACTGTGGCATTGATGATCCTGACTTTGGTATTTGGTGATATATCTTTACACTTGAGGATCTTATCTAGTTCTTTGAGGTGCCCTCTCAATCTTAGTCTTCTTTTCTTAGATGTAGTCTTCATTTTGATTAGTGACTAAGATAAAATACATGAAATCTTTAACAATTGAGATACCTTCATCACTCATTTTAAAGTCATGGACATTTTCTGTAGCCCTTACTTTTGTTTTCTTAATATTCAGCTGTAAGTTTGCTTTTGCATTTTCTTCCTTAACTTTCATCAGCAGTCATTCCTGGATTTTTTCTATTTTCTACTAATAATATGGTGTCACCTGCATATCTTAAACTGTTGATGTTCTCTCTCTCCATTTTCACACCTCTTCCTTCTGTGTCTGATCCTACTTTCTGTATAATATATTCTGTGTATAAATTAAACAGCCCCCTCATTAGTCACAATGTTTCGGGGTTCACAGTCTAGTGGGAGCTCGCTAGTTTGTGTTCTCCATCAACCTGACCAAAGATGGAACTAGAACAGTTACCCTATTGAACAACTCTCACACTCTCCCAGGTGATTGAGGATTCTGGGAGGCATAGTCCAAAAGGAACTTTCCCAAACTCTGGCCTCTTGCCAGTGTTTGTTGGGCAACATAAACATGTTCAGGGGGACCTCCATGTGTGGGAAATGCATTGCAAAGGATCCATATCTATTTCATACTGTCTTATGATGTTTCTTCTTAAAATGTTCTGCTTTGGCTAAGAGACTTTGTGATTTCATTAGGCCAGCAGTCTAGAGGTTGGGTACCTTCTGGCATACTTCAAAGAAAAATAAATGGTGACAAAACAATTCTGAATGTCTAGGACAGAGTTTTCCGAACTGTGTGTCGTGACAGTGTGTCAGCTCCAGCATGTAGGTGTGTCACGTGAACATAACGGGTTGAGAGGCTGTCTCTCCTGCCACTGTGGTGGGCCAGGCCCAGGTGAGGGCAGCAGCAGCAGGCCAGGCTTGAGTGGAGGGGCTGCCTCCACTTGCTGAATTACTTATTGAATTACTGTGTCATGAACTGATGCATATCTAAAAAGGCCATTTCCGCACTAGACTGTTATCGTGCTATTATTTCACTTTTAACATCCTGTGGAATCCTGAGGTTTGCAGTTTAGTGAGGAACCTTTGAGGGGCCTAAACTGCAAACCTCAGGATTCCATAGGATGCTGAAAGTAGAAAAATAGCACTATAACAATCTAGTGCGGAAATTGCCAAAGTGTGTCACCAACATGAAAAACTTGGAAAGCTTTGGTCTGGAGATTGAATATTAAAAGCCTTAGTTAATTTGACTCAGTATTATTAATCTAGCCTGGTATAGTGGTCTGAGCATTAGACTACAACTCTAGAGACCAGGGTTTGAATCCATGCACAGCCATGAAAAGCCACTGAGTGATCTTGGCAAGTCACAATCTCTCAGCTTCAACAGAAAGCAAAGACACACCCTCTCTGAACAAATCATTGACAAGAAAACCCTGTGGTTGGTTCACCTTAGGGTCATCATAAGTCTTTGGCCTTTTCCACACGTTCCGTGGAATTTGCGCTGCGACGTTTCCGGGTGGGTTTTTTTTTTGTCCGTGCTACTGCGGACATATTGTACAACGGTCTATTGCCATTTCCACACGTTCCATGGAATTCGCGCAGCAGATGTGATTGGCAGCTCTTTTTAAAAAAAATGGTCCCGTGCGTCATGACGTGCCTGCTCACGTCATGCCCTGCAGTTCCTCCCACTGTGACTCCCTCCTCCCATTCCTCCTGCTAGCCTTGAAATAAACCGTGATGATTTTTTATTTTCGTGCCCTATCTCGGGGGTATGGTTTTCCGCGCCATAGCTGGGTGGAGTGCATTTTTGCTCCCTATCTCTGGTGGGTTTCCGCGCCTGTTTTCTGCTTTTATTTTTCCCTGTGAGCGATGGAGGAAGAGGTGTTTCCTGAAGTTGAATGGTCCATTTTAGCTGTATTCTGGCTTCTTGGACTTGTGCTGGCTGAACTGGGACATCTATGGGCTACAGACCGCGTGAGGAGGCGCCGGCGATTGGCCTCTATTGGTAATGCTGCGGAGGACTTAAGCTTTTATGTGCCGCTGCTTGGAGGCTCCTCACGGCACGTCCCGTGCCCAAGAAGATGGTGAGTCCGGGAGTAGACGCGCAGGAAGTGGTGGCAGAAGCCCAATGCGCACATACGGTAATCTTAAAATCAAGGAAAAACCCCATTCTTCGGATCAATAGCACATACCAGAAAGCTTTTCCTCTTTTCTGGCTGCAGAAAGTCGCTTTCGAGACCATCCTGCTCTCTGTGGGGCGGACCAACCGCTGAAGCTGTCCACACCCACAGCCCACCCTCCGATTACATCATGCATGAATCAGCATGTTTCTTGGGAAAAAACCCACCTTTCCCCCATTTTTTAAAAAGCCCGCACGCTGACTGTTGGCGATTTTACCAGGTGGATTAAGGTGCGGAGCTTGCCAATTATGTACGAGCTAGCGCACTCGAAGGTGTGGGCGATGTCCGTCAGAGCTCGCGCTACCTCATTTTATTTATCCGGTGTGAAAAAGGCCAAAAATGACTTGAAGGAACAATACAACAACTACTAATTAGACCTCCGTTAAGGCATCAAAACATATTAATATTAGATCTTAATTTATTACAATGATTGCAGTGCCTATGCTGCCTAACATAAGGCCTGTACTTGCCCTTAGGGTCTTCCTTGTTCCCATTTTTTCCATTTACCAGCTGAGTAACTTCTCTGAATGTTCTTATGCTACATTACCGATTTTTCAACTGTTTCTGAAAAGATGACATACAATTTCCCAAACATTCTGGCATATTTCTAGATATTTTACATCAAGAAGTTTTCCAAGTCCCTTCTTGTAGCGTGCACAAAAGCCAAGCATATATACCCCAAAATACTTTATAATTTTTTAAAAAAATGGTATAATTGAAAAGGATATTGTTGTGGCTCTGGAGACAAAAAGTTTCTCATAGCAACTTATAGTACTATCCACCTAACTTAGAAAATCCTCTGGTTTCCGCTGGCTCAGCTGTTGTTGTTATGTGCCTTCAGGTTGTTTCCAACTTATGGCAACCCTAATTATGAACCTATCATTGGGTTTTCCTAGCAAGATTTGTTTGGGGGAAGGGATTGGCTGAGGCTCAGAGATTATGACTTGAGTAAAATACTGTTTGTAAAAATTGTTGTTTGCCTGTTGGTTGGACAACGAAGGTGAAGAAGGAGAGGAGGGTAGGCAGAAGGCTGAAGAAGGGCAAAATAAAAAGGAGGGAAGGTTGGAAGATGGTGTGTTTGAAGAGAATGACAGCAAATGAAGAAGATCTCAAGCAAATGAAAAACAAGATGGACATAAAGAAGATGTGCTGCAGGGATGCTGAAAATCACACTCTTGATTTGAAATAACCAGTAAAATACTGGTGGCTGGTAAACAATTAATAGCTCTAGCCAAGAAACATTTCCCATTAAAATATATTTATTAAAATACAGACTCAAAAGCCTTTTGATCCAAGCAAATGTTTGCATCATCAAGATGCCAGAAGGTAGGCAGCAATAGGTTTCCATTGGGCTGGGAAATCCAGAGAACTCTAGGTCTTGCTCCTAATCCCACAGGTAATTTATTGCCTGGAGCTGATTTGCTTATTGGGTCATGCAGCCATGTTCTGCTTTTTCTTCTATAGGGGAGCTCCCCCAGGACTGTAATTGCATTGAGTGTGGTTGGTACGGTTTAAAAATTCATAAGATGCATTTTCCATTCTCTGTGTTATAAATTCATTCTTGGAAACCTCAGTATTTTATAAGTCAAGTCTACATTCTTGGATATAAAAGAGACAGATAACACTGCCATGAGGATAGTACCCTGGCCTTTTTAAAAAAAATTTATATGAGTGGAAAGGCAGTTGAAATGCAAATTTGAGCACTGACTTAAAGATCAACATATATTGTTGTATATGAAGGTTATTAATATTTCATATGATTTTGAGGAAAAGCAGAGATGACTTCTTTTTAAAAAATTTCCCTAAAATATCATTTTAAAGCTTCTATCTTAAAAGAGAAACTGTAAAAAAGGTTACAGAAATAATAATAGATCCTCCCTTGCAAGTGGCCACAAAATCATAAATAATGTATGAAAATATATACAGTTCCACCTGCTTTAAGGGATTGTGAAAAACAAAGCATGGCCCACTAATATTTGCCAGTTATAGGATTAGTCTTCTATGAGGGAAACTGGATTCTTCTGCCCAAACTACACTTGTTATCTGCTCATCTCACTTTTTATTATGGTGGGTATGGCAACTGTGGTAAACCACTAGTATACCACTTTGGGGGAAGTAGGTTGGTAAACTGGCACACCACAACCATGCGATCTTTTCTCAGAATCATCCCATGGCAATATTAATTGCTGGCTGGTAAGTCAGAGAAATTGACAAGACTTCTTAGCAAAAACTGATTGTTTCAGGAAGAGTGTTTAGAACTACAGCTTAACATTCCAGTCCTTTATAACAGTATGTTCTGTTGAGTATTGTGGAGTTTATTCCCAGGAATCCTGGGGTTTGCAGTTTTGGGAGGGGCTGGCTGGCCCCTCCCGAAACTGCATACCCAGGATTCCATAGGAGGTTGAAAGTGGAATCATAGCTCTATAACAGTCTAGTGTGGAAATGGCCAGTGAGACTGTGATAAGGAAATTGCATCAGGAGTCCTGCTTCTGATTGTCTTAGAAATCGATAACTGCAACACAGAACGCCAGTCTCTATTCTTAACGGGTGACTTCTTTGCAGCATCCTTATCAATTCATTTATTCACATGGATGAACTTCTTCATTGACAGAACAATATCATATTGGATCCCAAACCTCTCTTCCTAGCAATAATGCCATTAACTAGATGTCTTTAAATCACACTCTCCCTTCCTTGAATTCTGTGTTTTCCATGAATATGAATTCCATGAATAATGCATCACAGGACCTTAAAAGCAACATACACATATTTCAAATTCTAATGCATTTTGTGATAAATGTTATTATTTTTCAATGTATAGGCTTTCAGGTTTCTGGATTTCTTTCATTAGCAACATTAATAATAATGTTCTAATCTCTAATTCCTATGAACTACTGTCTCAAATGTTGCCATGTGTTTTTTGGCACTGGTTCTGAAGCAGCCCAATCTGTAAATTATTCTACTTGTTGGGAGGCAGACAGCAATTTATCCTGAAAGCTTTTCCAGCTTATCACCACTCTGCCTAACCCTTTACTTTATATCACACACCCAGGGAACATGAATGCATATAGAACAACCTGAACTCCAATGTAAAGAAAGGAAATGCTCTGCCGTTCATCTCCAAGGCAACAGAGATTTTCTCTAATATATACTTTTCCTAGCAGGTTGTTATGTCCCTGCTGAATGTGGGCCACTTGGGAGAAATCTGGAGTTATGGGAAATATGATGTTGCCTTTATATCCTTCTTCCACTTTGGATTTGAGAACATCTTTCTATAACTCTACTCCTTAACCTTCCTATAGAGTGAAGAAGTAGGGAAAGCGATTTATATTCCCCTACCTTTAAACACACCAGATGCTCATCATGAATTCTGTGATTCTATGTGAGACTTTTTGCACAGAAACCTTATTTAGACCTTTGTTCTAGTTCATAAATTACTTGTGGTCTTAGTGATAAAGAGGAATGATGTATTCCTTGTTTCTGTCACAGAAATAATAAAAAGTTTGCACTGGGACTGAGTGCCCAGTTATATGGAGAAGATCTCCACATAATTTCCCTCCTTCATTTTGCAGTGCTGCCCTCAACATGTTTACCAGAGCCAGAGTGACCTCCAGGGTGAAAAGATTCCCCACCTCTCGTGTACAGCAACCCTCCTGAACTGTGGGATTGCAGTTTTGATCTAACACATTAAAAAAATACCAGATTAGAGTAGGCTGCTACAGTATTTCTCCATCTGAGGAGTATATTAAGTACTGCCTTGATGTTAAATATAAAGCTGTTAGCTTTGGTACGGGAGCAAAACAACTGCCTAGCTTTTGATATTTTGCTTTCTCTGTTATTCACAGTGGTCTGAGGTTGCTGGGGCATTCATTTCAAAGAGTTTATCTTCAACCATCATACTGTAGCTACAAACTGATTTAATGTATTCATTGTGGGAAAACATGGGTAGAAATTGTGGGCCTCCAGGTGCTGCTGGACTCTATCTCCTATCAGCCCTAGTGAGCATAACTGATAGTGACTGATAATGGGAATAGCTGTTCAGCGATATCTGGAGTTAACATCTGCATTCCCAATGTGTTCTGAATTTGGCTCACACCTGCTTGATAACAGATTGAAGGCAAATTCCATGGCTTAAATTCATTTGTTTTTCCTAACTATGGCAGACCCATTTGTTCAGTAGAACTTGGTAAATTGCCAATTATGTAAACTCAGTTGAGTCAACAGGTAGTGCTAGTTGGGACTAAGGCTCTTTCCACAAGACAGCATCCTCCTGGCATGGTGATGCAAGAGGAGCTGGACCAGGACAACACTTCCACATGACATCATCACGGTCCCTCCCTTCTCACATCAAGAGCTGGCATGCTTGCAGGGTATATCATTGACGGAAAAACTCTGACAATGACCCTTGATCGTGCAAGGCTTCCATCGCAGCTGGCCATGCAGAAGGGCCAGAAGCATGTTCATACGCTTCCTTCCCCACTGCAGCATGGCAAGAAGGCTGGCTGCAGTGTAGAAGGAAGAGGCACGTCCCTTGCACTCCCTTCCACAGGCAGCCGGCCAGCTGCGAAGGGGAGCATTGGAGACATGCTCCCATCCAGGCAGAGGCACTGCCAGGATTGTGACAGGATGACTTGCAAGAGTAGTCCTGCAAAAAACACCACACAGTTTCCCAGTTCATGCTTTCACGTGTACGTGCAAAGACACAGACAAAATTATGTGAGATAGCAGTTTGAAAAAGAAGCAAATCCACTAGCAATGGTAGTACAATAGTTGCCACGCACCCATGGTGTTGACTGGCTATTCCTAAGGATATCACATACATGCACACTCACACAGTGCTGATATACAGATGAACTGATAGGTATACAAATAGTCATTGGCATTTTATTGTTTCTATTTTGATCAGGACAAGTTCAGTCAGCTGTGTTTGATTTGTATGTGTAGTGTTAACTCACTACATTTCCGTTGGTTCTATAGATCCACTCTAGTAAAGACTAGCATCTGGATTTAGGGCCAAATGCTCATTCTCAGTGTAGTGAGGTTATCACTGGATGACTGTTGTCTTCACTTTCAATGATTAGCATGTCTTACAAATTCTCCCCATTATGCTACCAGTTGTCCTTACTGCATAAGGAAGGGTGTTGGTCTTGAAGACTTCCAATTGCCAATGTACTTACTAAAAATGGAAATATAATTTTTAAAAGATTTACCACATGTAACTGATAAAGTAAAATGACTGATTATAATGTAATTTCATTCAGTAATTTGTAATAATTAGTAAAATCTTTTGTGCATTGTGACTAGAGTGCAGGGATGGACAGCATTGCTTTAAATTCATGTGCAGTAAGGAGTTTCCTCTGAGAAAGTGAAAAATATAAATGCAATCTAGTTTACATAAACTACAAGGATCATGCAATATGTAGTTGCATCATTTGCTTGCTTTTTCCCCTTCAACTTACTACACCCCAGAGGAAGTAACAAAGTGACAAATTTGTGCAACTAAACTGAATTCTAGTAAAATGATTTTGAAATTGACTTTTCCTTTTCTTCTCTTCCTTCACTAATTTCCATTACATAGCAGGAGCATTCGGTACAAAATGTTCCTCTCCTTACATGGAATTAGTTTTCTTTAAAAACAGAACAGTAGCACTTAATTTGTGCTATGAAGGAGACCCTGCACACACACATGAAAGAAACCAAAAGTCTGTAACTGTTCACTTAAAATCTAGAATAAAATTAAATTGTGCTGTGTTTCTGAATACTGTATTGGTATCTCTCAGAGTCCTTCATAGACTTTGCTAGTAACTGGTTTTCAGATGTTAAATGTGATTGGATTCTAGGTAAAAATGCATCCTGTTCCCAAATGAACAAAAATTCTTGTAGGCACCTAAAACAAGGATAATGACATAAGGTTTTGTGGATTATAGTCCGCTTCATCAGATATATTTGGTGTTCTCAGCATTACCAGTGTGCATGTGTGAGAGTGTGCACAGAGTAGGGGACAGATAACAGAGAGTGAGGTTGCTTCCTCTGTGTACACTTCAAAATAGTGTGCAGAAATATTATTAGACATTTTCTTCCCTTACATTATGTTGCACATGTGTCACACAATGCTGCTTACTACCACATTTGGCTTAGCTGCAACTGTATTGTATATACCTTATGTGTGCCATTACATTATTGTTGTCAGGCGCCTTCAACTCTGACTTTGGCAACGCTGTCATAGTGTTTTCTTGGCAAGATTTTTTCAGAGAACCTTGGTGTTACTTTCTATGTAGGCTGAGTGTGTGTGACTTGGCCAAGACCACCTGATAGGTTTCCATGTTTGACTGGGGATTCAAATCCTGGTCATCCAGAACCTTAGTCCAGCACTCTAGTCCAAACTAATCCACTCAGCCACTGCTATCAGGAGTAGAAAAGTAAAGAAATGATGAACATTTAATAGAGTTAGGTCCAAATTTAGACTTGTGCAATTTGGCTTGGACTTCCTCATTCCATTCTTCCCATGAGAGCCCCTCCAGATAATTAACAGAGGGAAAGAGACCCTGTTGAATGAGTTAAGCGCATTAAGCTGAGGGTGTGATGTCATGAACTTTGGTGTAAAATGTTGTTTAGTTTACTATATATTAAGATAATTTGTTTAGGTATACACTGTGTATAAAGTAAGGAGAGCATCTTCCATTGGTAGCAGAGGGGATACAAGGGAAAGGCCTCACTCTTGGTGGTCAGTGTGATATGGTTAAGAGGTAAATAGAGTCCCCCAATTCAAGTAGTAGGACCTTCCACAGCCTGAGACCTTCTACTAGTAGAAAGCAGATTCTAGACCTGAACATAGTTTAAAAAGAGGCACTGCTGTCTCTTACAGTATAGTATTACATATTCTAAACAAACTAACAGGCTAATAGCTAAAACACCTTTCTTGCTAAATTAGATTCCATTCTGCCATGTTACAGAGTTCTAGTTGTAGAGGTTATTGATGGAAATGAAATTATTAAAAAAAAGTTTTAAAACCTTTTGTTGTTGTTGATTTCCATTAATGTATTTCTTGTGTGAGTGATTAGCAGCTTCTTCAGTTAGTAACCATAGTAGAGTTGGAGAAATATATTCCATGAAAGATTTTTCAATATGTTGCTTTTGAGCATTGAGTATTGGTGAATATAGAATTTCCAGGTTTTTAAGTGTTTTTAAGATTGTTGAAGGTGGTAACGTTCAGGCAGTTGCAGTTTAGTATATATGTACTTATCACAGTTTGTTTTCTGATTAAACAGACCTTGCAGGTATTTAAAGCATTATAAAATCTTGCAAAACCTGATCATTTAGACGTGACATTGGAACTAACGCACTCACCATGAGCATATTTCATGCCACTGTCAACTGTCTACAGAACCTTTTTCGGCCTCCAGCCCAGTCTACCCACAACTCACATTAGCATTCCCAGACCCATGTAGGTAAAAATGAGCCCCATATGCATACCACCTTTCCATGAATTAAATGATATAGTCTTACTTTATATAGCTTCTACAGACTATAGGGTAGCAGTGCCTTACTACTCACTGTCACTTCTTCAAATCATGTTCTTATAGTATACATTCTAGTTTCACTCACATCCTAGCTCTGCTTCCAGTTTTCTCACCCTGTTTTTTAATCATGGGGTGCGAGGAAAGTAAAGGTGGCTAAATAAAATCCACAAGTTAAATGCAGTTCCAGCCAGCAGAATTCATCTCAGTGATGGTATTTAGCTTTCTAGTTGCAAAATTTGCACTGTTCTAATGCAGAATTCTAGGTCTTTTGACTTATTCCAGTGTATATCCAATGCAGTCCAAACCTATTAGATTTGGTGAGGATCAGTGGCACATTTCTCCCTTTTTTTCTTTTTATCCATACACTTCTTGTCCTCTTCTGTCCACCCTTGTTCAGATGTTAGGGAAATATGTTGAATAAGCATGCAAAAAGGGAGAATAAGTAAACCCTGACTCCTTACCCCATCATTTCCAGCATGCTCTTACCTGTGAAAAAGTGAGCTTCTGAATTACAGAGCCTTCTGTGTTTATGGAGGCGGTCCAGAAAACTGAGAACAGTGCTATTCTTGGATTCAGTTGAGAATTGTCTTCTGTGCATAACAGGGCCATATAACTGAGAATGGAGGGAGTTGGGCTTGTCTTCCCCATGTATTTATTTGAAAAAAAAATCTGACACCTGGATAGAGCTCTGTCTCTCCATTCTCACTGCTTGACACAAAGCAGGAGAGATTACCTTAACAACAAGCCAAATCAGGTGCTGATGCTATACTTTGGACATTTATAATAGAATTTAATGTCATTATATTAGAAAAGTAATTCTTTTCATCAATGCCATGATGATAAATAACTTGCATTATTTCTAATGCTGCCATGCCTGTTTTTCTAAAATCTCTTGTGTTCTGACAGGTAAACCAATACTGATCTATGGAAAGCATTGCTGGCTTGATGTATAGTAGTGGGCTTAGCTTCATGGATTTATTTTTAAAAACAGAGAAAATAGTAATGATTTTTTTTAGATAAAAGAAACAGGTGAATTTGGTTTGTACTGTCTTTCCTGATCCAAAGGCCTTCATTCCCAAGTATACTGAAGCAAAACCAAAACTAGGGCAAATATTTGATTTCATTCAGACTTCATTGTTAAAGACAGATGCAGAAAACCAAATCCATGCTGAGCTGGTAAAATGAACAACCTAATACTAAAGCACTAAACCTTTTCCCTTGATCTATCATAGATAGTCACTGACATTGCCAGATGCACTAATTGCTGCTCCAGTTCTGTGAAAGAACTCCTCCAGAAACTTATTATAGGAGGAGATGCTCAAGATGCAGTTACCTTGGTCAACAGATGCTGGGAATCAGCAACTGCAAGGCTCTTCCTTCTGAGCCCTCTGGTGATTCTTCTATATTGGAGGACACCATTACATGTGCCACATGGACCTATTCTAATTATCCCCAAACAGTAAGCTATTACTGCTATGCAGTATAGCAGAGGATACCATCCTATTGTGAGTTTTCAGTGTATTTGGTGAAAGAGGAGAGAGTGTATACAACAGTTTGCCTCAGGCATCAACTTGTCTTGAGCTGGCCCTGAAGATGGAGGTAGGTCAGAGCAGCTGCCAGTGTGTTTGTACTCTATCTCAGATACTGCTGAGAGGCTCTCTGACATTTAATGCTGTTGTAGTCTTGCGACAGTCAGGGACTATGGCAAATGGATTCCTCCTTATGGTAGAGATTTGAGATCTTTGGGAGAGTGTTTCTGCTGCTCCCCCTCTCCAAATTATGCTGACAAATTTGAAAAAAAAAATTAGGGGTTGGGGGACTGGCAGGGGCTTAAGGGGTGTGTAAGTGGGTCCAGGGGTTGTGCTTTCCCCACCCACCTTGGTTTGTATAATTGAAACAGAGATATATATATATTCCACAAAATCCTCCCGGGAAGCTCATTACTTAAACTGAGCACATACCCTCTCCTTCTTACAAGGAATGTGAAAATATAGTATCTGTAGCTTTAGATCTCACTGTTGCATTTGCATTGATAATCTTTGCACATGTCTGACTTGTGACTGTTGAAACAAAACATAACAGGTTTCCAGATGCTTTCTGAGGCATATTAATTAAAGAACAGAGAACTCTCACTCAAACATGTACACTCAGAGGCACCGTGCACAAAGGCTGCTCCAGCCTGTTCTGGTTGCTAAGCATTATGAGAAATTGGAATGTTCAGTTCCATCAAGCCTACTTGTGATTTCTTTTCTTCTGCCATAAAAAAAGCAGGGGGAAGGGAGAGAAATAACAAGAGGAATGCTAACTGGTAATGCAAAAAATGCATTATTTGCAAGTCTTGAGGTTTTCAAGGGAAAGGAGGAAACTCTTGAGAGACAAATACTCACCTTGTAGATAAGAACATTCAATTATCTGGGCACTGAGGTCCATGTCTCTGTATTTTGAAATAACTCACAGTATGGATAACAGCTGGCAATAGAAACTAGAAGTGAAAAATGTATTCCAGACATCATACATTGGTGGTGAATTTAATATGACCAAGGCAAAGACAGCTCCTTGTAGAAATCTGTATGCATGGGACTATAACCTCCTTAATGGGATACTGCCTGTCTGTGATGTTTGTGACTTTAAGGCCCTTATAGCCATTTCACACATAGCAGAATGAAATTGCAAGGCTAGAATGGTTGAATTTTGGGATGTTTTACTTCAGACTGTACCTGGTTGCCTCCCTCTACCAAAAAAACAAAAAGCCATGATAGACTAGCATATTAAGAGGCTATCCCCCACCAACATACCAGAATAGCTGTTTAACATGCTGTTCAGTGTCACAGGCAGAGCTGTGTGATATTCCCTTGAGAGCATGAGAGCCACTGTAATGTTGCTCCTTTCTGTGCATCAAAGGAGTCAGAATGAAATCTCAGTCTAAGGGATATTCTCTTGGCATTCTTTTGCAAACAGGAAGGAACCCAAAGAGTTGCCTAGTCCAGTCCCCTATCAGTTTAACCGTAATGTAAATAAATACCATAAAAAGACATAAATATTTCTGAAGTTTCTTAGAGTATTGTTACTATGCTGACCAGCTGTTAACCGTCAGTGAGGGCTAGTTACAGAGATCACAGTGCTCCCTTGTTCTAATAGCTTCCCTGACTACCAATTTGTTTTGGGGCACAATTCAAATTGTTCATTGTGACCTCTAAAGCCCTATACAGCTTGGGTCCAAGCTGTCTAAAAGATGCATTTTCCCTTGTCAGCCTGTCCATGTCTTTCGGGAGGTCCGTCTCTCAGTTTCACCACCCTTGGAGACACATCTATTGAAGGCACAACAGCCTGAGGAGAAGGCTTGTCACCAATTCAGATCAGTATTTTCTTTAATAGTAGGTCTTTGATTTGTGTTTAAGTTGTTTTAAATGGTTTTAAAATATTATTTAATTCTGATTTATTATTTGTTGAATTTGTTTTGTGTCTTCACTATACTTTTTATTCACTATTATTGCAAGCCTCTCAAGACCCATTTTAAACCCAATAAAAATAAAT
Source organism: Iguana delicatissima (assembly GCA_948472985.1). NCBI lineage: Eukaryota > Metazoa > Chordata > Lepidosauria > Squamata > Iguanidae > Iguana > Iguana delicatissima. Next base: position 928,293 of record CAOKZL010000081.1, on the reverse strand, counting down.
GCAGAAAAAATGTATGCCATAACTTCAGCTTCACCAATTTCAGTGAGACTGACATGCAATTAACTCAGTCTTATTTCATCCCATTGTGTTTGTACCCCTAATAGAAAATTGCATAAGAGATGGTAATTCAGTTTGTGAGGTCTTAGCACAGGTTGCTTTTAGGCACCTATGTTGTTGAAGTGTTTCACAGATGTACAGTGTTCAGATACTGTGTATTGCTAATATTAATGTAGAAGACCACATTTGTGTCAATGTAAATATAATTTAATGCACAGTTAATTATAACACAGATTGGCTTTGGCAAGCTGGCATTCCTTCAGCTGCCCGAGGCAAATCTTGCTTTCATGATTCTCACTCCATGCACTTGACGGCATCCTTGGTGACCTATTTTTAATGCAATGGCAGATTACTCTTCAATAGAGTGAATAATTCATAGGAATAGTAGCACTATCACACTTGCAGTACAATAGAAGCTTTTATGCCTGCCTAATTGTGGAGAGAGACAGCGTTCTCTGGCATTTTCTACTGAATTAGCAAAACAAGATACAAATGAAATGAATGATTCTTTCAAATTCAGCAATATCAGGAGCAGTGAATGGTGTGAAAAAGCTGTAGGGGCTACTGAACTTGGCCTGCATATGTTTATTATAGAGCTGTTGCTGTTTCTTGAAGACTTGAAAAGATGTAATACTAAAGAAAGAGACCCAAGGACAAAAAATCAAAGGATAATATTTTTCTGCATCTTGATATTCTGTATGTTGTTGTGTGCCTTCAGTTTGTTTCCATCTTAGGGAAGTCCTAAGGCAACCCTGTCACAGGGTTTCCTTTGCTTTTTTTTCAAGCTGAGAGAGTGTGACCTGCCCACAGTCACCCAGTGGGTTTCCATGGCCAAGCAGGGATTCAAACCCTGGTCTCCAGAGTTGTAGGCCAGGGCTCAAACTGCTGTACCACGCTGGCTCGCCCTCTATATTGACATAAAGAAAACTTTCCCCAGGGATAATTGCATACAGATAGGATAGAGATGGAGCTAGGAGGGAAACAGTATCAGCAGCATCATTACAAAGCTTTCTGAAAGATGTATAGCCCAGGGAAAGTTTGTACCTCTGAGACACAGGCAAAAATGTCCAGTAGTGAACTGAGGCATGTTACATGTACAAGTAGCTATTTAAAATTATCATACAGTTTTTTCTGACAAATTGACAAAATTTCCAGTTTCATGACTACCCAGCAGTCCCACAAAAACAGGTTGCACAGAATTTGTTGTACTAATGGAAATGGAAGTGATAACTCTGAATGATTACGGATATACATTTTTGCGTATTTTCATTCTTGCATGCCAAAATGAAAATATTCAGAATGCTTCTCCTCACTTTCAATTTTATTTATTTTTGCATTTCCAGACCTATTTGCACAGAAATTGGCACAAAATACTTGTCTTTTTCCTCTTGTGCAAGAGCAAAGAATCTCCGTTTTAGCTGTATTTTTTTAACCCTTGTAAGCAGCCTTAAGCCCCATGATGGTAATGACGACAATGATGATGATATAATTTCTTAATACTGAACAATTTTCTCAGTGGAATGTCCTGACATCTGTTCTTGTCAAGAATGTGAAACTTTGTGAATGCTCTTTACATCCCTCTGAATGGCAAAAAAAGTAGAGTAAGATTAGTTAAGCAGTAAAATTCTTTGTGATGAAATGTGTATGTGTGGATGTGCCTCCAAGTTGCCTGTCGACTTAATAGCAAGCCCATGAATTTCACTGGGTTTTCTTAGGCAAAGAATACTCAGAGGTGGTTTTGCCATCTCCTGCCCAATTGTAATTTGGTAGGATGCCTTATTGCATTAACAGTCTGATATACTATCCTCAGGTAGTAAGTACTTGCTGCTATTCCCCTCACCCCACTTAATAATCTGACAATATGGACACTCTGTGATAGAAGAGGCAAAGCCTGTAGACATTCATGTTGCAGCATAAAATAAATCAAACAGTAAACAAGTGTCAGGGCATTGCTGCAGGAAAAAGGGAGCTAACCTGACTCTTGTTTACCAGCAATAAAGCACTGAAAGCTGGATGTTTCTGTGCTGAGGTTATATAGCTGGGCAAGGCAACACAGCCCAGGAGAAGAGCTGGTGTTTTTCATCAAACACGTTGCAAGTACACATCAAAACAAACCTCCACTGTGGGGCCAAAATACACATAAGTCATGATGGGAACATTGGTGCGTTGTTCACCTTTTTGTTCCTCCTTTAAAAACCATGGAATCTGATAGCTGGTGCTTTCCTGGTCACCACTTCTGGACATTTTAAAGAGGTGAGCAGTGAGTAATACCTGCACATGTCCTCCACAACTGGATGAAGGTTGCACACAAGGATTGCACCTGTAAGTGTATATTTGTTTCTCACTTGTTGCCTGCACATTTTCCTTAAGGGCATACTACTTTTGTGACAACACTGCATTTTCTTAGCACTTGCTGTAGATTAAAAGGGAAAAAAAGACAAACCACTATTCAGAAAGATTATACCCTCCACCACCCTGAAGAGTTATTGAATTTTTCTGCTTCCCTTTTGTGGCTTCTCATTTGCCTAAATAATATACAGTGTATGGGAGAAGGTATTGGTGTCATATGATCAGTAGTAATGGAACAGATAAATTAAGTATTCTCTCTGTTCACTGAACAATTTTCCAATAAAGGCTAACAGTATGTTCACTTATCAGTGGAGTACGTAATGTGCAGCTCTCCAGATGCTGGATTGCAACCCCCAGTATTCTTCATAAGTTAGGGTGACAGGCACTAATGGAAGTTGCGATCCAATAACATCTAGAGAGCCACAGTTTGATCACTTATTAAATGCCATTATAACACTGTTGAAAGTAACAAATGATATCATGACACCTAGGGCCTTTCCACACTACACTGTTATAGTGCTATTATTCCACTTTCAACATCCTGTGGAATTGTGTAGTTGACCAAAGAGGCCAAAGAGCTGTCTGGCTGAGAATTCTAAATGCCCTTCCCTAAACTGCAAACCCCAGGATTCTATAGGATGTTAAAAGTGGAATAATAGCAATATAACAGCATAGTGTGGAAAGGCCCTTAGTGACTAAATATACCTGTTAAAACTTACATATGCCTTGATTTAATTGTGCACAAGTTACCTTTGACTACTCGAAGAAGTGATAGTTGATAATACAAAGGCCTTCTCTGGTAGTGTGTCTAATATGAATTAAAATTTTATTTAAAATGATGCCTAACTTATTTTATTATATTCCACATTTCTCCCAGCACAGGATTCAAAGTGTCTTTCTAAGTGGTAGTGTCTGCTATAGTAGAAATAAGACTAACAGATTCACTGTACTATATGTTTTTGTGGAAATCTGACTGATGAAAGATTATTCTACAATAAACCTGTTAGTATTTAAAGATTCTTTGTTCTTTATAGTATCGCTAGTAATAGAGTGTTAACAGATATTCACATTCTTATATGAATGCTCATACAGTACACATCCAGCCTCTCTTTTAGATCAACTCTTCCGAATGTACCCAAGAGATTGTACAACCACTCATGAGATAGAATTGGACTCAAGAAAGGTTTGACATAATTGTCAACCCCAGAAGACCATCAGTGTCGGTGTCAGAAACTATACTTGGCAGATTATGGTGGCAGCACTGTGCGAAAAATAAACCTAAGGCTCCACTGAGGTATGGTGGGGAGACTGCATTACATAAATATTTGTGGATGAAACAAGAATGCAAGAGTGATCAAATGAAGGAGAAATGAAGAGCCTTCCTCACCTATAGCAGCTACTTAGCCTCTGACAAGCAGCTGTTTCAGTGGTCCTTATAAGTCACTCACAGCACAGATGACGCCGCCGGAGTCAGAGCACCCTCACCCACACACCCCACTCTTCCGTTGCCTCTCCCTCTCCCATAGATTCTCTCTCCTCTCTACTGTAACTTTACCGGGGTAACGGAATAGCTGATGCTTCTGCCGGCAGAAGTATGAGTCAGACCAGCTAATGACTGAGCGCAAGCTGGTAACTGCTGCTCTCACCCCCCTCCCTCCCCAACAATCTTTCTCCCTTTTTAAATCAGACACACTAACTAAGCCAGAGCTGGCTGCATAGTACTCAGCAGTACAGCCTGCTGCTCAGATCTTGTTGCTGCTTTTATGAGGATCAGCTATAGAAGAGGAACTTTGGGGTTGCAAACGAGTGTATTCAGCCTCCGTACTATGAGTGTGAGTCTGTGCATTTAGGTGGGTGTCTTTTCCCCCTCCCCCTTAATTTTATGACTTCTGAGGACTAACATTATTGCATGTTCCTTCCCAATATTGCAGTGTTGGTTATTGTCCTGTCTGTAGTAATATTATGTGTCCTCTGTCCCCCCAAGCTAATAAAGTTATTTCAGAATGTTTCAAATGCAACACTGATTCATTGTGACATTTGGAAATCTATTGAAATTGTTAAAAGCATGAGAATGTTGTCGCTGTTAAACAGGACAGTGTGCCTTTCGGTATAGTTGTGTTTTTATTCTATGGAATGGGACAATATTGAATTAATTCAGTGTTCCAAAATGTTTGGTAAGATTATTTTCTTTTCAATGCAACAGAATCATAACTCAGATTAATGTTCTGGATAGGAACTCATGTGTAAGCAAGTAAGATATTGACAAATTTATTCATGTGGAAAGATGCAACGTGTATTTTTAATCTTGATACTTTGCCTAGTCAATACTGTAAGAAATATGCTTTTGAGTTTGTCAAAAGTGCTTTTTCATGTAGATTGCTGCCTAGCTTCCTTCTGTAAGCCATTTTGCCTGGAAATGCAGGTGTCATGTGAGGAAGACAAGCAAATATTTGAAACTTATATGATGGATAGTAAGCATTTTATGGTATATTTGGTTTTGATTTTTTTTTTCCTTTTCCTTGCTTGTGGCTGCATTGCTAAAATAGCTTATAGATGTTTCAGCTTTTTATAGCATTGCCAGATGCCCTTTATTTTAAAGGTTATTGTTAAGTTGAAAAAACTTGTTCCTCCTTTTGGAATGTTATGTTCCTCTAAATATAATTGACAGAGCCTGGTTTCTTTGCTTGTTTTTTACAAGCCCACAGCATAGATATACATCATAGCACTCTAGTGCCCCTTGACAAGCCTGTCATTATCAGTTGTACAGTAATGGATTTGAAAGGACTTCATGAAATCCTTTGCATTGTTATACTTTTTGACCACAAGAACTTTCAAAGTTCTCCTGTTGAAGTTTCAGCTGGACTTGATTGGAAGAACATCTTAGTGCAGTGGTTCTCAACCTGTGGGTCCCCAGATGTTGGTGGACTTCAGCTCCCAGAAGCCCCAGCCACTATGGTCAATGCTCAGGGCTTCTGGGAGCTGAAGTCCATGAACATCTGGGGACCCACAGGTTGAGAACCACTGTCTTAGTGGATTGTGTGCTCTGTCCAGTCTTGGGGAAAAATTCTTCCATATACTGTGCTTTCTCTGAAAATCTGAATGTTTTTCTTGGGGAGAATATTTGAATTTGTCTATTATTGAATGGATTCTTAATCATCTTCCCAGGAGTCATTTTAAGGTGTCCTTTGGTTTTCTCCATGCAAGCCTTTATTGTGTCAACAGAACATTGTCCCCCAAAAAAAACAACCTAAAGGAAAGGTGTGGCACTATACAGTCGCAATATTTGTAACCATTAAATGAACAAGACAACATATTTGAATGGTAGGACTCTTCTGCTGTGTGATCAGGTGTTTTACTGCCTTTGGAAAAATATCTGTAACAGGAATGGCGGATATAGCTATTTGTCTGTCTGTCATTCCAAATGCCAATAGCCTTTTACACTTTGAGCTGCATCTCTTTTTTTTTTTAAAGCATTGCTTATGCATTGTTTTGCTGCTTCCACACACTGGGAGACCTTAGCAAATAACAGTTCCAATTAGAAACATTATCATTTGCCCAAAGCTAATTGGGATTCGAGGCAAATCTTCCCCTCTGGAGAAACAAAAGCTGGGATGTGCTCAGTGAGGTTGGCATGAGAAAGGGGAAGAGTTCTTTTCCACTTAGGGAAACTGTTCTGTGGTAAGTGCCAGACCTGGCTGAAGCACAGTGCTAACTTGGAAGTTCCTTTGCTACACTGTCCTGATTTACATGCAAGCCTGGCCTTGAGGTAGAGGTTGGTTTCTGGGCCAGACCCAACCCCCTTACTGGTAGAGAGAGTGAGGACCTGGCAGCCCTCTTACTAGCACTCTGTCTGCACTTCTCCTTGGTGGCAACAGAAGGAAGGATGGGCATGGCAGGACCACATGAGCAGCAGCAGCAGCAACCACCCTACTAGACAGACCCTGGTTCTTTCACTCTTGTGTTCCTGTCTGTCTCTCCTTCTAGCCTTCTTCAGAGGATATAGCCTGGAAAAAAAACATGATAAAGTAGAAGTTGGGTCATACCAAGTATGAAAAAAAAAAGTCTCTTTGTCATGCTTGAATAGCATGCTTTGCATTCAGCTATCCCCACAGCTGTTTCCCATAACATGAAGGGGAAAGCGGCAGAAATAGAAATAGGGGAGAAAGGCTGAAGGTAGGTGAGACTGTTGGTTGGGATGATTCAGTGTAGAAATATTAACCCACTATCCACCATCAACTGTCCGTAACTAATGTTAAAACTAGGGGGCTCATTCACACTACACAATTACACCACATTAATTGGTGTGGCTCTGTCCTATGGAATCCTTGGATTTGTACTTAGGTGAGGCACTAGAGAAGATTTTTGGCTGAGATAGAACTCTCCTCCCAAAATTGCAAATCCTAGGATTCCATAGGACAAAGCCATGCAGTTAAAGTGAAATGACAGTGCTATAATTCTGTAGTGTGAATGGACTATCGATTAGTATTGATATCTCTCCTACCTCTCATACTATAGGGGTGAGAATCTCGCATCCCTTCAGACATTGAACTGCATTTTTCAACAGCCCTACTCAATATATCAGTGATGAGGAACACTGGGAGTTGCAGTCCCACAAACATTTGGAGAGTTACATGATTCCCACTTCTGTTGTGCTGCTTCCCTTAACAGTTTTAGTCACAATTCAGCATTGGAAGCTGGATGCGCAGGCAGTAAAAGCATTTGAACTTTATTCTGACTAGCAAGAGAGCAACACGAGGAGAAAGATCTGTTTGTTCTTCTTAAAATCCATTTTGAACATCAAGAGATCTTGGCAGCGTATGTATTCCACTGGAATAGCAACCTGCACTGCTACAGTAGCACTATACTGTTTTATGTTTTTATTCATCCCTTCTTGCTGACAAACATGGTGCTCATATCGAGTGATGTTGTGACATTGTGCTAGCATGCCTGTTCAGATACTCTGTCCTTAGCATTTTTGCCCTTGCTGAGCAAATTCTGAAGTGAGTGGTACCTATAAGCTGTTTTAAGATCCCCTGTGAAAGGGGCAAAATAAAATGAGACTTGAAGGAACTATAAACCAGCTTATTACATCCGTATAAAGTGATAGGTACAGTATCTCAGTTATTCAACTGTCTGCTCCTGTAAGGGACAAAACACTCCATGACAGCTCAGAAGCAGGGCTGTGATCAGCATCATTCATACCAGTTGACAGATCTTCATAATATATCAAGATGAGTGAAACTGCTAACACAGTGATCATGTACCTGCAGCTGTTGTTGCTTCTTGTGGCACTGAGCTCTAAATAAGAAGCAAGGTAATTGTCACAAGAATTAAGCAGAACAGGCAACTGTCGCAAGTGACTGCTTCTACCTCAGAAATTGTAGTTACTGGAATAAAAAAGCAAATGGGCATTTGACGAACCTACCATTTCTTCCGTAATGATGGGTAGGAGAACTCACTTTAGTAATACATTTTGTGGGCTGCAGAGACAAAGACCCTTTATCAGTTAGCAGTTTGGTGTTTGGGTTATTTTCATTTGCCAGGCTAAGCCATTCTGTTTGCAAGATAGACCCCTTATGTTTGTGAGCATTCAGCCGTCAAAAAATACCAGCTGAAAGTAGACAATGTGGAAGATGAATGGAGTAGCACTAGCACTCTCTGAGAAGGAGCATGCAAGGCATTCCTCGAAGTAGACTGACTGGGAAGTCAGTAACTCTGCTGAAGCAGTTGTAATGTCAGCCTCAAGCTATTTTCACTCAGTGAAGTGCAGAGAATTCTGGGTAGCCATCCTTAAAAAAAAAGACAAGAAATCTCGAGGATTTTCTCTCATATTCAATCAGTTTCATTAGCTCATTATGCATCTTTTAAAAAAAAATCACAGCCTGAAAATACCAGCATGTTACTATGGATTGTAGCTTTGGTTTAACTGAAAAAGTTTGGTTTAAATTTAATGCAAAACTACCCAAAAAAAAAGTGTTCTTTGTAATGCACAGAAGGCACTGTATCTGACCTCCTTGTACATAAAGGAGACAAGTGCATTTAACCCTCCCCAGGTTGTGGGAAGCCACTGGGAAAGAACAATTAGAACAGAGATGTAGCAAGCAGGGGAAGGATTAAGTTAGCTTCTTTCTCCACTCGTGATTTCCCTCCCCCCTGCCATGAACCTTCCATAGCTAAAGGGCCCTTGTGTGTGCATGTTTATGTGTGACAAAATCTCTATCCTTTACCCAGCATCCAGTTGACCAACATAGACATAAAATGCTATGCAATAGCCTGCACAACCTTCAGATTCACATAGTTCTCCTGCTGTCTTTTTCTCTACTTCTCATTGTCCAGAAGAACACTTCCTATACAGTTCAATTTTCATTTTCCACACATGGCCCTTTCCTCAGCTTTGAAGTAAAATGGAAAATCTTTAATTTGTGAGTCACTGTACACATTTATGTCCCACTGCCCACAAGCTTCAGTCTTATGTCTACTTAGATAAAATTGCAATCTACATGGATACTGTCTTGTATGGACCAGCATTGAGTAGAGCCACCTGGCACTGAATTAATCTATATGCAGACACAGGATATCCTCCTAATATGGAATCCAGAGCAGCAAACAATGAAGATAAGTATGTTCTTGTAAATCAGCGTTCCCCAACCTGATACCCTCCTACCATTTAGGAAAACAATCTCCATCATTTTCAATCAGTATAGCAATGCCTGTGCTTCTGGGGAATAATGGGAAGTGCAGTCCAGCACATCGGGATGTGACCAGGTTGGAAGAGGCTATTGTATGTAGATGACACCATATAACTAGCAGACTTGGAACAACTGTTGCAGAAAGTCAAGGAAGAAAGTAGATAAACATTAAGAAAACAAAAATAATGACCAGATTATTTATATAACCTAAAAATAGGTGATGAAGACGTGACATAAAGATTTTCTATACTTTGGCTTAATCATTAATTGAAATGGAGACTATGAGAAATCAGAAGACAACTAAGACATAGAAGGGCAGCCATGGAAAAATTAGGCAATATCCTTATGTGTAAAATATATCATTGTTCCACACATGGCCCTTTCCTCAGCTTTGAAGTAAAATGGAGGCCTTTGAGTCCCCTCCCTAAACTGCAAACCCCAGGATTCCATAGGATGTTGAGAGTGGAATAATAGCGCAATAACAATCTAGTGTGGAAATGGCCAAAATCAAGTTGATGACAATTCACAACAATACAGCATAGTATAGTGTGATCATATCCCCAAAAAAGAGTGTGTTTTTTTAAAAGTTGTATAAGAGAGGGAATTCTAGCAAGTACAGCTTGTTGTACAAACCACATGCACTGAAATATGCACTTCTGAACAAATATTAAATGAGTACAAGCCTCTTCCTCCCACTGAGAAATGGTGGGCTCAAATTTCAAGAGAGGAGATTGCTGGTAATTGTTAAAAAGAATGTCCTGGCAGGAGGAGTTGTTCATCAGTGAAACAAACTAGGTAGAAAGATAGTGGACTCTTCTTCATTGGAGATTTTTTTAAAAAAGAGATTGAATGGATCAGCCAAAGATGCTTTAGCTGTGAATTTCCTGCTTTGTTAGGGGATTGGATTAGGTGATGCTTGGAGTAATTTCCTGTTGCTGAGAAACTTAAACATGTAAAGTTGGGGTAGTAAGAACAACAAACTTTTCTTTATAAACTCAACCATTATTACAGAGAGAGGAACCTAACTTCAAGCTAATAAGGAAAAATCTTTATGGAAAAACAAATTGTCACAATTGTCCAGCTGACTGAATGTTTAGGTAGCTTTGTAAACCACTAACTTGCCTGTAACTTGCACTAACATGCAAAGATTTATTAAGTTATTTACAATATTTCTGTCCTGACCCATATCATTAGTTGTATGCTGTCATTTGCATACAACAGGCTTTTCCAGGTAACTTACAATAAAATCATTTGGAACAATTTCAAATGTAAGAGAATTAAAGATTTAAAACAATAGTATAGTAATTTGAACATTCTAAAAGTGCATTTTCCATTGTATAATTTGTAAATTAAAAGTTAAAACAGAATAAAGCCATATACACAAACACATGTGATGAGGTCATTCAGCCCCAAAAGCCTTTATTAAAAGGCATATTTTAATTTTGTTGTAGAATTAAGCCAATGTTGGCACCTTTAAGGCAAGCTTGAAATCTGTGAGTTGTACATATATACCATAACTCATATAATAATTATTATTCCATTACTTTTAATTCTGTAGTCATGTGGTTCCATGTCTCACCTTCAAAATAATATATATATTTCCTTTGTGTGTTTGCAAGCTTAAGTAAGGCAATAGAGTAAGTCTAGAGGAAGCTATCTAAGGGTGGTACAGTTACATGTCACTTGGCTGCAAAATGCAAACATCTGTTGCAGGATTTCACAGGCACGCTAAGTATGACATAGTGTGTGATAATCCTGGATTAGGTTGATCATAAGCCTACAGAGAAATGTGAAGGCAAGTTAATATGGGAGAACTTAATTTTAACATAGCAAGAAAAGCTAAGTGTTCCATCGCTTTCTCTCTCCCCCATCCCCAGTCTTGCTTTGTTTCTCTCTCAATCCATTGCTCTAGAAAATTACCTTTTGAAACAATGCTCCAGTCCTAGATGCCAAAATAAGCACCTGGGAGATTATATAGCACATCCAGGCATCAGAGCCTATGATTCGCATGAAGCTTTTTCATCTTACCAAATAATTCAGAAGACTTCAGAATTCAGGGAAAGGAAGAACACTACTGTTTGTTGAAGAAATTTGTGTGAAGTCTTTAAGATATGCAGGAATGTACATGTTGAATGATTACTGCTATGTTGTTGGAATGTGTTATTTTTACAGTTAAGTCGGAAACTTGTATCCTACCTGTTTTCCTCAGAGATCCATCTTTGGGTCTGCTTGCTGAAAAGACAGTGATTAAATCAGCATTTGAACCACAAATAAATCTACATTAGACCCAACTCCTTAAATCTGAAAGAAATACAGTGGGCCCATGATTCTGGGACACCTCCCGCCCATGGATACCACACTTAATGGATGCTTGAGTCCCATTACGTACAAATGATGTAGTAAAATGGCATCCCTTATATGAAATGGCAGAATCAACATTTGCATTCAGGAGGTTTTGTTTTTGTTTTTAATATTTTCAAGCCATGGTTGTTTGAAACTGTGGATAGAGAATCCACAGATATGGGGGTGGACAGCTGTATGCATATATTCATTTTATATTATTTATTTTGTTTTGCTTATTTATTTTGTTTGAACTAGCCAAAAGGGAAGGTCCAGCAGCTACACAGAGTTCTGGAGCTTAATTCTCACACATATCCTCCCCATTCCAAGATTTCTGAGGTTACACTCAGAAGCCCTCTGCTTTAGGGAGTAGAAATTTGCTGTGGTGAGTGGGGGGCTTCTGCTTCTATTTTATTTTGTTGTCTTCTAAGGCCTAAATACAACTATTGTCACAACTAGAATACACCTATTAAAACAATGAGTCTTATGTAACTCTTGACTTAACAATTTAACGGTTGATTCAATGGGTGTATTTAGCTGGTCTATTCTAGCAACTGGACTTCTTCCTTTGATGCTAAGCCCTGTCTATACAATTAGTTTCCTTGGATATATATGATATGGTTTTATATCAAGTTCTTTTGACAGTCTGAAATGCATTCATTCTGTGTGTGCAACATTCTTTCCGACTGATGAATCCTTCTGTATTTTTGTCTTACTTTCATATTATAAGACTCAAGCTTTGTATTATAAGACTTGAGTTTTGAGTTACTTTTTCATCCAGCAAGCTCATCTCCCTGTCATTCAGGTAGGCTGTTCCAAAATCTTCTTATTTTCCCTCAGAGCAAGCTGGTTATTCATGACACAAAAATCCAAGAGTCATGGTGGCAAATCACTTGAGCAGTGATCCATTATGCAAGATTTTGACTCTCTCTGTTTCCATGTGAGGAGGCACCACCAGCAAAAGGCAGCTGGTTCCAAACTGCATGTTTTGTGAACAGCTGACTCCAAGGTGTCATTGGAGCCAAGGCACTACAGGAAAGGTGTCTTGGACAATTGTCTGTGCCATATTTCCAGACTACCACTTTCATAGTGTATTGGCACTGAGGGCCCCTGAAAGTGAGGCATTCAGGAAACAGACAACTAATAGCAGGCCACTTTGTCCTCCTGTCACTGCTGCTACTTTATTCTTCTTTTCTTTACCACAACGTTTTTCTTCTTTCTTCACTATCACCTTCTCCTCCTCGTTCTGCATAACTGTGCCAGTGGAGGTAGAAGATCAATCGGTGTCTTTTAATTTTTTCTCTGCATCTCCAATGAAAATTGAAAGATGCCTTTTGAAACCTTCCAAAAATGTTTTCAAGTTGCTAAAGGTGATACAGTAAAGGATACCAATTATCATTAGCTTTGCTTTCATTTGTGAATTCTTCCTTGGCTACTACTGCTGAGTTGAAATTTTGCTTATGGTGAGACATACGCTACTGGTTCCTCTTGTTTCTGTATAATTTTTAGCAAGGATAACAGCAGCATCCTCTAATGTAATATACACTGTTTTTGGTCAGTAATGTCCTTCTCTTGTCCACACTGGATAAAAAGAAGAGTTTAATTTGAAGAGAATAAATTGATACAACCTAGCTATGGCAGTTCCCCAAAATCAGAGGCAGAACCTTTTAATCTTCTCGAACATGCAGTCAATGACCTTCAAGTAACTGTTTTCTACAAAGAAATTTCTAAGGAAGATTAGAAAGAGAAATAGCTGAATTGGGACATATTCACAAATTCCAGTCTATTAGCTGAGTTATGAACAGAGATCACAGTTTCTTGGCACACCACATATATTAACATTGGGTCTTCACATCTGTTTAGTCCCATAAGAATGATGAGAAGAATAAAGCAAAATCCAAAATACATGAAACAGTGATGCCTTCATTGGCCAACCAAAGGGCACAAAACACATTTTGCAAGCTTTCAAAGCTTCCCTGGCTTCTTCAGCAGGCAAAAGATGTTAAGAAATCATAGAGGAGGAACATTTTTGACCAGAAGTGCCTCTGGTGTAGTTCAGTTGGTTTAGAGAGATCTCAATGTAGGCAGAGGCCACTCATCTCTGGGACATGTGGGGACTGAGGCAAAGGACGATAAAATTTAAACTCAAATGGCAGCAGTAAAGCAACTCTTCTTGGGATCCAGGGTGTCTTTGTCTTTTGTGAAGCTACAGGCCCCTGTGTTAGGCAGAGAACATTGAATTTCTCAAAAAGTCTCTGTACTGCTACATCTGGAAAAACTTTTAGGTATTGTGTAAGTAAAATTCACCTGATTATAGTAAGCAAAAAAAAATAAATAAATTAGCAGTGTTGGATGTAGAAACCTCGAAGAGTTGACTGCGGCTAAATCTGGTATCTTCAAATCCAGAGAACATATTCAAGGGTAGCTGTGCTGGCCACACAGCAAAATAAAACAAAATACAAAATCCACAAAAGAGTGATACCAGTATTGGCCAACCAAAATGCATGAAACACATCATGAAGGTTTTCAAAGCTTCACCAGCTGCTTGATCAGGCAAAAGATGTTTAAAAATTCATACAGGAAAATATGGTTGGGAAACCACAGGGAGTTGACTTTCTTAACATTGTTTTCACACATTTCTTGGGCATTGCCTTGAGTATTGCTTAAGCAGCCTTACGTATCACTTTTCTTCAGTATTGTTTTAAGTCTTGACTTTCTTAGCATTGTAAGTATTGCTTTCACATTTCAGGACCACAGACTAGCTGCTTGACAGACCTGTGTAATCTCACTCAACTCTTTGAAGGTTTGTGACCTTGATCACAATTTGCGTCTTTCTGTATCTTATTACACTTTAACCTCATTCCCTATCTGAAGAAGTAGATTGGTATCCATGAAGACTGTGCTGAAATAAATCAGTCCATCTTAAAGGTGGAGCTTGATGTCTTCATTCCCCTTTTTTCGTTGTATATCAGAAGGTGAGAAATAGTGCAGTTCTGTGCTTATTTATTTGGGAGCAAACTGAGGTCAGTGAAACTTACTGTTGAGTTGATGTGCCTAGTGCTAAACAACACCTTAACTGGACACGGCGTAAGAATCATATCTCCTTTCTCTCTTTTTCCTTTCTTTTCCCTTTTACCTAAGCAAAGATTATGGGATATAATCTGCCAGTTGCATTCATAACGAGTATATTTAAGGAAACCCAAGCATAATTTAAAGATGGGCTAAACGAGGAATATACATGGTGTGTCATTTCAGATTAGAGTGGTTTGAGATGTTCGAATACTTTCATATTCAGTATTAGCACAGGAGAGAAAAGGGTTCAAGAGTAGTTTTTTCCTAGTCATGCAGACATTCTTTTCCTTACTTGCAGGTAGAAATGGTTGGTCCAGCAACAGATACATTTTATGAGTGTGCTGATCTTGTGGCTTAGCTATAAACTGAGGGTACTATATAACAGGGAAGTGGATGGAGAGAAAGTGAGTGATTCTTAGCTGAAATATTGTTAGCTGGAAAATTTGGCTGAAGCTTTTTGAGCTGCTTCTTCTATGCTGACTCTAGTGAATATGACAATTTTATGTTTGTATGTGTTTGTGTGTAGGTGCATTAGAGAACTGTAGAAAATAGGATTGTATGCTACAAAATCATACAAATTTAATGTAAGCAATGAAAGAAGATAAAGGATAATTACCTTGGCAATCAGTGATAACGAATGCTGTCAGATCTAGTTAATCCATGCTTCATTTATCCTTCTGTCTCTATGTTGAAAAGACTTAAGTGATTACTAATCCTGTAGCATATGCAGAATTACACTGCCAGCATCTTAAACTTGAAGAGTTTTGTAAATCTGCAATTCAAATGGAGATTGTTGTTTTAAATTAACAAGCTTGAACATAATTACTGAATCGAGGACCTAATCATGTCTTCAGAGGTACATTGCCAACTACTACATTCAAGAGAAATTAAAACAGAAAAACTAGCTGGTAACATTCTAAAAGGCTGCAGCAATGTAGCTTATGTGTCTTAATTCCCATTAACTTTTAATGAAACATAGGTGCTTTAAGTTCCATATTTGTTTTTTGATAGGCCATTATAGGCCATCTGGGCTCCTGCAACATTAGCACATTATCCTGTGAAGCACAGATAATAGCAGAGTATCTTATTTTGGTACTTCTTCCTGTTTCAAGCTTTGCAAGAAGGCAGTGTGATTTGTAAACCAAGGAACAATATGAGATAAAATATATAATGGACTTGCCCCCCTGTTTTTAAAGCTTTCTAAGCATGTTCAGCTCTAGATAATACTTGGATGAGAGACTGCAAATGAATGCTGTAGGCTGTATTTCAGAGGAAGGAACTGGTAAAAACACTTCCTAAGAAAATCCTGTGAAATTCATGGGGTTACCATAAGTCAACAGATGACCTGAAGGCACATAAACGCACACACACATATATAATTCTTAGAACTGAGAATATAGAGACTGAGCATGCCTACGGAAACATACGTTCTATCTTTTCTGTGCTAGCCCTGTCCGGGCTTTACACTGATTGCTCCCAGTTTTTGTGATATATGCAGAGAGGCCTAACTTCTTTATCTTTGAAATACAGGACTGTGTATCATTAAGTCTGATTGAACATCAGTGACATGATAAGACACCAACAAACTCCCAATTCAGTTTACTTTACTGGTATTTGATTAGGAAGCCAAATTATGCAAATATTGCAAAAATATACAAACAGATGAAAACGACCCCATTCATCCATTTATTTACTCTTGGATATAGCCCAAGATTTGATGTTCTGTTTCTATAACAGTAAAAACCAGAAGGAAATAATGCCATGTTTTCAAGGAATGCTTATCTTGGTTTCTCTCTTTATCAGTTGCTGATCCAGTCATACCCTGTTTTTTTCTCCCTGCTTCTTCTGTATGTAAATTGTTTTTAAGTACTGCCAGCTAAATTGGTTAAATTTATACAGATTAGCACTCACACCCAAGGTGCCAGCGTTCCTGCTTGGAAATATTGGCTAAAGATTTCACTCCTTTTATACTTACACACAGTTCCATCATCACAGCCAATGTTCAATTGTTGTTTCCATATTTTTAACTATTTTCAGTATCTGTTGCATGCAAGACTAATCCAGGAGTCATGTTCAGAGTCCCAAAGGCTTGCATACTGGTAATGCTAGCAGTGTCAGTATTATAATATTAATTCAAAACAAGCAGTGATAATACTTGCCACATTCTGTGACTGAACCTTAGCGTGAACAGTCCTTCTCATATAGTATTACAAAGGTAGAGAACGTGTGATCCACAGGCCACATGGCGGCCTAAAAAGTTCTGTTTTAGAGCCCCCAAAGCCCCTCAATCTCTTCTTTGAAAAATCTCTGTTGCCCCCGAACAATAGAAAAGTTCAAAGCACAAAATCCAGTGGGTTTGACCCCACATAGCTTAAAACTTTTTTAAAGATAAAATTGGCTGCGAAAGACTATGATCCTTCTGAAATATAAGATTTGTACCTTGGGGGTTCTTTTGGAAGACCAGGTGGGAAGACCAGAAGTGCCTTTGGCCAACTTCAGTTGGTGCACCAGCTTTAACCTTTCCTTGGTAGAGCAGATCTGGCCACTGGTTCATGCCTTAATTACTCCCAGCTAGACTACTATAATGCTTCGTAGGTGGGGTCTGCCTTGAACAATGTTCAAAAGCTAAAGCTAGTGCAAAATGTAGTGGCCAGACTGTTATCAGGTGTGCATTTTAGAAACTACATAACACCAATCTTACAAGAACTGCACTGGCTTCCTGGTTGCTTCTGAGATCAATTCAAGGTGCTAGTCTTGATCTGTAAAGCTTTAAATATGAAAGACTGCCTCATCCTATATGGGCTTGCCTAAAATATAAGCTCAGCAGTGGAAACCTGTCACATGTCCTACTACCTCATGAGGCTCATGGTTAGAAAGGAAGGGCTTTCTTCCACAGTCAGGATATTGCTAAAAGAAACTCCTTCCCAAGAAAGGTCAGACTGGCTACACCCTTTAGTGTTTCTTTTGGCAGAGAAGAATGTGCAACTTTCGTTGACCTTTGGATCTTAAAATTAGGTGTGTCTGCTCTGGCTGTTTTAAAATTTGGTTTTAAAGCTTTTTTTAAAAAGTAGCCTCAAGTGGTTGGTTGGATCTTGTTATTTGTTTACTGTTTAAAAGTGTCTTTACCTAGTGTGTCTTGTCTTGTGATCCTGATGGGTTGAATAGTAAAAATGAGAATCAGAATATTTATTTATATCCCACCTTTCTTCTACTAATGAGACTCAAGGCAGCTAACAACATACTGAAAACAGTACAAAGTAAAAACAATACAAAAGCATTAATAAAAGTGTAAATGTAAGATTTAAAAAGCAATTAAAACAGTTTATGAAATTAAACATTAAACATATTAAAATACAGTAGAAGAATATATATAAAGCTTAGAAACAGCACCATGCAGCATTTATGCAGAAATGCCTTAAATAATAAATAAATAAATAAATAAGCTGAAAACAAAACCAACAGTGAAGTGTTGTCACTTCTGGTTGCACCAGATTGACCAGAGTAGTCCCTAGGGCGATACAGGGTGCAAAACGTCTTTCACCCTTCTGCAGTTGCCCACTTCTCCAGTATTGGCTACTTTCACAAAGTATAATGAAAGTGATTAGTTTTAATTACTGTGTTACCTTCACAGATAATATATTTATATGTTATAATACATGCTTTTTTGGGCAGTTATGGCTGATCTGTACAAAATATTTGAGTAGTTATGGCTAGTCTGTACAAAATTCTGCCTTTCTTTGGGTGAGTTGATTTTCTCTTTCCAGGCATGTGCTTGCATTAACAAATGTATCTGTCAAAAGGGCATGGAAAAGTGACTTCGGCAGACTACAGCTTGCACAATTCCTCAGCATGTATGACCAAGCTGGCTGGGGGATTCAGGAAACAGTAGTCTTAAAAAGCCACTTTTCTATGTTCTTTCTCTTGGAACTGAATTTCATAGAGAATGCCTAAGAAATTCCATTTCAATGCAGATGGTTGGGATTACTTACATGGGGAGAAAATGCATTGTATACATTCCACCTATTGTTTTCTATTACAGGAGAAGTCATTTTTTCCACTACTCTCATTGCTATGTCTCTCTGTGATAAATCTTCCCAAATCTTCAGATATACAGTGGGCCCTCCTTACCTTACGGTCTCTGCAATTTTAAGTGAATGCAACCGTATCATGTCCTATACCTAAAATGGAGGCAATGTGCAGGTGAACACACTGAAGCATTAGTGAGCACAGCATAACCGTTAGGCATTATGAGATGTGAGGATTTGCTTTTTTCTTTTATGCCCAGGTTCCTGCAATTGAACTTCCACATATACAGAGGGCCCACTCTATATATATGGATTACCCTGCTAGGAAATGTAGCCACCGTTCAGTGATTTGCCAGCAACATTGTGGAAGCTGTTGCATAGTGCAGGATTGATAGCAGTATGAATACTGAGTTTATAATATAGTATAAGCACTGAGTTTGGAAATGAACTGGAAAGATGGCACAGTAGTCTCTTTCTGTTCTGTCCCAGCAGAACGACCCATAAGGGCACTGTGCTTGGTGGTATCAACCACTGGTTTCAGTACCATCTCATTCCTATAATGAGGACTGCAGCCTTAGGCTATGTCTCATAGCAATCAAATGTTCTGCATAGGAGGTATTAGCTGTCCTGTGGAAAACAGTGGGGAATACTGAAAGAATTAGGCACAGTGCAATAGTAGGTGTAGCTGAAAAGCACACTTGTCTGTCTTCTGCTGTAGATGATTGCTACCTGCCCATTCCAGTAGGAACAAGCCAAGCTTTATTTTACAAAATTGTTTTTAATTTTTGCAGCTGTTCCTAAGCCACTTGGAAGGTCACAGACTTAGAGGTATCGCTATACAAGCTCAGAAACTCTGTAAAATCATAGTACAGCATTCCTGACAAATAAATGACTACAGTGGAAAAGTTCAAGAGAGTGAAAGATCTCTTAAACCTGTTCTGCTTCTTATTAAAGATTTACCAAAAAGGGACACAGCTACTAATGCTATGTATGTCAGTGGTAGAGTTTTTTTAAAAAAACGCCTTGGGCTTGATTCAAGCCTTGTGTGTCTATATGTATGTGTCTGCTTTCAAGCTGCCTGGTGACTTCTGGTGACCCCATGAATTTCATAGGGTTTTCTTAAGTGAGACATACTCAAAAGTGGTTTTGCCAGTATAATTCTTCTGAAATATAGTCTACAGCATCTAGTTTTCATTGACAGTCTTCCATCCAAATACTAACCAGAGCTGACCCTTATTAGCAGCCAAGATGAGACGGGATCTGGTGACTTTGGGGTATTTAGGTTTCAAGAAGAGGATTGTATATTTTTCAGCTCATGGTAAGATTTTCTGGTTATGCTTCAAATAAAATAGTCTTCTTGAAAGAATGTGCTATCTATACTATGTAATTCTGAAGAAATTGTGATCCAAAGCTTGCATCACAAGTGCTATGCTGATTTTCTTTTTGTTTCTTGTTGTTTTTAAAAAAGAACATAAGGTATGTCATTTGGTCTTTTGCCTTATTATATCATTGTGATTCTGCTGTTGGGAGATTGTCAGATCCTTTGTGAGCAGGACATTTAATGAATTTCGTCCATCTCCTTAGGAGCACTATTGGTAGGAAACTGTCTTTCTGAATCAGAGGCGTCAGGGCGGTCATTTGAAGCTACTGTGTGGGCGTGCTTTCCAGATCATATCACCTACTTGGCAGCTCTGCACACTCTTCCCTTTGTACACATGGATCATCTATCTATCTATCTATCTATCTATCTATCTATCTATCTATCTATCTATCTATCTATCTATCTGCTTATGTCAATGCAAAATTCTTGCAGACCTCTAAATTCCAGGAATACATCTTTTGTCTATACAGGACTGCTAGATTGGGATGCTTCCGCTAAAATATAGTTAGGTAAAATTTCTGGTGCATTTGAAGATAATTGTAATAGAAGAGGGTAGAATATCTCTTGTGCATGCAATCATGCGTGAATTTCAGTGAATGTACCATTTTCAGTTCTTCAGATCTCTCAGAAGGATTTCATTGCTTTGACTTTTACAATTTGTAATTCTGCTAATTAACCTGTAATCAACAGAACATAAACATCTGCATAACTGATGGAATGGTAGAACCTCTTCAGTTTATCACATTAAATCACTCCAGGGAAAAGAATATAAGACTGTTTATGAGACAAACGCTTTTATGAAGCTCTTTGTTAAGTAAAAAGCACTAATGTGGAAAGTGGAAAAGAACTGAAAATTAATACATTTGGTTATTTTTAGGGAGTGTAATAATCTAAAGTCACCTAAAAAAAAAAACAGGTGCTAAAAAAGATGCCGAAAGCCAAAAAGATACTTACATATATTGATATGTTCTCAGTCTGAGTATTAATTAATGTTTTTCTGATTAGTTAATCACTTTGCCACATTCTCTATTGTTGATTCTGTATTGTTGAAATGATACCTAATTATATTCAGCATCATTCTGTGCGAAGCAATTATAAGGTGTGCAGATCCCATTCATCAAGCAACCAATCATAAATGGAGCACGGGAAATGTACTTTTGGAGAATATGAGTCCCAGAATCTTCTACCCAGCATGTTAGCTGAAAAATTCTGGGAGTAGCAGTCCTCCAGAAAGGTAATATTTCTAAACTTTGGTATAGGCACACACTAAAGCACACAACTTATAGTTGGGAGAAAAGTCCTGTATTTACATGATAAGACATTAAAAATTATTCTAACACGGCATTAAAAAGAATCCTTTCTTTCCTGCAGGCAACTGGGCAATTTCCTATTTTCGTAGGCTTACTATGACATCTCTTTTGTACAGCTTCCTGTTGATGAAACTAAATGTTAACATTAGTTAATTAAATCACTGGCACTAAAGCACATTATGGGTGGATTGTCAAGCCTTAAGAAAAATGTGATTAATTGAATATATGGATATGACACGGTATCATATATTGTGGTTCATCACAAAAGGATAATTCCAAAGACATCCAGAGTGTTGTACATAGGGCTTTGGCTTCTTAGAACATTCAAAAAGTGACTGCAAAAAACTGAAAGTCTCTCATAAATGGTTATCTCTGTAGCACCTGCTTTTCAGGTGGAATGCAGCATAGTCTATATAGAAACCCCTTTCACATATCTCTTGTATGAAGGGACATCACATGATGAAAATAGCTGTGGATCAGCATCTCTACCCCATCCCTCATGACCCATTGTTCCCCTGCCCTGCTGTTCATGTATTAGCATAAATAAACCAGGTGGGAAAGACTACATATGTAGGCTTCTGTGCATATCAGCCTCCTCAGATCCTGCAGTTCTCATCAGTCAAGAATTCAGGATCTCAGGAGGCCTATAATCATACAGGTCTATACATTTAGGCTTTGCTGCTGCAGATATCCATGCTAGTGGATGGTTGGTGAAAATAGATTTGGGGAAAGCCACACATCATCAGGAGCCTTTGAGGAAAGCCACACATCATCAGATTTGGGGGAAGCCACACGTCAGCAGCAGCCTTTTACTTTTTACTCATGTGATTCCTTTCAAGCAAATAACATATAAACAAGGCTAGAAGTGTCAGGTATTCCTTTGACCAGGGAGCTTGTATACACCCTGGACTGGAGCTGCCATCTTATTGAAAGCAGTTCAAAGAGGCTTCTGGATCCAGTGAGTACTGTTTTCCTGGGTCACCCACTGTAGCCTTTGCTAGAGAGTTTGCTCATGGCCTTGCTTATTTATGCCAACTTGTTTACTGAAGTTCTCTCTATGAAGGTATGTTTTTTTAACTAGATTCCATAACTCCAAGCTCATGCTATCTGTATTGGTCACTTGTTTGTATTTAGTCTTACTGCATTTCCATACTACACTGTTATAGTGTTATTATTCCACTTTCAACATCCTGTGGAATCCTGAGATTTGCAGTTTAGGGAGGGGTGTTTAGAGGGCCTCAATAAACTACAAACTCCAGAATTCCACAGGTTGTTGAAGTGGAATAATAGCACTATAACAATATAGTGCAGACATGGCCTCAGTTTGAGTGTAAGCATTCCTCTTTTAAAGCCCTTTTTAGCCTAGAATCAAGATACTTCCAGAATTACCTTTTTCCTTTATGAACCTGCCGATACTACAATAGTGACTTTGAAAGCTGTACTTTGTGCCTGATTGTGGATGACTCCAAGAGATGGGATCTTTTTAGTAGTTACTAAATTACAAAATAATGGAAAGTCTTCTCTAGGAGGATCTTCCTAACTTTCTCTTCTTGTCATGAGCCTTCAAATCATTTCCAACGTGACCCCAATGCAAACCTATCATGAGGTTTTCTTGGCAAGAGTTGTTGGGGGTCTGCATTTACCTTCCTCTGAGGCTGAGAGAGTTTGACTTGTGCAGAATCATCCAGTAGGTTCCCATGGCTGAGTGGGGATTCAAACCTTGGTCTCCAGAGTCATAGTCCAACCATCAAACCACTATACCGTGCTGGCTGTCTCTCTTATTTCCCATCTTATGGCAAGCAGATAAAAAACATTTATTCTTGAATATATAGTAGTTTATTATATGATTTTATCATGCAGCTGTTGCTGATCTCTGCAAGTGTGTAATTTATAACGTATAGATCGATGTTTTTATTTTGCTCCAGTTTGTGCTTTTGGTAATATATGTCTTTATACAATGGAATCCAATTGTGAGTTTCAACTAGACTGGATCCATTTAATCATTTTTAATATATATTTTAAAGTAGAAAAACAAAGTAAAAATCTATTAAATAAATGACTGAATGACATTCCCCTTGTCTTACACTCAGTAGGTAGAATTAGAATAGTAGGCAAGAATGGTTGTGGTTGTTGTGTGCCTTCAAGTCATTTGTGACTTACAGCAACATCTAAAGTTGCCCCTAAAGTACTGTAAACTTATCAAGAGGTTTTCTTAACAAAATTTCTTCAGAGAAGGCTTGCCATTGCCTTCCTCTGAGGATGAGAGAGTGTGACTTGTCCAAGGTCACCAGTGGGTTTCCATGGCTGAGCGGGGATTTGAACTGTGGTCTCCTGGAGTCCTAGTCCAACATTCAGTGCAGCAGCAAATACACAGATGTTAAGAAAGTTCCTGTGTGTGGAGAAGCATTTGAACAAAGAAATAAGAATTTAGGAATTCTGCCCTATGCTAAAAATATATTTGCTCTATACAAGTAAAGGTTAAGCGTGCATTCTGTTCATATGTTACTGTGAAGAACAAGCATATGCCAACTTCTGTTTTAACCTTTGGAGTAAACTTGAAAGCTGGTAGGGCTGAGGCGTGTGGTAGCATTTTGAATAAAGATGGTTACTGCCTTGTATATAACTTTATGTTCCTTAATTAAAAACTTAGCATCTTCCTAAATAAAAAAGCATGCTGAGAAGCAGTCCTGTATTCCTGAGTGATTACTGCATTCAGTGTGTTGCTGAACAATTTGAACTGACAAAAAAATTAGGTCACCATTTATCAGAAGTGACTGGCAAGAAAATATCAGGATTGACCTGACGTGGCTCTCCTTGTAGTTCGTAATCCACAAACTAGGCCAGAATAACAGTATTGTAGAGCACGTGCTTTGCATGTAAAGGGTTTCCAGTTCAATCTGAGACATCTCTGCCTAGGTCTAGGAAAGACCTCTCTCTGAAAGCCTAGAGATTCATTGCCAGTCAGTTTAGATCATTGATTCTTTTGGTTGAGGTGCCGCTTTAACCCATCGTGATTCCTGTGGAAATCGATAGGATGGGAGTAATGAATTAGAAATGACATAGTTACCTGTATGAAGTTATTCTTCTTTGTTACACTCATTGTGTTGCTTTCAATATGCAACATGTTCTGCTCTCATTGCCAAAGTGCCCCAAGTGGTACTGCTACATTTCAGACCAATTCACTTTCCAGGTATCTTCATGTGAATCCTAGGCATGCTTTGAAAACTTATCAAGAGTTCCTCTTCAAGGAAAGAAGTCTTATCATTAATTTGAGTAGAAAGGCCCACCTGTATGAGACTGAAGACTCTTTTAATCAGCTAGTTTGACCAGGAATTTAACTCTTTTCTTTTTCTAAACATAATTTGTGAAGGTTCTATTTCAAATTTGCTGCTAGAATTGCATATCACATCTTTCTTCAGATTGGCACACTTACCCATAAAGCTCTTCATCCCCTGTATGCATTAACAAGAACATAATGGAACATCCTATATTGGCAGTGTGTTGTTATATTTTGACAAGAAGAGCCTTTTAAGTAAGAAGCAGCTCATCATGTGCTAATGGACTCACCTTGACTCGGTACATACGGTCCTTCTGCTGTTTGATGTGCTATAGAATATTTTTGCCATTGAACCCCATAAGACTGCCAGTGTTACTGAGCACTTTCTTTTACACTTTTCTCTAGTTTCAGCCTAAAGAGTCATAATTCTTCTCAGATGAGGGTTCAGCAATTGTGAATGTGTGGTCTCTCCCAGTCTGTGGTTATTTATAGTTCGTAAGGTTAATAGTTACACTATTCAGAATCAGAATCAGAAATGTTTAAAGATTGATTACTACAGTTGCTTTTGTGTTGATGTAAATAAGCGACAGAAGGAAAGCGGACACTACCAAATAGTAAAGAGTTTAAAAGAAATAAAGAGGCAAGCCTAAAGATGATATTAAATGATATTAAAAACCATAAAATATTTCAATAAGGAAGTTATTTATTTATTACATTCAGATCCCACCTTTTTCCAGGGAGCTCTCATCCTCCTCACTTGATCCTTTCAACAAGGGTCATTCTGAGCCAGAGTGACTGGCCCAAGGTCAGTGGAAATTAGAACCTGGATCATCCAAACTATAGCCTACTAGTCAGAATTCTATCATTCTGAGTACAGTCAGCCCTCCAAATCTGTAGATTCCGCATCCATGGATTCAAACAACCACAACTTGAAAATATTCAAAAATTAATCCAAAAAGCAAAAGTTGATTTTGCCATTTTATATAAGGGATGCCATTTTACTCCATCATTGTGCATAATGGCATTTGAGCATCCATGAATTTTGGTATCCATGAGAGAGGGGTCCTGGAACCGAAACCTATCAGATAATGCTTGTTACATTGATAGGGCACCTTTCTTCCCAGTGAGATGAAGGCAGAATACATGGTTCCTCCCCAACGTTGTTGTTGTTGTTTCTGCTGCTGCTGCCTCAAGTTGTTTCCAACTTTTGGTGACCCTAAGGTGAACCTATCATGGTTTTTTTCAGGAGCTCGATTTGTTCAGAGGGGGTTTGCCTTTGAGGCTGAGAGAGTCTGACTTGCCAAAGGTCACCTAGTGGGTTTCCATGGCTGAGCCGGCTTCAGCCCCTGGTCTCCAGAGCTCAAACCACTACACCACACTGGCTTTCCTCTCCACATTATCTTTACAATAACCTGGGAATCCCCTGGCCAAAAATGTATGGAATTTATATGGAATGCTTTTACCAGATCTACACCAGGCATCTAGAAGAGATGGCAATATAAAGTATTTGCAATAATTAGTCAGCTGACAACAGTAAGATATGATCCACCATTGACAGACAGAATACAGCAGGTCTGTGTTAGAGGAACTGCAGTTTTAGGGGTCTCCTCTGGCATATATGGTAGCATTGCCCAATTGTCCTCTCCTTATGGGATTTAATCATTCACAAGCTAATCGTTATTCTAAAAATGTCAGTAGTGAAGCATTCAACATTAAGCTTATTAGACCTTTTTCAAGGGGACAACAACAACAATAAAACTCCTTGTGAAATTCTGTATTGTGGCCACCTGACTGGGAATAGCCCAAGGGCAGGGAAATGTTTGTTACTGCTCACTATCTCTATGGTATAAAGAGATATAATCAATGTGGAAAAAAGGCTTCATAATGTTATACTGAGCAACAGAAAAACTAAGCCAGATGTGTTTCAGTCAGTCTAGTATCCATTTATTCAAAACAGCTATACCGTAGTTAACAAAGTAGATGTGTTGCTGGATATAACTTCTTTAACAGATAATTTGGTGCAAAAGACAGAAAATATATGGAAAGAACAGGGGTAAGTTTCTACACCACAGAACAGAAGAGCAGTTCAATGTGTTCCAGGGAGCTTTTAATTCAAAACTAACAGTATGAACATGTGAAATGAAACAGGTACAGGTATACCTTGTATAAGTAAACAAAAAATGTTTTGAATCTTCTACAAACCACTTGAAGACTTCTTCCAAAATACATCCAGGGATATTTTTTGCTTTCTCCAGCTTCAGCATTCCTTTCAATTTCCTATCTGATGGCCAGACTTACGGATCTATGCTTTTTTAACATGCTTGGGAGCAGCTGATTAGGCAGGCTTATCTGTTCTCCCCTTTTCTCTCTGTTCTGCTGTTCATACATGCTCAGTAATGGATTCTGGAGGCAGCTGCTGTTTAGCTTTTGTTTGACTCTGTTCAATACTCTTTTGTGTAGTGGGGTATAATTAGTAAATAGATATACAAACATCTGTGCTAGCTAAGCAAAGAAATGTAAGAATATTGCAGTTGAACATGAAAATGTGCATTGAAATATGTCTTCAAATGCAGAAGAATGTGCTCTGTGATTTACAATTATTGAATAGACAACTGTTCGATACACCTCTGCTGCTTCATCACTGCAGTGTAGATTATTTGTAACAATTCATTTTGTGGGGAAGGGGAATGCATTATAATAAAGTTGTTTTAGAAAGGAAATCTGAGACTTCACATGTATATATGGTAGCATGGGGAGTGAAAGCTAGAAAATCAACTGAAATAAAGAAAAACATTTCTTGTAGTCTCTCTACTGCAAAGATACCTCGTACTGTTGTTAAGAAAAACTCAACATACTCAAGTTCTGTTGGACTAAATGTGTAATGTCAAGATTCAGGGATACATAACTCTTTAGTGATTGTATGATCCATATTCATTTACAATTTGTGGTCCCAAACAATTTGACCAGCTGCATCTTGAACCTGCTGGTAATATGTCATTGTAAATGACCTTCTTACTGTTCTCTTGCAGGAATATCTTCAAGATTCCCAGAAATCATGTCAGTAGGATCACACTCATTCTCCCCAGGAGGCCCTAATGGGATTATTAGAAGTCAGTCCTTTGCTGGCTTCAGCGGCCTTCAAGAGAGGAGATCCAGGCAAGTACAGTTTTCCAAGCAAAGCTGTAAACTGAAGATACACACATAGAACTTAGTCCTGGGGATCTGTTGTTTTTATTCTGTGTTTTTATAGTCTAGTGACGGAACTAGCAAAGTGAAGGAACTAGCAAAGGAACTAGTGAAGGAACTAGCAAAGCCACCTCTGAGTGTTCCTTGCCTAAGAAAACCCCATGAAATTCGTGAGGTCACTTTAAGTCAGCATGCAACTTGAAGACCCCCCCCCCCCAAAGGATGCGTCTGTCATAGGCCATTTGCACACTAGACTGTTATAGTGCTATTATTCCACTTTCAACATCCTATGGAATCCTGAAGTTTGCAGTTTCAGGAGGGCCAGCCGGAAATGGCTATAGAACTGGCAATCTATCCTTGGGTGAAGCTTCAGTTTGAACAAATCAAAAGGGAG
Source organism: Iguana delicatissima (assembly GCA_948472985.1). NCBI lineage: Eukaryota > Metazoa > Chordata > Lepidosauria > Squamata > Iguanidae > Iguana > Iguana delicatissima. Next base: position 900,213 of record CAOKZL010000081.1, on the reverse strand, counting down.
GAACTCCTCCCTCCTGCTCCCCAGCAGTCCAGGATCTGGTCCTGACTATACCTAATTTGTGCAAGTGTCTCTCTGTCTGTTGTGTTTTTCCTTTGAGGAAACAAGACATCTGAAAGCTGTATGGCTTAAGTCTTATATGAATGAAGCTTAGAATCAAGCTTGTTGTAGTCATTAGCTTTTCTCAACAATGTGACAAAACATTCCCCCTCATTTAGGGTATATTCTGTGATCTGCTTTAAGATCAGCGCTGATTGAAGTGGGTTAAGGCACAAGCTACCTAGGCATACTGCTATTCTGGGCCCATCTAGACAACAGAAGACTGCATAGTCTATTTGGATTGTGCCTTCAGTTTAGAATAATTTACATCTTGTCATAATATAATGTATTATATAGTGTAATAATAAGTAAGGCCATGTTATTGTTATAAGCAAGGGAGTGGTTTATAACAGTAGCTGTTTATAAAAGTTACTTCCATTCTCTTTTCATTTAGACCTTTTCTTTTTCTTTTTTTTTAAATTCATAGTGTGTATTATCACATATTTAAAATATTTTGCTATTTGAACTGAATCTTTGCAATGCAGGAAGCTACAGATCTAAATAAATCAATGAAATGGAATTATAAAGGCATTGGATATCTCCCCAAGTAGAATATCAGATGTTGATAGCCAAGTGTCATGTTGGCTCAGACCTCTTAACCCATAAACACTGAATGCTTTCTGGCAGGCAGCCTTGTAAGCAGATTGCTTTTAGCTGGGAAAGATTAGGTGTTATGGAAAGCTCCTTAAGCGATGCTCCTTCGAGATAATAATGATTTATGGTTCCTCTTCCCTTCCCACACCCCCTTCATGTTCATTTTGTAGGTGTAACTCTTTTATTGAAAATTCCTCTGCGCTCAAGAAACCCCAGGCAAAAGTGAAGAAAATGCACAATTTAGGGCACAAGAGCAACAGCACAGCTAAGGAACCTCAGCCTGAAAGGATGGAAGAAGTCTACAAGGCCCTAAAGAATGGACTTGAGTAAGAACTTTTATAACCCTGGAGCATCAGCAAAACTATCCTTGCTACTCTATAAGGAAAGCTTGATTTCTTAGTAGTAAATTAGAGTCTAACTTCTGATATTAAGTATAACTTTACAGCTCCCAGTCAGCAAGAACTTGTGTTCATTGTAGAGCTTGGAAATGTTGCTTTTTTGTACAGCACTGCAATGTACAAATGCTGCAACAACAATGTTGCATCCAGTGGTGGCTATGCTAAGTAAGGAATTCTGGGAGTTGTCATCCAAAAGAAAATAACCTTGCAAAACTCTGTTTCCTTTAACAGTGCAAGGCTCATGAACAAAGCTTCTAGATGTTCAGTCAACTTCATATTTTGAATTCAAGCCTGGGAGAGAGTTATTTTACTTCTCCAACCTTTGCAATTTATTGCAGTTGTAGGAAATGTTTAGCCTTGATTGACTTACAAGCTGTTCCAGTCTATGCCAAGATTATTGGTTATATTCCATACCATGGCATACATGGTGTACTATACACAATACACTTTGGCTTCCATAGTGGTGGATTCTACTTTCCAAGGGCATAGAGGTATTAGCTTGTTGCAGCAAAACTGACCAATAGCCTTGTGCTTCGTTAAAGAGTAACAAAAGTTATTTAGCATAGGAGTATATATTTCTCAGAAGAAACCAGAGGTGAATATTTTTTGTTAGTAAAAAAGCCCAATACATTTTGACTTGTATATACTCTCAAAGGTCTTCTTCAGGGGTTATTTGACATCTTACTTCAGAAATTTCTGGAGCTGAAACTCTTAGACCATTTACTGTATGAACAGAATCCATCAATCGAACACCTTGTGACATGTCTCTGGTTTCTTCTGTGGATTTTTATTGGGTGATCCACAGTTTTTGCTTCCATAGGATTTTATAGCCTACTTCAATAGAATTTGCATTCTAAATGTCTTTTGGCGTTGCCACCACTTTCCCACATTGATATGGCAAAAGTCTGCTGAACATGATGAACACTTGCTATAGCCTCCTTGGATGGGGCAGGTGCCATATGCTGTAATAATCTTATGGCCTGATTATTGTTCAATACTCCAGTCTCATGGTTGTTTTTGATTAAGGGTTCCTGGATACTCTGCACACTTACTAGGATTATATTTTGGCTTGGGCTTGTTCCAACCAGGAGGAGAAAGAGCATATTCATATAAGGCTGTCTTCAGTTGACTGTAGATGATCATAAAGACCTTTTTAATTGGCAAACCTTCTCTAACTGAGAAAAGTAGATGATTTTGAAAAAAAAATACTTGGAGAGCATAATGCACCAAATGTTTCTACTTTAAAAAATGAATAGGAAATTAATCAGTTAATCAACAATGAAGACTTTCTGATTATTCCCATCAATATTAATTCTGCATTGTAGTTGTCTCAGCTGTTACATTTTTGTACAATCCCTCTGCCCCCATTTTTCTTTTACAATCCCTCTCCCTGTTACAAATTTCATGTTTAAGTTTCATAATTTAACCTCACTCTGTATGATTGGGTATGCCATTTGCAGCACTCAGATATTGTTGGACTACAAATCTCACCACCACATACTGTTGGTTGTTGTATCTAATGCTGATGGGAATTATAGCCCTACAATTTGTGGAGTGCTACAATCCTATACACACTTGTCTAAGAGTAAGAGCTATTTAACTTACTTGCTTAAACAATTACCAACAAGAGTAACATTCTTCCAAACAGATTTTCTTTTTCACGAAATTCAACTTTTAATATTGGAACATAACAAAGCTTTTTTTTTTTTTTTGGTTTATCTCTACAGTGAGTATCTCGAAGTGCATCAAGCAGAGCTAGATAAATTAACAGCTCAGTTGAAAGACATGAAAAGAAACTCACGGCTGGTATGTCTTTATCACAGAAGCAATCAGTAGAAAGTTGCTTATTAAATAGGGAGAGGACAAAGGAAAATGAGATTGTAATCTTGAAGTACTATGTGAAAAGTCTTAAGAGCTAATTCAGACTTCTGTAACAGAAATGTTATGGGAATTACAGCACCTCAGATTTCAGGATGGGAGATATTTGTTAGAAATTGCCCATAAGTCAGAAATTTACTAGGTAAGTAAACTACCTTTAATGAAGTAATAAAAGCCAGGCAGCTATGCCAACCAGAGGAATTCTGTATCTCCATCTCTCTTTTACCATCTTTCCAATACCAATATTAAGAAAGGAAGAAAAAAAACCTTTCAGCTAGACAGAAGACAAGAAAGTGGGGAATTCCCATAAAAAGATTTTGTAAAAAGGAGCTTCTTTGTCAGAGGCTTTGTTAACTGAGGTATGCCTGTATTAGTTTCTCACTGTCTCTCCTAACAATGATCTGAAATTGGAAAAGCTACTTTTGACTATTATACCCAGAATGCCTCATTCTGTGTAGTCATTGGCTGTACTGGCTGAGAGTTTCTGGAAATTATAATCTTTTTTTAAAAAAGTAGCTTTTCCAGGCTTTGGCATTTTCTTTGTGTAGAGACTTCTTCAATTCTCCCATAACTATTTCTACAGCAAGTGCAATTTTACTGGGTAATCATGATGGAATAAAGAACCCTTAGTGTGCAGAATGCTTTCACAATTTTCCCTTCTTTGATCCACTTCAGCACCTACTACAAAAGTAATTTAATTGGGGGAGAAATAGTCTTAAATGTCCAGCATCCTCATTATTCCAGTCATGGGTGGGAAAATGAGGAGCTTATGAAAGAAAGAGAATCAGTTCTTTTGCTGAATCTTTCTGAATGTCATTGAGAAAAATAAAGGGTCAGAAAGTATGTAAATTTTTGTATAATAATGCATTATACCCAGATACTGTGGACTTCTCTTATGTACCTGTATTATATATCTTCTTCAGAGGAAAGATTTGACTAGATTCTGTATTGATTCTGTATATTTCTTTTGTCTAAGTTGGATAGATAATTGTGGTGTTTATAACTGTATTACATTTATTCAGATTGTTTATGGAGTGGGTGATGTAATATTCATCTTTCTAAGAAACATTGACAGATCATAATGAAGATGTAATTTAGTTTTATTTATTCATTCATTACATTTATTCATTCATTACATTACATTTATATTCTCTAGAAGGCTCAAAAATGCAACCAGTGGGTTTCCTTAGTTACCCTGAATGACAGCATGTGGTTCTGTTCTGTAAGCCATTTTTATATTGAACTTTCTTTATTTTGGCCCAGATGGACTAGGATGTTGCATGTAGTGGCATAATGTTTCCTTCTGTAAAATAACATCCTATGTGCTATTAATATTTTAATTTTATTCTTTACAGGGAGTGCTATATGATCTAGATAAGGTACGTTTTCCTAATGACCAACTAAACTGCAACAAACTGATAAGTTTAATCCTCTGTTACAGTAAGGTATAACAGTAGCTGCAGGATTTCAAGTACAAGGGAGTCCTAAATGTTCCACAATTACTGAAGAAGATAATGACTATCCTTGTTTTGTACTTGCACGTTGACTCCAAGTTATAGCAACCCTATCATGGGCTTTTCTTGACAAAGTTTATTCAGAGGAAGTTTGCCCGAAGCATGACTTGCTTGAGACCACCCAGTGTAAGATATCAGCAGGGTCTCGCAGAGTCCTTGTCCTTCATTAATCCCTATCTTTCTATCTGGAGTAAATATTTTCAATCCAGATAAGTTATTTCAAAGAAAGCAGCTTGAGGACTATGGTTTAAGGAAGGAGTGGTCAACTGTGGCAAATCCAAGGGCCAGTTTTTATGCCCCGAGACCCTCTAGGATTGCCAAATACACAAGGAGCCAGGGGGAACAAACCCGGACATTGACAGAAGCCCATGTGTATATTTGAAAAATTCATATTTTTGGTATTAAATAGTGCACAGGGATACAACACCTATTTTAAAGGTAAATTGATACCTTGCCACAAGAGACAACTCACTCTTCCTCTTGGGCGGGCTGCCCAAGGAATTTAGAGCCACACTGTGGGTCCAAAGGAAATCCTTTGCCGATCACTGTTCTAAGGCAGTAGTAATTTAAATTCAGTGTGACTCTGAATAGGTACTTGGGTATTTAATGCAGTGTTTGGAACACAATTGTGTTCTATTTTGAGGGAGAGTGTAACAAAGCTGGGAAGGTATTGATCTATTTACAAATCATCAAAGTCTTTTTAAAAATGTGAACATTAGAATGAAATTTGAAGTGCCCTGTTTCTAACTACAAAAGCTCACTATGAAATTAAACATATTCCCTTTTAAAGAAAAGGATCTGTTTATTTTGAATCAGACTAGTCCAACATGAGAATATAACTGAGTTTTGCAAAAGTACAAATCAGTTCACCTAACAGAAGCTATCTATCATTCTTCTCATTCTAATTATTTTTAATTTATTTTGCAGCAAATGAAAGCAATTGAAAGATATATGAGAAAGCTGGAGTTCCACATCAGCAAGGTAATCAACTACCCTTTCATCTTGCTTCTAACTTTGTTCTTAAGCAATTTATCAAAAGCCTGTCTAGCAATATCCAGTATTTCAGATAAATCTCCTGACAAAGCAGCCCTTCAAACAGATTTAAGCTGGGTCTTGCACTGTCAGCTGCAAATGTTGTGTGGAGTTTACAATGTGTTCTCCGTTGTTGCCTTCACACAGTAATTCGGAATCATGCTTTCTCGAGTCATGTGGTGGGACCTAGATAACACCATACACACACCAGTAGTTTGGGCATGTTATAGAAACTGTGCCTAGATTTCTGCCCAGTATTGGCATTTTGAACAGATGCATAGAACTTTAAAAGATGGATGTAGGAATAATGTGGCCTAGTGTCAATAACAGCATATAAGTTCTGTACACACTGCAGTTCTTTAAAGTGCAATACTCGTTTTTTTCCTTAGTGGTGGCTCACAGACTGAGCAGGGAGGCGGATCTGCTCCCCAAAGAGACTGAGATCCTTTCTCAAACACGTAGCAATAATGTTATTGCTACATTTTGTTTCCCAATCCATTCCCTAAAATTGAGGCAAGCATACCAAGGGATGCAGTCCTGCAGTGCTGATGAGCGGGGCACTGAAGGATGATGTGTCCAGCCCCCTCCTGTGGTGTGATAAGCAAAGGCAGGAGTCTTGTTGCAACTCCTTTTCTCACCATAGTCCAATGGTGGGACAGGGCTGTATGTATCATTTTTCACTGCCTATCACATCAGCACTGCAGAACTCCTTCACTTGATGTGGCTACCTGGATTTTAAGGTGAGTTTGGGGGCATTTGTGGTGATAGCAATGGTGCCATGATCATAAATGTGAATACCAAACAGTAACTGCCCAACAGGATGCCAGTGGTGGCATTTTGAGCATGAAAGCCCTGGCTCTCCTATGGCATTGTCTGTTGTAGGGCATCCAGTATTCTTCTTTGTTATTCCTATATGCACAAATCAAATATTCATTGAAAAAACAGAGTCCATAAAAACATGCCAGCAAAATCTCATGCAGCAGGATATTTTCTGTTCAAGTTCCTCCCACTCAGAACAAAGTGATTTCAGTGTTTTAAAGCAAGAGTGAATTGCTACAAAGGAAAAAAAAGCGACACTCAAATCCTTCAGTAGATTAACTTTTTGTTCTGTAACCCATGGTGACAAGTAAAGGGAACTTGATGTGAACAAGATTTTAGAAAACCAAAATATAAGCAACAACTACTGAAAACATTTTCATGGAAAGCAGCAAAGCTTGGATAATTGTAAGGGCAAATAGATTATTTTCCAGTGACAGCTATGTTTTGAAGTTAAATGCTGAACAGGAAACAAAGCAGGGAAAACAGGAAATGTGGTCACTATCACATCTCTGTAATGTAGCAGATGGCTTTGTGTTAACTCTTCATGAAGAAAAAGAATTCTGTGCCTCACCCTCATTAACAGAAGTGAACAGCAAATGGCAGCTATTTGTGACAGCTCTTGGGGGTGTGGTTCATCAAAATAAATAAATACACAGCAGTATTTTCAGTGACCTTGTGGTATAGGCAATTGATTCATGCAGTACTAGGTGAAAAAAAGACTAATTTTCACTACACTGCATTCTGGAATTGAACCATGTCTTCTCATGGCCCTTTAAAGTTTTTAGGCACCAGTACCTGTTTGTGAGTGCCTAGTAAAATATTCATTAGGTGCTAAGCTGGATTCTGCCTTAGCAAAAGGGGCAGATGCTGTTGTGAAATTGAACCTATAGTGGAAAGACATAATGGGCTATATTTAATGATGAATTTCTGCTGGTGGAAAATGCTTCCATTCATGATAATGTAGGGCCCACATTATTCTTTTTTCTTATCTACTGCAAGTATCTCTGCTATATTATATAATGTTAAGAGTATCTCCTAACCATCAGAAGCAGCTTCTCATGTAGTATGTGGGAGGGGGATGTAATGGGAAGCAATGAAATTCAGTGTCTCACCTTGCCTGGGTAGAAGTGCACTCCACTACTCCAAGGTAGTGGCAAACCTTTGAATAAATCTAGGCAAGAAACCTCTTGTGTAGTGTCATAGTCAAGTTAAATACGCATGACAACTAGTGTATCTCTATTAAAAAAGCAGCAAAAAGCTCTTTGGGTATTGATAGTATCTAAGGCCACAGTTCTTTGCATGTCTGATTAGAAGTGAACTCCACTAAATACCCTGAGTCATGGAATCATAGAGTTGGAAGAGACCACAGGGGCCATCCAGTCTAACCCCCTGCCATGTAGGAACACACATCAAAGCGCTCCTGACAGATGGCCATCCAGCCTCTGCTTAAAAACCACCAAGGAAGCATCATATTCCACTGCCAAACAGCTCTGACCATCAGGAAGTTCTTCCTGAGGTTTAAGTGGAATCTCTTTTCTGCAGTTTGAATCCATTGCTCTTTGTCCTAGGCCATTTCCGCACTGGACTGTTAATAGTGCTATGATTCCACTTTCAACATCCTATGGAATCCTGGAGTTTGCAGTTTCGGGAGGGGCCAAGTGGCCCCTCCCGAAACTGCAAATCCCAGGATTTCATAGGATGTTGAAAGTGGAATCATAGCACTATCAACAGTTTAGTGCGGAAATGGCCTATGTCTCTGGTACAAGAAGCAATGGATTCAAACTGCAGGAAAAGTCTGAGTCTGGCCTTTTCATTAGGCACACTAAGGCAAATCATCTCAGCATATAACTTTTCTCCTGCTCCCTAAATTAGTATGATGGCTCTTCCACCATCCTTGTTGAAGTAAGATTAAACTGCTAATCCAGAACAGCTTTATATTGTCCTTCACCTCAGACAACAAAATGTCTTGAGCTAGCCGTGGTAGATCCTATCTTTAACAGTATATTTGTATAAACTGTTAATATCTGTTTGATACCTGTTTAGCTGTCATGGCTCAATCATGTGGAATGCTTGAATTTGTAGTTTACTGAGGTATCGAGAAAGCTAGGTACTTTAATTCAGAGAAATGGATCAGAACTCTCTAGAAGAGAATTATAGATACCTAACTAAACATCAAGAGAGCCCGAATAGTATAATGGTTCTAGGGTTCAATTCCTTGTTCAACCATGGAAATGTCCCAGAAAAACCTGTGATAAGTTTGTCTTAGGGTTGCCATTAGTTGGAAATGACTTGAAGGCACACAACAACACCACCAAACCAAAGAGCAAATTCTAGGTTTCCACTGAATATAGGTTTGACAGTTAAAGCAGCAACAAACTGCTTTACAGCATGTAGAGACAGACTCTACATGCAAAGGATTAAGCTGCAAGACATTTTGTTCATCAAGAACAAAGAGGTTTCAGCTTTAATATGAAGTTTTTGCATAGTGTATCTAACTGACCAGTTTGAGCATGGACACCATACATGGTGCATATTGTGTTACAATGATTGTCAATATTACTATGTGGTGACAGATGGGTCTTGCTGCAACTGACGAAGAACACTGATATTCTCCTTTCTTTCCTCTGAAGTAGCTTCTTCAGTGCAAAATTATGTTACTATTATCTTTCATTTTATTCTGGGAATTAATTGAAAGTGGCAAAGCAAACAAGCAGGAATTTTTTTATTTAGAGAAACTTGGTTGTTAAAGAAAGTTTAATGAGAAGAGACAAGGTTTACACAAAACCCAAAGCCATAATAGTTAGAAGCCTGCAAAGCTGAAGTACAAAATCCTGACAATCCCTTTGTTGTGATTGTGAAATTGAGAGTGTTTCCACACATTGAGTTATTGTCAGTCTAAAGATGTGGCATCAGCTGAAGACATTTACTCATCAATTTCTCTAAAGAAAAAAAAACACGAAAAAGCTCTCAATTGCTCTGTTATGTTTCTTTTTGTTGGCTTTTAATTTTTCAAGATCTTAATGGGTCATTGTTGTTCCTCTCAGGTTGATGAGCTTTTTGAAGCCTATTGTATCCAAAGACGGCTCCGTGATGGTGCCAGCAAAATGAAACAAGCATTTGGTTTGTCCCCTGCCAGCAGGGCAGCACGGGAGAGTTTGTCAGAAATCAACAAAAGTTACAAAGAATACACAGAGGTAAATGATGACTTAGCCTTGTCTGGGGTTGCATTTACCACTAAGTATAATGGGAACATTGACAGAACGGCAATCAAATTGGTTGTGGACTCTGAGGAATGCAGATTGTGGAATGTCTGAAATACAGAATCAATTGCTACTACTACTACTAATAATAATAACAAGGTGTTGGACTGTGATATGAATTTCCTATTGCCTATTCAAAATTCTGGGAGAACAGTATTCTTATAGTGCTCATCTGTGTATTGATGAGCATGGATTCAAATCTAATAATTCAAAGGTATGAGGGGCCAAAGGAGATGGCTTCCTTGCTGGGGAGAATCACTGAAGCCAGTGCTAGCTTAAATCTAGGTGGAGAAATTTGAAAAATACTTTTAAGGCAGGGGTGGACAGTGTGCACTCTGTGGTCTCCATGAGGCCTGCAAGGTGCCTCCCTCTTGACCAACACCCTTATTTTCTTTCTTTAAAAGAATTTTGGGCAGAAAAACAGTTTTGGTAACCCCTCTCCCAAACCTCCCAGGAGTATGTGAATAACTGTTGTAGGCCTGTTTTAAGCTCCTCAGAAGTTTTTTTTCTTCCAGTTTGGGGGCAAATGCCCCCCGGGGGGGGCTTAAAACAGGTCTTTATGTAGAAGGTATACCATGGTCCCTCCACCTTTGAAAGGTCTGGGATGCAGAACCCTTGTGAAAGTGGAAAAACTGCAAATAACTCTCTCCCCGTGATTCCTTTCTCATTCCGCTCCAGAGCTCCCCCTTCCCATTCACTCTGGCCCTGGCATTCCCTGGGGGAAGAAAAAAGGCAAGGTAAAGGGCTTACTGGTACTTTCCACTCAGACAGAGAAGAGAGGAGTGCTGAGTTCTGATGTTTTGCCTACTTCCAATCACCATCTTAAGAAAGGAGATTTCTCCCAGAGGCGAGAGGTAGAAGCAAAGATAGCACCTGACCAATCAGCGGCCATTATACAGCAGAATGTGCAGCCATGTGGCAGAGAGGACATGCCTCCAGCAGTGGGAGGCGTTTTGCTCACTCAAAAGGAAAAAACATTCATTTTAAACATAAGCCTCACAAGCCTGGGGTGAGGAGTACAAGGGAATGGGGGAGGAGAACGTGAGGAGGAGGGAAGCATGTGCCTCACAAATAATCAAGTTTGCAAAGGTCAGACCTGCAAATGTATTCTCAAATGGCCAATTGCACACCTTGGAGGCTTCATGAGGAGAGATTGGCAATTTTTATGGCCAGCATTTCTTTTGAAAAAAAGTGTTTAGAGGTGAGGTCGGAGGGAAGAAGCATATCCCTCCGTGTTTCTGGAAGAGTCAAATGCAATCTTCCTTCCCCAACCTCCAGAAAAATCCTGACCCCGACTGTAAGAAAAAAGTGCCTATTTGAGACCAGGGCAAGAAGAATTGGTGCTACTTCATACACAATAAACTTCCTACTTGCAAAATACTTCCATCTGAAAATTAGTGTAAAATGTATACATAAACTGTTACGTATGACAGGCGTGTTGTTATGTATGTATTTCACGGGGAGTGCACACGCTGGAAATCTACACTTTACCATAGCTTTCTAGATGTCCTGAGATAATTTTTAAGACTGAGCCTTGCTCCAGCAGCTCATGACCAGGGAAGGTATCAGGTTGTCTCTCTGGCTATTGGAATAAAGTCTTCGATGTCTAACCCCATTTTCCTCTAGATAATGAGAAAGGAAGTGATAGTTTCTAGGGGCACATTTCCAACTTCACCTGTTCCCACATCCTTGACTGGGAGTTTCTTCCTTTTCCCCTTCCTCTAGGGCATCCTTGTGAGCCTCTGTTCCTACTGGTTCAGAATTATTGCACTTAAGTATAAATAAGGAGAAGGCATAGTTTGTTTTAAGGCATGTTTATATTGTTCATTGTGAATGGTTAATCCAATTTACGTTTTCTGTTTTTCCACACAGAACATGTGCACAATTGAAGGGGAGCTGGAAAATCTAATGGGGGAGTTCTGCATCAAGATGAAAGGTAAATTGGCTTGCCTTTCATCCTCTTTTGTGCACAAACATCCTAGCAAGAGCTCCGTGTGTGTGTGTGTGTGTGTGTGTGTGTGTGTGTGTGTGTTTCTCAAAGCACTGAGAGCACAGACCAATTTAGATAAGAGGTTTGTTTACTTTCCTTCCACTACATTAGTTATGGAGGTTTCAGAGCTCATCTTGCCTTATATCCAAAACAACTGGAGTCCGTTGTATCAAAATTATAGCAAGATTATAGCAAACTTTGCAATGAGTTTTTGTTCTTGTTGAGATGGATGTAGGATAATTAGATTTCATTGTGCATTCCTTGTCAGAGAAAAAAACCTTTTTTTTTGTTGGGTACCCATCTTTTGCATGAACTTTTTTTATATCTTAAACTCTGCCACTGCCAGGAATTCTGAATGTCAGATTATATCCCAGATATTCTAGAAACTAGAAAGAGAGAAATAAGCAGTGAGAGAGCTAAGTGTCTTTAATATGTGTCTGGATATTAATGAAAATGTAAAATGTTTTCAGAATTAAGCTTTTTAATCAGTAGCATGCTCATCCCACTCATCAAGCTTAATATGTTTGAATAGAACAAAAGCATCATCAGGAAAGAAAATCTGTTGTCCTTTTTTGAGGAATTTGAAGAATTTATAGTGCATCATTGTGGAGATCTCTCTCTCATTCTCTCTGTTTAAAGTAGAATTGTTTCCTTCATGTGGTTTGATCCTCATAAATCACATGAAATTGCACAAACCTTGAACTATGTACATTATATCAAATGAGAAGTCAAAGCATCATTTACTTGTGTGATCCCTCAGTCCTTATGTAAATCAAAGAAAGAAAAAGGGATTGCTATCTGTCTGACCTCCATGATAAGCAATTGATGTCCTGGCAGTTTTCTTTAATGTCCAGTCTCCTCTCTCTCCCATTTTATTTTGAGAACAAGAAAAATGTCAAACAAAAATTGCAGAGGAGGGGGAGGGAACCAAACATACACACACTGTCAAACAGCACTGTAGAACTGCCACATGGTTCCTTGCAGTGCTGCAGAGCCAGTAGAGTACAGGCTAGCAATTGTACTTAGGGATCCTGGTGCTGGCATAAGGAATGCTTTGAGTCCCTGCCTGGAGTGCTGGGGCTTGGCTGCTTAAACTTAGACCATTTCCACACGAGGCGAGGGAATCACTCCGTGCCATTAGTTACCGCTTCTTCTGGGTCTGCAGTAACGCGGACTCTCCCTTAAGCCCTTCCGCAGGGCTCCTCCGTTTGGTCCAGGGTGAATTGGAGCAGTGCGAGGTCTTAGACCCGCACTGCTCCGGCTGACAAAATGGTGGCTTCTGGTTGTTTCCAGGTCCGGACCAACCGCTGAAGCTCCCTGCACCTACAACCCACATTCTGCAGATCGCAGGCTCGCATTGGTGCGAACCTGCACATCTGCACAAGTAAGCAGGAACGCAATGGCGCTCTCCGAAAAATAAAAGACTGATTTTCTTCCATTCTTCAAAAAGTGCACTGGAGGACCACTTGGGGGTGTTTCGGAGCGGACTGAGGTGCGGAACTAAGGTAAATAGTCCGGACCTAGTCTGCTCCAAGGTGCAGACGACCTCTGTGATAGGATGCGCTGGCACGTTCTAATCCCCTCGTGTGGAAAGGGCCTTAGAGAGCAGAGCTATTGTTGCTACCTCTAGAGTTTCACACAACCTCTTCAGTGGGTGGCATTTTCATTGTGAGAGGAAATGAGCTTCAAGCTGTGAGCCAACACCTCTTAGCATCCTGAGAGTCATAGCCAAGGCTTTTCCGTTTTGGCAAATGTTCCAGAGGCTAGTGGTGGCCTTGTTTGCATTAAATAGGATACTGAGGAACCTGTGATGCCTCCAAATCCATATCACCACAACTAAAGACTAACAAGAGATGCCTGTGTGTTCAGTAAAGATCAGAAAGCTTAGCCTGTAATCATTGCATTTCATTTATTGTAGCTGTAAAAATATAAGTTGAGATATAAATGCAAAAAAAAGCCCTAAATCCAATTGTTTGCCAGTTAGAGAGTCTTGTTGAATCAATGGAACTTGCGTTAATTCCTGATTCACCAATTTCCCATTAATTCATTGAGTCTGTTCTTGTTGGGTCTGACAGTAGAATTCTTGCCTATATATCTTATGTCTTACTTATGCATTATAAATTCAAAATAAAAATGCTCTGGCATTCCTCTTGATCCCACTGTTTGCAGAATATATTCTTTTATACAATTTTATGTCAAGTATGATTTAGATTTACTTGGATTTGTATCAAATCTAGCACAGTACAAGCAGTTTCTTCTCATAATGTAGCCCAGTGGTTTAGCACTTGGTTTCCATGCAGAACACCCTAGATTCAATCCTAGACAACTCCTAGTTGTGCTTGAAAAACTTGTTCCTGGAACCCTGGAAAGTTCCAGCCAGTTAGTGTTGACAGTATTGGTCTAGATCAGAAGTGGGCAAGAGTGCTTCCCGAAGGCCATGTTTGTGACCTCAGATTTCTACTCCAGAATGCCTCTGATGTGGAGGGTATTTCCACCACATTTGGATTCTTCCTACCCCCTCACTAAGGTCAAACAACTTTCTTTTCACTAAATGGCCTCTATGAGGTGTAGTGGTCATTTCCACAACTTTTTGTGGCCAGTTGACATCCAGGGATTCCTTTTCTGAACCAGGAAATGAACTGGAAGTGACTTCCAGTCACTCCCAGTTGTTAAAAAAAAAAGTCTTCTCCTGGTCAGGAAGGCCCTAAAACACGGTGACAATGCCCTATTTGTATCCTAGAGGGCATTTGGAGACAAAGAAAAAAACGGTGGTTGTTTTTTTTGAGAGTAGGTGCAGCAGGCTCGAGGTTCTCCAACTTCCCCTGGAGGGGCTCATGTGGCCCCCTACCTTTGCATAGCTGCCTGTCCCTGGTCTCAATGAATTAATGGTCTGAACTAATACAGAGCAGTTTCAGTGCTCTGAGTCTAAACAGAGATAACAAAATTGTGCTTTCTGTTTTTGAGCCATGTCTACGACCTCTTCTGCCAAAATTATATTTGCAAATCTATCTCTGTCTAGAATGCAAAACAGAGAAGAATGCAAAGAAATCTCACATTTTACTTCTGTGAAAAATAAGAAAATTTATCTTTCCTTTGCTTTTAATGGCTGCAGTAAATTCAATGCAATGACTATGTGGTACATTTTTCTTATCTTGCCTAAATGCATAAACTGAAATTATAGTGGTCTATTCCCACAGGAAAACATTTTTTAAAAAAAAGCATATTGACATTGCAGAGGTCTAGTTATCCTTGTCTCATGAGCCCAAAATGTTCATTGCAATTGAAGGAATACTTTGTTTGCATGGAAAGATAAAAGGGTTTAAGTCGTGGGATAAAATAAGAGAAATACTTGTAAACCCAGATTTCCAGAAACTGGAAGATGTTATATAAAGTATCAAACTTTGAAACGTACAGTTTAAACTCTTAATGGGCTAAAATATGCACCAGAGCAGTTCTGCGGTGAGTTGATTCAAGACCACTTTTTGCAAGTGAGTGTAAATTCATTTTTCATTTCTTTTCTCACACATCTTTACTTAGAGTTCCATGTGCTTTCAACTACATGAGAAGCAGAGATCAAGTTCTCTTATTAAGGCATCAAAGGGGAGATGGAACCAGCAGCAGAGTGCTAGTAAATTTCAATTATTTATAAATGATAAATAAATTAGAATGTGAGAGGTAATATGATCCCAACAGAGGTTGGCTTTGTTCTGGCAGTGGGAGAGAACAGAAGAAACAGAGCTTTATATATTCATAGTCTAAGGAAGATCTCCTCTTAGCAATAAGAATAAAGCTTGTGGGCTAAGCTATGTCAAAACATATTAGACCAACCAGTAGTATAAAGGTGACATTTACCCCAAGTAATAATGTTTTAACAAACATTATGTGACAGTAGAAAGGAAATCAGTTCCAATGAACTAAGAATACTGGGACACAAGAGATCTAACTCCTATTTCTGGATTTGACCCAGAAATCCTATGACAAATATTTATTGGCTAGAACAAGAGTATTCTTTTTTTATATAATATTGCATAGTATCTTTTAGGTGCATTTTCAGTGCTGTAATACTTTGATAATACTCACTGGTTAAGCTCTTTCATGATTGGTCATGCGTTTGCAGTACAATCACACTCCATTTTGCCTGCACTTTAATTCTTGCATTAAATACACAGTATCATTTACACCCAGTGTTGTAGCTACTTCAATCTTTTTCAGAGCTTGGGAAAGTTACTTTTTGGGCTAATGCTCCTACAGTCCCCAAGCCAGCACAGCCACTTTTGCCTTTTTTCTTATTGTCTACTGTATACAGTGTAGATATTTTTTTCACATGTTTAAACTTTTTTAAAAAGTAAATCTTCTATACTCACAAGTTTTATATAAGTGGTGGGAAAATCTCTGACTTGTTTCATTAAACACTAGGATTGCTAGCTCAGGACCATCTCAGACCCTGCGAGTTCATGGTCAAAACCTAAAGCCTTGGGACTACCCCATGTGATGTCACAGAAGGTGAATTTTGATCATATGTCAGGATGATGTCACAAGGAGCATCCTCTTGGTGATGATGTCATTAGGCATGATATATTAAATAGCAACTACACTTGCAAAGTACATGCCATTCAAACAAAAAACATAGTCTAACTAGTAAGGAATTTCCTATCCCCCTACACACATTTCAAGGCAGCACTCTCACCCTGAGATTCTTTCTCCTCACCCTGAGAACTGGAGAAGAGGAGCAAGGCCCTGAGATCAAAGAACACTTATCTTTAGATATGCAAATAAACTTTGTTGCAAATCCTTATTCAGCTATAAGGTTCTGTGGGCAACTTCCTCAGTCTCTATGAGAAACATAGAATCATAGAAATGTAGAGTTGGAAGAGACCACAAGGGCCATCCAGTCCAACCCTCTGCCGTGCAGGAAAACCCTCAAAGCACTCCCGACAAGTGGCCATCCAACCTCCGCTTAAAAACCTCCAGTGAAGGAGACTCCGCCACACTCGGCAGCACATTCCACTGCTGGACAGCCCTGACCGTCAGGAAATTCCTCCTGAGGTTCAGGTGGAATCTCCCCTCCTGCAGCTTGTATCCATTGCTCCTTGTCCTGGTCTCAAGAGCAGGAGAAAACAAGCCCACTCCCTCCTCGACGTGACATCCCTTCAAATATTTAAACATGGCTATCATGTCCCCTCTCAACCTTCTCTTCTGCAGACTGAACATACCCAGCTCTCTAAGTCTGTCCTCATAGGGCATGGCTTCCAGGCCCCTCACCATTTTGGTTGCCCTCCTCTGGACCTGCTCCAGCTTATCCATATCCTTCTTGAATTGGGGTGCCCAGAACTGGACGCAATATTCAAGATGAGGTCTAACCAGTGCAAAATAAAGTGGTACCAATACCTCCCTCGATCTAGACACCATACTCCTATTGATGCAACCAAGAATTGCGTTGGCTTTCTTGGCTGCCGCATCACACTGCTGACTCATGTTCAGCTTGTAGTCTATTAAGACTCCTAGATCCCTTTCACACGTACTGTTAGCCAGCCACGTGTCCCCCATCCTATATTTCTGCATACCATTTTTTCTGCCTAAGTGTAGGACCTTACATTTCTCTCTGTTGAAATTCATTTTGTGAGCCTTGGCCCAATCTGTCCAGGTCCTTTTGAATTTTGATCCTGTCATCAGGCGTATTAGCAACCCCTCCCAATTTGGTGTCATCTGCAAATTTGATCAGCGTGCCCTCTATTCCTTCATCCAAGTCATTAATGAAGATACTGAACAGCACCGGGCCCAGGACAGAACCCTGTGGCGCCCCGCTAGTCACTTCTTTCCAGGATGAGAATCTGCCATCGGTGACCACCCTTTGGGTACGGTCAGTCAACCAGTTACAAATCCACCTGACAGTAGCCCTGTCCAGCCCACATCTTACTAGCTTCTTTGCAAGAATGTCATGGGGAACTTTGTCAAAGGCCTTACTGAAATCAAGATATACTATGTCCACAGCATTCCCTTCACCTATCAAGCAAGTAACTCTATCATAAAAAGAGATAAGATTAGTCTGGCATGACTTATTCTTGAGAAATCCATGTTGACTTTTCATAATTACGGCATTGTTTTCTAAGTGATTAGAAACTGACTGTTTGATGATCCGCTCCAGGATCTTTCCAGGTACTGATGTCAGGCTGACTGGGCAATAATTATTTGGGTCCTCTTTTTTTCCCTTCTTGAAGATGGGGACAACATTTGCCCTCCTCCAGTCTGCTGGAACTTCTCCTGTCCGCCAAGAGTTTTCAAAGATTATAGCAAGAGGTTCCGCAATGACCTCTGCTAGTTCTTTTAAAATCCTAGGATGCAATTCATCTGGCCCTGGAGACTTGAATTCATCCAGTGTGGCCAGGTATTCCTGTACTACCTCTCCATCTATTCTGTGCTGCATTTCCCCCGCTTCCTCACCTGTTCCTCAACCGCCAGGTTGAGTGTTTTTATCCTTTTGGGAAAAAACTGAGGCGAAGAAGGTGTTGAGGAGGTCTGCCTTTTCTCTTCCTCCTGTTATTAATTCACCATCTTCCCTGCGCAGTGACCCTATCGTCTCCTTCTTTTTCCTTTTGCTGCGGACGTATTTAAAAAGGCCCTTTTTATTGTTTTTAATGTCTCTGGCCAGCCTAAGTTCGTTCTGTGCTTTAGCCTTTCTGACCTTCTCCCTACATCTCCTGGCTACTTGCTTATAATCTTCTTTGGTGATTTCCCCCTTCTTCCATTTCCTGTACATGTTTTTCTTAACACTTAGCTCAGCTGAGAGCTCTTTAGTCAACCATTCCAGTTTCTTCAGATGCCTTCCATTTTTCCTCCTTAATGGCACAGTTTTAGCCTGTGCCTTCAGTACCTCCCTTTTAAAGAACTCCCATGCATCCTGAACTCCTTTCTCATTGACTATTCCTGACCACGAGATTTCAGCCAGCAGCTCCTTCAGTTTACAGAAGTCTGCTTTTTTAAAATCTAAGACGAGTGCCTGGCTACACTTGTACCATAGTTTTGTACTGTATGAAAGGGGCACAGTAATTGTGAGGTTCATGGGATTCTTCCTTAAACTTTCTCTTTCACATATCAGAAAAGAAAAGTGGAAGAGTCTACTTCTGTTATTAAAATAACAACAGTCCTATTGCACACCCTATCTCAATTTATTTTAAACTGTAGTTTCAGAACAAACATGAGTCTGAAAACTGATCCTGGCTTGTTCTCAGTAATCACAGTTTAAATCAGTCATTGGTTGCCACAGAGTGGCCATGAGCTGTAGTCCTTAAGGCTGTAACAAGGGAGGCTCTTTTTAAAGCTTCTATGGGTGTGAGTGGCCACTTGAGGCTATATTCAGAGGCTTCATTAGACCTCATGTTTTGAAAACTGTGATAACCACCATGTGATTGGCAATTTTTTAGCCTGCTCAGTTTTGGGTTGGGAGGTCTAGAGGAATCTAGCAGTGGGTGTCAGAAAGATCACAGTAGGGGCAGCCCTCATCAGCTCCTGGAAGTTTCCTAGCCCTGGTTTAAACAAACCACAGTTTCCCATATTTGGCTGTAAAAGGGAACTGTAACTAGTTTAAAACTACAAACAGAAGCTGAGAGGATGAGAGGAAACAAGGACTGTGTGAACTCAAGGCTTTTTCAGGTAGTAGAATATGATGACTTCCTGTCAGAACTGAATTAGGCTCATCTCTCAGGCTTACTTAACTACAGACAATTGCTGTGAGAATAAAATGCTATTCTCAGCTCCTTTGAAGGCATGTTTGGACTCAGTAAAATTTGTAAACAAGAGCTATTAGGTGCTGATTTAAAATAGTGAATGTCTTGTAATAATAAGTATAACTGTAAAGTGCTGAGTTGTATTATGATAAATAGTTAATAATGTTTTGTGATGGTCTAATTTCATATCCACCCTCTGACCTCTAAATGTCATAGATTCCTCTCAAGTTATTTAAGTGTGATTACTCCAAAGTATATTTTTTTGTGAATCACAAGTGACTATTTCTAAAACACTTTTTAATTTAAAGAAAAAAAGGTCAACAAGGCTTGTGAGGTACTGCTGCCACCTACAGAGAAATTAGGAACATTTCATTATCAATCAACATTCCTTTGTCCCCCGCATATGTCTTGGCCACTGTCCTCTCCATAAATGTAAATCTCCCTGTTGATGTCTAAATGAAAACAATTACTTTAACAAGTTGTGTGGGAGGGATGATAAGGTGTTTGGGGTCAAGATCAAAAATTACAGGCAACAGTGCTCAAATTGTTAGATGTGCACAGGCACATTGTATGTTGTTGGTGTGATCACATTGGTGAACACTTTATAATTATTTTAATTATGCTGATTAACCCAGAAACATGAATTAAGTAAGTGTGTGTGAGAGAGAGACTGGAGAGGACAGAAAGTCAATGAATTAGACTATATCTAACAATTCATTGTCTGGTCATATGTCTAAAATGATAACAAATATTTCATTCAGCAAAAATGCACTAAATACCTCCAAAACATACTCCTGTGTGCTCTGATTGGCTTGTGTAGTGTTTCTTCTTCAGTCCTGTAAAGGAGAGAGGAGAGGCTTCTTGCAGGGACCTGCTCTTTTGTTGAACAGAGAAGGTTCCAAAAAAGAAATAAGAAGAGCTTTTCAGGAATCCAAATTCACTGTGAGACTCTCCCCCTCCAATCAGGGCCTCCATGTCAGTCACTATCTAAGTTCAACAGTAATAATCCAAAATCAAGAGGGCTGCACAACTGAACACCAAAGCAAGTGGACACATCCATAGATACTTTTAGTCTTAGATGTGACCCAATGTGTTTTGAGGTTTTCTCATAGTTTTCTCAACAATATTTTTCTCTTTGTAGTTGTTTCAAAGAAAACTAAATTTTCTTCTTCTCTTTTCTTTATATTTTGATGTTCCCAGGCTAGGGAGCCATTTATGTTCAGAGGCCCTTATGGATTGTTCCCTATATGGAAGTCCCAGTCATTTATGTGTACATATGTATTTCTTTGTGCAATAATATCTTGTCCATCTTGTCAAAATGGATGAGGAAATGGTTCTAGGGCAATAGAATACACATGTATAAATGACATAAATAGTTGGATTCGAGTTCTGAGTCTGGGATCTCAGACAGGAAGCAGTTTTGCTTTTTGCATTGTACACTCTGGATTATTATGCTGTGGCAGGTTGCACCAACTTTAATCTGATGAAAATAAAATGACACGTTAGAATAGGTCTGGCTGACCAGCCCTCCCATTAGGTAGGAAAAAGCAGCCTCATGTAGCAGATGCTGGAAGAGAGGGTGTGGCATCAGGATATGAGAAAAACATAAATATATGTACTGCACTTGCACAGCACTACTTAAGTGGACCTGCTGTCTTCAAGGGTAGTAGACAATGCTCTCCTATCACCAGCATGTATGAGAAATACTCGGGTCCAGGTTTTCTGAAGGATTTTTAATCTCCCATGTGAGCCTACCCATGTCTTGAGATCCTGGGAGATCCTTCTTTCTGTCCCATTACCCACATAGCTACATCTAGTGGGAGCATGGAAGAGAGCTTTCTCTATGATGACTACCAGGCTCTGATGTTCCCTTCCTAGAGAAGCTAGACTGGCACTCTCCTTGCTATCTTTTTGTAAGCAACTGAAGACCTTCTTGTGTCAACAGATCTTTGAGGGCTGACTACTCAGTGGAAAAGGTCCTTTAATGGACTGCGTTGTTTATGTGTATTCCAATTTTAACTGTTCTTTTAAAAATTATTGATAGTTTAATTACATTTTTAAACTTGGTATCATGTGACTTCGTTACTTTGTATTTGATTTGTAACTTTGATTTTAACTTTCTAAGCTGTCTTGAGTCTCAGACTGGGAAAAAGACAGGATATTATTATTATTGTTGTTGTTGTTGTTGTTGTTGTTACTGGGAGGACCTTGGGGCAATTCAACACTGTCTGATTTTTAGGATTTTTAAAAGTTAACAAGAAGTGCTTTGTGTATTTCATCTCTTATTAATTTGGTTTTAAAAACAATTACCAACCCTAATGAAGGTGGAATTTGTTGCTTTTTTTCTGCTCACATGAGAGTAGAAGCAGGCATCTTTTTTTTCTGTGGCTCTCCAGATATTTTTTTACCTTCAATTCCCAATAAGTCCTAGGTAGCATAACTAAAGATGAAGAATTTGGAGTGTTACAGCCCCAGAACTTCTGGAGGGCCACCATTTTCTGAATTCTGCATTAGAACTACAGAGCATTGCTCATTTCAAGGGATAGATCTATGCAAAAATTGAGGGTGAGGGAGAGGGAGTAGTGAAAAGTTACCAAAAGGGAAAAGGAAAAGATAGAGGGGGATGCTTTTACCCTGTTGGACAGTATTGAGTTGAATCTTGCTTCTTCATCTATCTTGGAAAGCTGCTCTTAAAGGGCTCAGGGATAAGAAGCTCAACAGCCAAGTCGTGGCAAGACAGAGAATAAATTAGACATTCAGAATTCAAAGTAAATGACATCACTAACTGTTCCAATGAATCGCCCTTGCATCCCATTAACCCTAGCAACAAATCCAATGAACTAGCCATCAACTGCTCCCATTATCAGAGATGGAGCCTTTGAACAGGTTGGATGGAGTACCCTTCATCCCCTCTTTTGTGAGAGGAGGAAGAACTGGGATTCCAGAAGTTGTTCTCTCAATGGCGTAAATGCTTTGGCAACATTATGAAACCTTAGTGCTTCCAAGTGTACAGTCACTGATACAAGAAAGGGAAGGCATGAACTTTTCTTCTGAAACTGATCTCAAATGTTTTTGACTCTTAGGTCTGGCTGGCTTTGCTCGACTTTGCCCAGGAGACCAGTATGAAGTGAGTAACTTTATTGTATTTTTTTAAAGAACAGCTCTTTTCCGTCATGTTCAAAGGTTTCTACATGGTATTTTTTTTCCTGTTCTCATATCCTGTACAGCAAGAAAGGTCCCACTATTCTCTATTTATGGATGAATGCACTCTGAGCCTTTCCCACGTAAAGACTATGAGATTGGTCCCACAGAGCTGATTGATGCCTAGCAAGATAACAACAGATCTTTCTTTAGCTTTGTTCTGGAAGGGTGTCAGCATGTCTCTCAATATTTTGTTCTCTTGGCATAGCTTTTCTTCCGCTTATGACTCCCAAATCCAGTCAGGACAGCCTGATTAGAACAGATCAGTTAGAACAGTTCAAGTCAGCCAATTTATATTTTCTTCCCCTACAGGCAAGAAATGTAACTTTATCAAGCAGTATAATGGCTGAAATGTACAATGTTATTGTTTTTCTTGGCTGGCCACTATGTGAGTCTGTATCCATGTCATGTATGATGACACTAGATGAAACCATTGATGTTCAAACTTTGCAAACTTCCATATTATCCCTAACAAAAATAGATGCCTCCCAAGTTTCTCCTCTCTAATACTGTGGAACTAGAGGTACAAATCTATTCATCTCTTCCTCTGGAAGATTGTGGGAGATAAGGTTTGTATTATTTTTGAAAAGAAACCCAACAAGAAAAATTCCTAGCAGTGGTTTATTGGCATTCATAGCCATTGCCATCACACAGTGGAATGGCTGGGATTCCTATTTTCCAGATTATGATTTATTCAGCCAGAGAAAGAGAAAGAACACGTGAGAAAGGACAAGGCAGGGCAAATATGTAAGCTGTGTGAACATAAGATGACAGTTCTTTCCTCCACAGATTTTCATGCGATACGGCCGTCAGAGATGGAAATTGAAAGGCAAAATAGAAGTCAATGGCAAGCAAAGCTGGGATGGAGAAGAAATGATCTTCTTCCCTCTTATTGTTGGTCTAATCTCTATTAAGGTATTGATACAATGGTCCAGTTCAAGCAAAAATAACTTGAGTCTTAATCTAGACATAATTATTGCCATCAAGATTTTCCATAATCAGTTGAATATAGGGATATCTGTAATATTTATGTGTGCAGCCATCACATATGCTGGTGTCCTATGCTGGTAGAACCTCTTCTAATGGCGTTATATGTGCCTTTTTAATTATTGCAGAGCTATCCAACTTAACTCTCCAGGGCTCACTCTCACAGCCAATCAGTGGCTGGAAGGAATAGCTCACAGGCACCATCTGCCTGCAGTTTTGAAGCTGAGAAAAAGGAGGAGCCATCATTTACCTAGCTCTCCAACGAGTACTGTAGCAAGACAATGCCTGAGAGCCCCTCATATCAGTGACTGACTGTGAGAATGCATCTGAGTCTAAGGGCATGCACAGGGGCAGAAGGGTGCCTGGCGGAAGTACACCCAACGGAGCAGGACTGCACTCCACCAGCCCTGAACAGAATCTCAGCCATTATATGCATTGTTTAAAAAAGCAGTCAGCCAAGGAATCAAGTGTTTGGCTTTCTGAAAAATAACAGCATTGCCTTACAGCACTTTTCTTCTATCCTTTCTCCACAATACTGTTCTTTGTAATTTTTTATGTAGACTAGAATCCCATGTGAGTTGCAATCTTCATTTTTCTCGTGTGTGTGTGTGTGTGTGTGTGTGTGAGAGAGAGAGAGAGAGAGAGAGAGAGAGAGAATGAATGATAAGATTGGCCATGCTATGACTGGAAGGCACATGTAGAGAGGATCCCTGCTGAAGGAAGAGGATGGGAAGACAATTTAAGTCTGACATTCACGCTGTCCTTGAGGTCTTCCAGGCATGAGGGCTACAGAGAGTGTGAAGGTCTCCCCCTGCCCCTTTTCCTTGACATGAATAGAACTCTGCTCAGCACTACTCTAGATCCCATCCCTTATTTCTGAATTATGAGAAATATTAAGAGCCTCACTCCAGTTCCTGAGAATTATAATACAGAACTAGATTGTTCCACATCTTAAAGATGTCTTCCAAATATTTTTGGACTTCCAGCCATCCTAGGCAGTACTGTTCTCATTCATTCACTGGAAAAGGGTCTATTTGCTCAGTAAGTGCACTTTCATTTGTCAGAATCTATAGCTGAGTTTGTATATTTGCATGTGAATGCTGCATAAAAGTATGTTTAAGGTAGCTACTTAATTGCACCAGAGTAGTCAGATATGGATTAAAATGTAGTGGTTTGAACATTAAACTATGACCCTGGAGACCAGGTTCTGATTCCCTGCTCAGCCATGGAAACGCACTAGATGACCTTGGGCATGTCATACACTCTCAGATTCAGAAAACCCCATGATAAAATGCCTTAGGTTTGCCATAACTCTTGAAGGCACACAACAACAGCAACAACAACAACAACAACAACAAGTCAGTTGTGGGCTGTGATGCAAATGGCATGCTATTTCTAACTATTTCAATGACTGTTTCTGTTCATAGTTTTCGATTAATGTCTCCACAGAGCATAAAGTTGTAATTATTTACATTGCCTTGTTGTAGAGATACAGCCAATATAAGTAATTGTTTGTGCCATACTTAGTCTTAAGCCATTTTATATCTCAAATTGCAAACTGGAAGACTGATAGCTTGATTCATTTTTTGGACCAGATTGGAAATTGAAAAAGTGTTACTATATCTTGTATTAAAAACTACAAAAGTGGTAATTGCCCATGGATTTCCAGTTCCTGGAAGAATAAGGAGCTTAAAATCTTTCCCTGTATCAGATATTGGAGGTAAGAATGAGAGACCTAGAAGAAAAAGATGGAAATGGAAAAGGAGCTCCATTCATGAATAACCAGCAGAAACTGTTTTCTCTTTCTGTCACTAAAGAGAAACACATAGACCAGAAATATATCCCTTTAAAAGGCAGATTCTGGCATAATTGTGCATGAATATTCAGTGTGTGTGTATGTATGTGCGTGCATGTGCCTTCAGGACCCCTGTTGACTTATAGCAACCCTATGAATTTTTTAGGGTTTTCTTAGGCAAGGAATACTCAGAGGTGATTTTGCCAGTTTCTTACTTATTTTTTAATTCCTCTTCAATAAAGTCTGATGTTAATAGCAGGACTATTTCCAGAAAAATGCAAAATAGGTGGCTCTGGACAGTGCTAGTGAACTAATGGGCTGTTAATAAATACTTATTTTCTTTCTAATTATTAACACACCTTCCTTTTTGAAGGTCACAGAAGTTAAAGGTCTTGCTAGTCACATTCTGGTGGGAAGCGTGACCTGTGAAACAAAAGACTTGTTTGCTGCTCAGCCTCAGGTTGTAGCTGTGGATATCAATGACCTTGGCACAATAAAGCTGAATCTGGAAATCACTTGGCAGTAAGTAAAGCTGACTTCATGGTCTGTCAACATCATTTCTAATCAAGTGGGTACCTATTCATGTTCTTTGGCTTCCCTAATAAGGAAATTTAAGAGACAGCTAGTGCAAATAGGAACAGTAACACCAGACAAAAGATCCTATTTTGTGTATCCTATTTGTGTACACTAGCTCTTGTGGGCAGGACAGAGAAAGAGAAAGAGAGAGAGAGAGAGAGAGAGTGTCATGAAATAAAGCTAAAAATGTCATATGTATAGGTAGTTCTCATATACTTGCTCTTGGTAACTTGTATTTGGAGAATGGTATCTAGTATTGCTAAGTATCTACTGTGTACTTCCCCCAACCATCCCAGTCAGCTCAGGCCTCTGTGGTTCCCAAAGGACAACAGTTGATGTTCAAAACTGGCATATAATTGCTTGACATCTATCCTTCCTTCCCACAGGAAAATAAATCAGCAAAATATGGGCTGATGTGAAGACATTTTTACTCCTATTCTCTGCTCTCTCCTCTCAGTTCTATGATTCTATGTTTCTGTGAATTCCTAAGAATCCCCCTGATTTTTAAAATGGCCCATTCATGCTCCATAGGGAGAAAATGATCTGCCTAAAATAATTTAGTCAAGGCAAAATTATTTAGCCATGGCCCTCTCTTACAACTGTTGCATCAGTGTGAATTCTATTATTTAGCATTTCAGTTTTAATAAACCACTTAGTAATCTGAATTGCTCAGCATGTGATATACATAAAACTAAAGGTCAAACTACAGATTATGCTGAGTATGTAGTGTGCAATTCCTTATATGTATATGATGTTTTTCGTTTACCCAGAAGTGAGCATGAGGGCCAGTTTGAAGCAGGACTGCAGTATCCAGGGAGTGGAAATTTAAACCTTCCCTCCCTAGGAAGCCTTTCTACAGAATCACCACCACCACTCCCAACAGCATCAGTGGGAGGTTTTGTTTGTTTATTCTTTTTTTAATTGTTGAATCTGCTAGGAGTTGTAGCTGGGGAAAGAAGGAAGATATCCCTGCATGCAGTGTTCCTGATCCAGATTGAGAGTGAGGAGAGACAGCCCTTAATTTCAAGCAAGGAAGAAACAGGGCACTCCATGCCACATATTGAACAAATTATGTAGTTTAACCCTTGACATCAATGTTACTGAATTCCTACTACAGGAAAATATGCTGTTTTATTTACTCCCAGGTTTTATGTTTACTTATAGAGGAAACCAAAGAGGGCAATTCCAGAGGTGGATCCTGGCCTTTATCATGTGGAATCCCCAGTGCAAATGTTGTCTCTGGAAAATGTTGTCCTTTCTGAAATAAGTGCTCATTTGTTTCCTCTCTAGGGCTTCTGTGTGGAGGGTACAGCAACCCTCTTCTATTGCTGTGTTTTACGTAGTGGCCAAGAGTAATCAAAGGGTGAATTTTAGCAATTATTTTCAGTATACACTTTTATTTACTAAAGTGGCTTGCAATCTCCTTTAGGTTTCAAGTACACAATCACAGTCATCATGGACATACTGCTAAAAATATTTTCCCTGTGACAAGGCAGTTTTACTTAATCCCAACAATAAGAAGCAGACAGGGCATGGAAGTCAGCCATTACATTGTAGATTTCTGTTTTGCTCTACTCTCTTCTTGGTGGCTGCCAGAAGGGATGTGGAGATCTACAGTATGATGGTCGAGGTCAGCACACTTGATGGTTTCTAAATCATGCAACCTCAGAGTTAACTAGCTGTTACAGAAAGGCCATTTTCCCTTGCGTTAGCCGACCAAATGCAGTAGGGACTACAGTCCACAAACTAATGGACTATAGTTATTCTAGAGTAATTAATAGAATGCAAATGAGGTGTTTATGAATGTGTTAGAGTACACAGACTCTATTGAAGAAGATATAGGAGGGCCTGTGCTCTAATGACCTAAAAATGAGAACAAGTGTTCCTTGTAATAGGAGCTCTGTCTAACGAGAGACATACCTCTTACAGCCCATTTGATGTTGAGGATGTGACCCCATCCACAGGCAACACAAGTAAAGCATCTGCTCTCCAAAGAAGGATGTCTATGTACAGTCAAGGCACTCCAGAAACACCAACCTTCAAGGATCACTCATTCTTTGTAAGTTAAATCTTCCTCTCTAATAGCTACTTCAGTGGAAATCTTTGGATGTAGTGACTGATATGTTTCAGGCTACTTTAATTGCTCTGGTTTAATAGTGATGTGCTTTGAAACTTTTTGGTTAAACAGACTTGCTTATAACTGTGCATCCTAATAACTGGTATTAAAATATAATTTTTCCATTTATTATTAAAGTAGTTTCTAAGAGATTCTCCCTGATTAGCTGACTTGCAGTTATGTATGTGTGTGTGTGTGTGTGTGTGTGTGTGTGTGTGTGTGTGTGTGTTAAAATGTGTATAATTTTAAAAACATTTACTATGTGGCTGATACATCTGAGTACCTAAAAAAAATGAGTACAGAAAGTACTATTTTATTAAAATACTGATGGATAGAAATTCGTTTTTAAAAGTAGGAAAAAGCAGTAGCAGTAATATATTTGATCATGTAAACCAAAAGTGGACAATTTGCAGCTTTCCAAATGTTGCTGGACTGCATCTCCCATCAGCACTAGTCAACAACATCAACGTTGAAGGATAATGATTTTGTAGCCCAGCAATATCTGGATGTTCAGAAGTTGCTCTTTCTTCATGCAGATCTTACTTCAAATAAGAATTACAATATTTTCAATAATGGAATATCTGTTGTTTTGTTCTGCATAATAAAGGATCTCTTGGATCTGATCTACTTCCTTTGAGAGACCTGCAGTGTGCTCTGGTCCTCAAGTGTCAATAGCCAAAATTCTCTTTTATCTCTCTACTGTCCAGTCACATTTAAAAGATGGTCTAGTCAACTAATTGCCCCCTTTTTTGCCTTAACTGTTGAAGAAATGGCGGTATCCTTCACAAGACAGGCTCCAGTTTTCCATTTTAGATGCTCTTCAGGACACTTTTTTTGACAAGCTGCGTCGCAGTCGCTCCTTTAGTGATCTACCATCCCTCAGATTAAGGCCTAGAGCAGGGCTAGAACGCTATGTGAGTTTTGGATGGTGGGAGCTCTCTTTGTGAAAAATGATCTTATCATGTTTCTAGAGCATTCCTTTATTTCCATGCATGCCCTAAATTTGGTACTTCCCACTGAGATATGTCTAATTTGCTGACTGCATGTTGAGGAATTGCTATGATATCTAGTTTGCTGACCACATTTTGAAGAAATTACTGTAGGCTTAATTTGCTTAATTTGGAATTAGTGTTAGCCATAACAGAACTGCCGTGAACAAATGCTTGCAAATCTCTTTCTAGGTAAGAGGTCAAGAGAAAAAACATACATCTTTTGAAGAATCACTCTAAATACTAGTTTTAAGGCCTGATATTGTGTAAATAATGTTCATACAGTCTGTATCAAGAGAAATATTATGTGTTTCAGAATAAGTCTGTCTATAAAAAGGCAGAAGAGAAATAAAATATGCAGTCTAAAAGTTATATTTCACACTTAAGCCTACTGATTGCAGTGGGATTCAAGGTTGCTTAATTTTCTTTGTGGTGTTTTGTTTAAAACTAAAAGCTTGTCTTAAAGAAGCTGTTTTAAAAAAAAAAAAAGAATAAGAGGACCTTTAACTAATAACTCACATATTGTTCAACAATATATGATCATCCTTTGATGTGTACTCAGTTCCAAACAATTATTTTTCAGTAGATAAGATCTGGTCAGCAAAATTAAGACTTTAACTTGCTCTGACGTGTGCATGATGTTAAATGAATTTGCAGTTAACACTCAGAACTTTAGTTCAAATTTTGAACAACCTTCCCCAACCTTGTGCCCTCCAAATATGCTGGATTCCAACTCCAAAACATTTAAAGGACACTAGATTGAGGGAATCTAATTTAGAATATGCCATTGCTGGTTTTGGATAATTTCTGAACTTTCTTGTTTGTTGTGGTTTTTGGCTTTTTTTGTTTTTAGTATCTTTCTCTTTTATTTCTTTTCTTTTGGATTTCTTTTTTAAAAAAAAAGCATAATAAAGGTAGTTTTTTTCACAATTCTAGAAAGACTTGTCTTCACAGAGGTCAACAAACTCTTTCTTGCATATTCTCTTAGTAGCTGCTTAAAATCTATGACCAGTATTCTAAATCAGCTACTTAGTTATTTAGTGTACTTAAGTAAGTATAAGTTAATTAAGTATAACTTAACTAACAATACTTAACTAAGTAAGCTCTCCTGGCTCAACCCCTCCTAGACCTGATGGAGACATCATTCACCTTTGCTCCAATCATAGGCAGAATGGACTTCCTTCTCCTCATATAGTTGATGCCAGGTAAAGTAGATTGGGGAAGGGGATTGCAGTTATGGCAATTGTATCACAATCATGACTAAGTAGCTGTCATGAATATGGAACAGTTATAGATTAGTAAATCTAGGTAACTGTTCCATATACTGAACTGAGTAGCTCACGCAGAATACTGGCCAATGTACTTTTCTAGTGCTGCATGGAATGTTCTCCTGCTTTCTATCTTTTAACAGTTTTCTAAAAATTATATTTGCAGTCAAATTTGGCTGATGATGTCTTTGGAAATGGGACAACAGAAGATGAGAAAAGGTCGCTGTCTTACAGCTTCAGTGACATTCCAAATGGAGACTGTACTCTGTCATCCAGTTCAGTAGGCTCTTCTACTACTATTGATAATTCCAATCCTGAAATTACTGTCACACCCCCAGAACGCAATGGACAAAAGTTATCAAAAACTCACATTGTGGACAATATCAGTACAAGCTCTGTGGACTCTGCTTTTGAATCCAAAGACATGAAATCACAAGAGCATATGCTAGTTCATGAGGAAAAGAAGGCTTCCAGTACAGATTCTGAAGTTTGCCAAAAGTCTCCCCATTCAAGGAGCAACAACCTGTTCTTAGATAATAATGCCTCAGTGTCACTTCTTCAGGAAACAGATGAGTTATCAGAGCTCAAGCCAGTGGAATTAGATACTTTTGAAGGCAACATCACTAAGCAACTGGTTAAAAGACTTACTTCAGGAGAAGGTCCAATGACACCTGAGAAGCTACATTGTGAGGGATCAATAAGTGGTGAATCTGAAGGCTATAAATCTTGTGTAGATGGAAGCCTAGAAGAAGCATTTCAGGGACTTATACTTGCACTTGAGCCTCATAAAGAACAATTTAAAGAATTCCAGGATTTGGACCAAGAAATAATACACCTGGATGAAATCCTAAAAGTAAGTTTATCTTCAGGTAAAAAAACAAAAATCTAAATTGCATAGTCATTTGCCCAGATCCTGAAATTGCCCAGATCCCAGCGGGTCCCTCCCGAAACTGCAAACCCCAGCATTCCATAGGATGTTGAAAGTGGAATCAAAGCGCTATAACAGTCTCATGCGGAAATGGCCATAGTGTCCTAAGTTAGACTTAGGATATTGTAACTGCTTCGTATTCTCATTTGTCAGTGTGGCACTATTGCCACAACTGCAAATTCGCCTGAAGCCCACCTTAAAAGCTAGACAGTCAGACAGTCATCCAGAGTGAAGGAGGTCTGTGTTGCTGCCAAGAGGGGTGCTGCTGACCAGCCCCCTCCCTCCAGGAATTGATGCTGTGGGGAGCAGAAGCAGGGACCTCTGTGGTGATCCTGTCAAAATTCTTCATCGCAGCCTTGGTTGCTGGCAGGGTTGGACTGGTCATGTGATCCTGTGGTATCTCACTCAGTAGCAGCACAGACCTCTGTCGTTGGATGGCTGCCTGGCTTTTATGGTGAGTTTCAAGGTGAGTTGGATGGGGAGTTAAAGCATCACTATGACATCATGGCTATGTGTTTGATGCAAGAACTCAGCCATTATGCTGATGCTAACTGCAACAGCTGTGAAGAACTGACTGTTTTAAAGACAAGGGTAATAATATACTAGACTGCTTCTTATCTTTCTAATTTTTCATGCATTATTTTAAATTCTTTCTCATGTTACAGGTAATTTAGTTAGCTGAATTACATTTTTAACAATGGTATTTTCTATGTTTTATTAGCATTGATTTTGTTTTAATTTTGATAAATTGCCTTGCGTCCCAGTTCTGTGAAAACACAGGATATAAAGTGAATGAAAGAATACATGCCTTTGGGTTGCCAGGGATGGGGTGCCTATCCCTTTGATAGTTGTGTAGATCTGAAATGCCCTGCTGAAATTCCCTATTTCAACAACCGTTAATGGTCTAGGAAGCCCTGCCCCTTATTTCATCTGGCAACGCTAATGTGTTGTAAGTTCATGATAAATGCCCAGACAAAAACACCACAAAGTGGAAAGGACAACCATAGTCCAAGACAGTTTAAAGCCATCTTTCCTGATTTTGATCTGACTTAGCATGTGGTAGAATTGTGGCCTTTTTGTAACTTTCCCCAGCCAAGTATCTCATTACTTTTATAGCTGCAGCTTTAAAAAAAAAATAATAATTATTTGTTTCCTATTTTTCAAATGTAACTTAAAGGCTTACTTTAAAAAAAATAATATTTGAATGCCACAGGGTATTTTATCTTGAGGTAAAGGAATTGAAGGCACACAACAACAATAAAGCACACTTTTCCCTTCCACCTGAACATTTACAACAGATTGAGAGGCAGAGACCACTGTTTGAACTGTGTGCTTTTTCTCTGCCACTATTTAACCCAGAAACACCATTCACTATAAAATTAGCTAAAAAGTTACATTTGTGTTGCAGAAGGATTAAATTATCCCTTATTAAATTATAACAATAATTATCTAAATCCAGCTGCTTAGTTTCAACACTTTGAATGAATTGCTGAATGGTAAGTCAAAACTAATGTAACTTTCATGGATTCAGGGGGTCTATTCTACTTGGGACTAGCAACTAGATTTAGGTCAGAGATCACATGACACTGCACATGGTGCTGAATGCACCTCTCAGCAATCTCCATCACTGTGTTGGCCAAGTCTGCTGGGATTTGCAGTGCAACAACTTCTGGAAGGCCATATGACCCCATGTCATTCTAACTGAAAAAAATGAATTATAAGTAACTGGATGTTTGAAACTGGTTACTTCCAAGTTCTCTTATATCCTACTTGTTGCTAGAGCAGATTTAGTCGAATAGAGTAGATTTTGGTTGCTAGAAACATCAGTGGGAACTGAACCTTTGCATGTGATAACTGTATACAAGCCAGTAGTATATAGAAGTGTGCCATTAAAAGAAAGGGAAGACAGGAGGCAGGAGTCTTGTGGTACCTTCAGCATTAACAGATTCATTTTAGGGTGAGCTTTTGTGGCTTATAATCCACTTCCTCAGATGCAGTGGCACAGTAATTCAAGCCTTAGGTATATATGCATAGTTACATACATACAGGGGTAGGATCAGAGTGAAATGGGATAGAGAAAAGCCTGGAAGCTCAGGTCTCAGAGTTGGCCAGGAATACCTTTGCACAGTTAAGGCTTGTATACCACCTGTACACGTTCCTAGAAATGTCAGATCTGGCCATGGTGACTTGCACTTTTGTTATATCCCATTTGGATTATTCTAATCTACTGTACATTGGGGCTGCCTTTGAAAAGTGCTCAAAAACTTCAGCTGGTCCAAAAAGCTGCTGCCAGATTGTTAACTGGAGTAGGCTACTGGGAGCATACAACTCCCTTGTTGCAACAGCTACATTGGCTGCCAGTTCACTTCCAGAAACAACTCAAAGTGCTGGTTATGACCTTTGAAGCCCTATATGACTCAGGTTCAGGGTACCTGAAGATATTCTATATTCTCCTCTATGAGCTTGCCCATGTTTTGAGATCCTCTGCAGAGGGCCTTCTTTCTGTCTCACCACTACTACAGGTAGCTCTTGCCCTCCTGGACCTCCATGTGAGGTCAGTGGTAGACTTTTACATTCCGCCACTGCCAAGAAGGATCTCAGACAATGACTGCAACTGTCCAAATCCTGTAGCAGCTTTGGGATTCTGGGGGCTGTGATTTAAAGAAAAAATTTCCAAATTGTGCTTCCAGCCTTGTGTAATAAGGATAAAACCTGTTTTTGTTTCTCATGTACTTTTTTTGCCTTTGCCGTTGCAGTGTAGACCAGTAGTAAATCACAGCAGGTCATCCAGTTTAAGCCTAACTGTTGAGAGTGCCCTGGAAAGCTTTGACTTCCTCAACACCTCTGATTTTGAAGATGATGGTGGTACTGAGGAGCTGGGCAGTGGGGGGCGAGGCACTGACTCTGTGTTCTCTGACAGTGAAGTTGAGAAACACAGGTAAGTATGTTAGTAATGTGTTAGTTCAAGCTCAGAGGTTGAAAAGTTACTTTTTGAACTGCAGTTGCCAGAATCTCCCACCCTGTCTCGTTAAATATACCAGAAATAAAACACTTTTGCAGTAATATCTTAAAAACGATTAGGATATTAGTGATTTTTATTTCGTTTTGACATTTCATGGATGATAATTGTTCTTCCTTCAGCATCCCTTTTTTAGTTTCATTGTATCATTTTGAAGGAAGGAAGGATGTCCCAATGCATTTGTGCTCCTGTGTGGAGCTGCCGTTATCTGAACATGCATCCACATACCAACACACTCAATAAATCCTGGTTGGTAATCAGGGTGAGGCAAGGGAAGTTTTAGGACCCACACTGCAGCACAAAGTGGATCAAGATTGAGGGAGATAGCCAAGTGGCAACCAATCATGGCACTAGGAGTAAAAGCATTAACATTGTTTTTTAAAGAAAAAATGTAAATGAGATAAGCACCATTTTGTCATCACAAAACCTACCTATTTCCCATCTGTTCCTACCTTGTATCTAAACAGGCATTGTTAATTCTGAAACAGCCATTATAGGTATGATCTGGCATCCTGTAACCGTTGATTCTAGTCCATGCAATTCCAAGCCTAGTGAAAGCTGAATTGTGCTTACATACCTTCACTTTGCTCTAATGAAGCCTGATAACTTCCTTGCTGAAATTTGAACCTCCCCCCAAAAAATATGGTGCACTTGAAGATAATCTTAGCCATTCTTCTTAAATGTCTGCAATGCACGTTTCACTAGAAAAACACTAAAATAATAATTCTGAGGTGAAACAATTATTTAAAGAATGAGATTTTATTATACTTTGAATGAAATCAATAGTAAATACGTGTTCGAGTTTTATGTCTCAAGAGGAAATCAGTATATCATCTTCTCCAACAGTTTCCTCTTTTTTTAATTCCTTGGCTGACAATTAAGCATGTATTAGTAAAGCACTGACATATTGTTAAACTTTTGAAAACCACAAATCTATAATTCAGTTAAATCCACAAAACTGTTTGGCAAAGCATATTATCAACAAACAAGGGTGGTAAAAAAAGTTTTTTTTTTCTTTTAAGAAAGTAAGATCTAATGAAGGCTGATTTCAAAGCATTCATAGCGAGAGCTCTTTACAAAAGAGATATTGTTTCAGAGAAACAACTAGGCCACTGTGGAAGCAATACATCCTTTTAATGTGGACATTTATTTGGCATTTGCTACCTTATGCTGTTGCCAATTTGAGATACGATGTATTCATTAAAAGGTTTCTGGTCTACCAGGGGCTGTTTGGTTACAGGCCGGTGCTTTCAACAATTCCTCTTTTGCATAATGTTAGCCCTGTTGTGCCTACATAAAAAGAAAATCAAATCACTCACTTACCTCCCGGCACGAACAGTTACAGGTCAGAACACCCAGAAGCCAGAGGGCATCTCAGTGAAGCATTGACAGAAGACACAGGAGTTGGTACCAGTGTGGCTGGAAGCCCTCTTCCGCTGACCACAGGGAATGAAAGCCTGGATATCACCATCGTGAAGCACTTGCAGTATTGTACACAGCTTGTACAGGTACCTCCTTTATTGCATTTTTTAAAAAAATACATACACACACTGGTGGTTGTTGAAGATGGGTTTGTGTCTGGTTTTCAGGTTATGCACACACCATCACCCTCTGTTATTTTTAGTGACTTGTCCCACATCATTTCTATAGTTTCTCTTTCTTGTATTTTACACAATTAGTGTTTTGATGCCTAGGCATTAGTGGAGAAATAATAAAACACTTCTCTGGGTGCACTATGCTGGCCTAACTATGCTGGCAAAGGCACTGACAGCAAGAGAAAAAGGGGCTGTGGACACTGTGACTGTGAAGGAAAGCAGACCCTGGAGAAGAGGGCTGCTCAGAGGTGGCAGATTTTGTCAGCCTTCCCTAGTCACTGTTGTGAAATCCTGATAAAAATTCCATCACTGCCATAATGATCCAAGAGATAACCTCTATTGTTTGCAAGTGGGGGGGAAACAAGCATATCTATTGAAGCGGCAAGCTATGATACACTATGATCCAGATAAAGTTAATCATGCATAAATTCCATTTTAATTAATGTGACACAAGTTAAATTTGACTAACCTGCCCCATTGATTTTAATGGGACTTAAGGGAAACTTAAGTCTTTAACCCTGTACACCTTTTAGGAAATAGATTCTACTGAGTTATTTCCATGTAAATACATATAACATTGCGAAAAGGCAGGAAAAAAACTTCTTGGAAAAAGATGGTGTATTTTGTGCAAAACACATAGTCTCCTACGCAAAAGCATTTTTGTGTAAAATTAGTATTTGTGTAAAGCCAGCAAATTTTTTACAAGAAAA
The DNA here is from genome assembly GCA_948472985.1 of Iguana delicatissima. NCBI lineage: Eukaryota > Metazoa > Chordata > Lepidosauria > Squamata > Iguanidae > Iguana > Iguana delicatissima. The sequence continues at coordinate 863,724 of CAOKZL010000081.1, read as the reverse complement.
AAAAATCCAAGATGCAAGGAATCATAGATAAATCCTGAAAATCTCTTATAATATTGCCCAATGGGGAACAGCTTTTTGAAATTATTCTTTATTGCATGTGAAATGAAAAAAAAATTACTTCCCTAACATTTAGAGAATATGCAGTCCTTACTGCCTGCTGCAGATGAACTAGAAAACCAGGGACAACTGAGAATCAAATTCAGTATCTTGGAATCATGCTAATTGGCAAGCTAGCTAGAATTCTAAACAGAAGTATTCCATACTGCAGCAGTGTGTTGCGGATCACCCTTGTATTATAAAAAGTTGTCCTGCTTTACATTCTTCTGCATTATGTATTTCAGAAGAATTTTTTTCAGAGAGTTTTATTTTGTATAATTCATATATTTAATTTTGCTCTTTGCTGGTTGTTTTATTAGCAAATTGTGTTCTCCAACAAAACACCGTTTGTTACAAGATACCTCCTGGACAAGTTGTCCCAGCAAATTCCAGTGATTGAAAGTCTAGCAGAGATCAGCAATGATAATATGGGGAATATCAGACCCGTAAATGAAGGTAAGAAATAGCATAATCAGTTTGCCTGTGGAAAAGATTGATAAATGTTTGCATATTCCTAAAATAAGATATGAAGTGCAATACTGTGGAGAGAGTCAGCGTGGTTTAATGGTCTGATCACTGGACTATGACCCTGGAGACCTTGGTTGAGTTCTCCGCTTGGCCATGGAAACCCACTAGGTGACCTTGGGCATGTCACACTCAGCCCCAGAAGCCCCCTTGATAGGTTTCCCTTGGGATCACCATCAGAAATGACTTGAAGGCACACTACAGCAACAATAAGCCTGCTGTGAACAACTGGATACATTCTTTAGACTGCAATCTTGAAAACACATTTACTAAGAGAAAGCATAATTGAAAATAATGGGATTTATCTGTGACTAAACATGCAAGGGCTCAGGCAGTACAGATTTATGAGTATGAAGTGCTATTGAACAAAGTAGGACTTACTTTTGAATAGGATCAGTAGGATCCTCCATAGGATCAGTTTGCATGATAAAGCTTTGTAGTAGAACACTGGCTTTGGACATAAAGGGTACCAAGCTAAGTCTCTTGTATCTCCAAGAATGGCTGAGGGACCAGAAAGGGCTGCTATCAGTCTGTATAAACAACACTAAGCTAGCCTATTCCCATGTTTTGAAATAAAATAAAAAATTGCCTTTTACTATCTACGATCAGTTCACTTTGGCCTATTGTTTCATTCCATTTCACCTAAGATGAGATAGCAGTAGACACGCAGAGTAAGTCCTTATGCATCTTATGAATATTATAGTTAGATCTTATCTGTGCTGACTGTGGGATTCTGGGAGTTGTAGACCAAAGTAACCTTTCCAAATCCTCAGTATATATGTGGGTAAATGGGAAGGGTATGTTCTGAGACTCTGACCACTTTCTCAGATGCAGGTTACTTTGGATTAACAAATTTGCTACAGCCTTCTAAAAATACTAAACTCATCCACATTTTGCAAGTTCCAGTTTTTTTTGCTCTTTAGAGGTATAACAATCTTCTAAAAATTTGGGGGAGAGGTTGGTGAGGAATCCCTTCTGGCTTAAATTTTAATGTTAGTTCTGACTACAGTAGACTGGTTGTCAGAAGGTTGGTCCCATTTGAGTGTGGGGGGAACACTGCAATTCTCTTAAGTGTATCTCCAGTTATATTAACAGGGTCAATATAAACTGGAAGATCTGTGTGTGCCATCTTCCCCTGCCTCTGCCCTGGCTGGTGAAAACTGGCAAGTCTGCAAAACTGGTGGTTCTTCTACAACAGACTCTCTTTCTCTCACACTTTAGGACTGCTTTACTTATATTTGCTTGTATTGTCCCTAAATTGTGCATGGCAACTAAATTATGTCACTTTTGAAAACCAGAACAAATCTTTTGCTCCTTGAACTTTCACTCTATTGAGCAAATGCAACTCCTTTCAACTCTCAGACAGAGTTGGCATTTTCTGCACACCTTCCTTCAGGAATGGTCTTCATGTTTTATTTGTGCTTTGGTTTTACAAATGCTGCTGAAGCCTATTAAACTAGTTCTCTTCCTATTAGACAAAGTCTCTTTCATGGCTTCTCTCTCCACTAGTTATTCCAGATTTTCAGAAAAGGATCTCCCTGCTTTCCTTCTGGAATAAATGTACCAGTTCTTCTGGGATGTATCACACTTCTGCAGACAAGATGATCAGGCAGCTGGATGCCACTTTTGGTACAACTGTGAACGATGAGTGCCCAGGACTCGCAGAAACAGGTGCAGTTCTCCAACATTTTTCTATAGTAGCAGCAGAGTGGGTACCTATATAGAGAGAATACATCGGGGTTCCTGTATTCATGCATGGATAGATGGTATCGGTGAGAAATTGGTACAGCAAAAATTGTGTCCACCACCAGTTGCATGAAGTAATTAAAATGATATTTTCATTTTGAAATACTTTGCCAGATTGAAATATTTCCCATAAGGCAGTTTAATCAAAAATCAAGAGCATCTGAAGCTCAAATATTTATTTCAGTAGCCCTTTACTGACCACCATATTTGTTCAGGTGAAAATTGACAATCCCATTTTAGTATCCTTATAGAAAGATATGCTTCATATATGGTTCAGTTTATCCCAAAACAGACTTTTACAACCTGATGAGTTCAAGTCATTCCAGTAGTCCAAATCTTTTTGCTTCTGCATCTTACTGTGGGCTGTGGAGTGGGCAGTGTGGCCTTGTGTATTACCAGCTTCCCTAAGGCCATTTTTAAACCCCCTTAAAAATCATTGCAGTTTTAAAAAATATGCTAAAGTTTTCTACACACCCTGGATGTTGTATGGGATATTTTTAGGGGAAAAGGATTAAAATGCTTTAAAAATTAACAATTCGAAGGTTGAGGGCTGTGGCCCTCTGAGGCTCTTCAGAAGGCCAGTGTGGCCACTATTATATGTATATGATTAACAGAGTGTATTCATTGCTGCTCGAAGTGTTGGTTTCTGGATTAGTGCTAATCAATGAGCCATTGGCTGCAGGTCTGCTGAGAATTTCCAGGAAAGAAAAAAACAGTTGTAGCCAACAGGCACTAATATGGTACTGGTCCTTTGCACATTGGGGAAAAAAGTAGCTGGTTCCCCACAACAGATAGCCTGAGAAGCACTTGACGCTTTCTAAAAGCCTAGAGAATGGATGCAGAAATGCTTAATAGAATCATAGAATCATAGAGTTGGAAGAGACCACACTGGCCATCTAGTTCAGTCTACTGCCATGCAGGAAAGCACTCCCATCCAGCCTCTGTTTAAAAACCTCCAAAGAAGGAGACTGCACCACATTCCGAGGCAGCATATTCCACTGCTGGACAACTCTGGCCACCAGGAAGTTCTTTGTGAGGTTTGGGTAGAATATCTTTTCCTGCAGCTTGAATTCATTGCTCCTTGTCCTAGTCTCTGGAGCAGGGGAAAACAAGCCTGCTCCCTTCTTGACAAGACATCCCTTCAAATATTTAAATATGGTTATCATTTCCCTCTTAACCTTCTCTTCTGCAGACTAATCTTACCCAGCTCCCTAAGCCACTCCTCATAGGGCATGGCTTCCAGACCCTTCACCATTTTGGTTGCCCCCCTCTGGACACACTCCAGCTTGTTGATACCCTTTTTGAATTGAGGTGCCCAGAACTGAACACAGTATTCCAGATGAGGAATGCAGAATACACCAATGCAGCATAGAGTGGTACCATTACTTCCCTTGATCTAGACACCATACTCCTGTTGATGCAACCAAGAATCGTACTGGCTTTCTTGGCTGCTGCATCACACTGCTGACTCATGTTCAGCCGGTGGTCCACTAAGACTCCTAGATCCCTTTCACACCTACTATTATCCAGCCATGTGTCCCCCATCTTATGTTTGTGCATTCCATTTTTTCTGCCTAAGTGTAGGACCTTACATTTCTCTCTGTTGAAATTCATTTTGTTAGCTTTGGCTCAGCTCTCCAATCTCTCAAGGTCATTTTGAATTTTGATCCTGTCCTCTGGCATATTAGCAACCCCTCCCAATTTGGTGTCATCTGCAAATTTGATCAGCATGCCCTCTATTCTGTCATCCAAGTCATTGATGAAGATGTTGAACAGCACTGGGCCCAGGATGGAACCCTGTGGCACCCCACTAGTCACTTCTCTCCAGGATGAAAAGCAGCCATTGGTGGTCACCCTTTGGGTTCAGTTGGTCAACCAATTACAAATCCACCTAACAGTAGCCCTGCCCAGCCCACATTTTACTAGCTTCTTTGCAAGAATGTCATGGGGAACTTTGTCAAAGGTCTTATTGAAATCATCAGACCTTAGTTCTTGTGCCTCCATGAATTTTATATTGCTGTTATTGATGGACAACTCAGAACTAATTTGTTCTTTTATGTTCTCATACACAGTATTTAAAACGCTGGTATCACACATTGTGGACCGCACAGAGCCTGTATTCACCTCCAGTTTGTCCTTGGAAGTCGTAACAGTTTTTCAGTATTACAGCTATTTTGCCAGTAAAAATGTTAGCGATCTGGCAGATTATTTGCTTCAACTTGCAAGAGAAGGTAAGGAAGATGATACAGCTTACCCTGTGTCCTTTTAGGAAGTCTGAGGCAGGGATGTACCCTTCAGTGATGTGAGCAAGGGCTGCCAGTATCTGTAGACCAGAGAATTAGCCAAAAAGACATATAGATTATATTACTGAGAACAATCTGTAGTCCAAGAAGCAATGCCTCCCATGTGCTTGCAGGGTCTGGTACACATTAATTCTCACATAAATTATACTGTAATTCACACACACCCCAAAACACACCTACAGATCCTGCAGTACCCAAACATTTGCCACAAGTGGAGTGTAAATGATCTATTTCAAAAATGATAGCAAAATAATTAGGTTTTATATTATTATTGTTGTTTATTGTTTGTTTTTAGCAAACAATAGAACTCTGTCAAGGAAGAAGAATGCATAGGTGTGCATGTAACTGTAAATTATGCTCTGCCCTGGTTCTCCTCAAGCCTGTGCACTCTTAAGCCAAGATTGGACAGCTTGGAGCCCTCCTGATGTTAGACTGCAGCTCCTATCAATCTTAGCATATTCAGTGATGAGGGATGATGGGAATTGCAGTGTGGCAATATCTAGAGGATGTCAGATTGCCCACACTTGCTTTAGGTCTTCTCACTACAGAATTTCTGGCTACAGGCCTGTCAGATCCAACATGTTGGCTGTCCCAGTTGATAGCACTAGCCTAGAATGCCTAATAATGCCTGGTAATAACATGGAAACACTCACGAGGCTGTGCTACCAATCCACTGTGCAAGTTTTCTGGACCGTCTTTCTCCAACTTGGCCCTCTCCATATATATTGGACTGAAATAATGGGAGTTGCAGTCCAGTGTATATAGAGATGGACAAGTTGGGGAAAGACGGTCCAGAAAAACTTGAACAGGGAATGTGCTAGCTGGGATAATGGGAACTGTATTTCAGCAGCTCTGGAAAGTACCAGCTTGAGGGAGCCTTTTCTAAACTTTACATGACCATCATGCAAATGCTATTTCAAAGGCCTCTGAGTGATTATTGTAACCGATAGGCTTGTGGTATAATACAAACATGCTGTTGAAATGCTTTTGTTTTTTTAGCTCTAATGGTTCAGACTCTACACTCCTTAAGAGATGAAAACATCTTGCAAAATAAAGCCGCCTTAACCTCCATCAGCCTCGCACCTCAGCAGGAAGTGCTGAAGTCTTTGGCTCTCCTCCTTCTAACTGAAAATAAGAGGGAGATCCATGAAGCTGTGGTATCAATACTGTCAGGTGCAACAGCAGAAGACAAGCAATTCAGGGAAAAGGTAGGTGGGCGCTGGGGTAGAGTTGCTAGAGTTGAGCTAGAGCAGTGGTTCTTAACCTTTCTTTTACCAGAGACCCCGTGTAAATATAATTGGTTGCCCAAGTAGCCCAAGACTTAACTCAAAACCTAAATATTTAAATTTAGATTTAACTATTCAAATATTTATTTAAATATGCAAATGTTTGTTTACTAAAGGTTTCTGGAGACTAGGATTCAGATCCCTGCTCAAACACTGGGTGACCTCAGGCAAGTCACATTCTCTCAGCCTCAGAGAAGTGCAAAGCCAAACCTCTCTGAACAAATCTTGGCAAAAAATCCCTGTGATAGAGTCAGCTTAGGGTTGCCAGTGCTACTGACAAGGGGAGATTCTTTCTAACTGTCATGACTCTCCTCTTTGAAAACTGAGTTATGGCAACCCTAAGGCAACCCTATCATGGTGTGGGGGGGCGGGTAGGCAAGATTTGTTGTCTTTGCCTTTCTCTAAAGCTGAGAGAATGTGACTTGCCTGAGGTGGATTACTATAGCTGAGTCATTCAAACCCTTGTCTCCAGGATTCAAACCCTTGTCTCCAGAATCATAGTTTGGGTTCACACACACGCCTGATGCCATGTCATAGAATCATCGAATCATAGAATCATAGAATCATAGAAATGTAGAGTTGGAAGAGACCACAAGGGCCATCCAGTCCAACCCCCTGCCATGCAGGAAAACCCTCAAAGCACTCCCGACAAGTGGCCATCCAGCCTCCTCTTAAAAACCTCCAAAGAAGGAGACTCCACCACACTCTGTGGCAGCACATTCCACTGCCGGACAGCCCTGACTGTCAGGAAATTCCTCCTGAGGTTCAGGCGGAATCTCCCCTCCTGCAGCTTGCATCCATTGCTCCTTGTCCTGGTCTCAAGAGCAGGAGAAAACAAGCCCACTCCCTCCTCGACATGACATCCCTTCAAATATTTAAACATGGCTATCATGTCCCCTCTCAACCTTCTCTTCTGCAGACTAAACATTCCCAGCTCTCTAAGTCTGTCCTCATAGGGCATGGCTTCCAGGCCCCTCACCATTTTGGTTGCCTTCCTCTGGACCTGCTCCAGCTTATCCATATCGTTCTTGAATTGGGGTGCCCAGAACTGGACACAGTATTCAAGATGAGGTCTAACCAGTGCAGAATAGAGTGGTACCAATACCTCCCTCAATCTAGACACCATACTCCTATTGATGCAACCAAGAATTGCGTTGGCCTTCTTGGCTGCCGCATCACACTGCTGACTTATGTTCAGCTTGTGGTCTATGAAGACTCCTAGATCCCTTTCACACGTACTGTTAGCCAGCCACGTGTCCCCCATCCTATATTTCTGCATACCATTTTTTCTGCCTAAGTGTAGGACCTTACATTTCTCTCTGTTGAAGTTCATTTTGTTAGCCTTGGCCCAGCTCTCCAATCTGTCCAGGTCCTTTTGAATTTTGATCCTGTCATCAGGCGTATTAGCAACCCCTCCCAATTTGGTGTCATCTGCAAATTTGATCAGCGTGCTCTCTATTCCTTCATCCAAGTCATTAATGAAGATATTGAACAGCACCGGGCCCAGGACAGAACCCTGTGGCACCCCGCTAGTCACTTCTCTCCAGGATGAGAATCTGCCATTGGTGACCACCCTTTGGGTACGGTCAGTCAACCAGTTACAAATCCACCTGACAGTAGCCCTGTCCAGCCCACATCTTACTAGCTTCTTTGCAAGAATGTCATGGGGAACTTTGTCAAAGGCCTTACTGAAATCAAGATATACTATGTCCACAGCATTCCCTTCATCTATCAAGCAAGTAACTCTATCATGTCCCTTTCATCAGGGACATGGCAGCACAGTTGTGGGGGCGGGGGGTGCCAGAACTGATCCGTTGCTTGCAAATGAGGGAGCAGTGTGGGTGCACACATACACCTGCCACTGTGTCCCTTGGCACCCACATCCCTGCTGCCATATACCTGATGACATGGTGCCAAGCATGTGTGCACGCCCAAACTGCTACCTTGCTTGCAAATGAGGGAGCAGTTTTGGCACCCACCCACACCCATACACTGCCGTGGTCCTGTTGCTTCCACTGCTGTTGGTGTCCAGTGGCAGGGCTTCATGGACTCCAAGTTAAGAACCTCTGAGCTAGAGCATTTCTGTGAAACTATTGCAACACCTTGGTGCGTAAGCAGCTCCGGTTCCAAAGAGAGAAAGGGAAATTCATGGGGCAGATTAGCTTTAGTTCTGTAGCCATGGTTCACTCCATTGTTTTTTTAAACTTTATTGAATCAGGTTGCTTATTAATAATGACCAGAATTCAGTATCACACTTACAGATGTGCAACCTTAAGTTTCAGATCTGTAACTTACCTGTTTCCACAGTCCCTATGTAGTCACAATCCTAACATTATTGCCACAATTCTAACTCATCTCCCCAACCTACTTTACCAGGCATCAGCCACATACAAAAGGAGGCCCACTCTACTGGTGCTTGGGACGCAAAGGGTATTTCTACCTAGTCCCACCAGTCAGCGAAGCTGTGACAATCAGAAGCAGGACTCTTGGTCCACTTCTGTGTCACAGACTCATTGGCTGGTGGGAGGGGGTGCAAACATTACCTACCTGCACCCGAGTCACCAGAAGAACAGACCCCCTTCTCTTGGTGTGGCGAAGGCTCAGTAAAGCAGTTTTGGTGAGAGGGGTCCGGTTGGGTGGCACTATTTAGTTATGCATATGTAACTAAGTAGCCTAAGAATTCCACTCAATAATAATATCTGTGTCTCGCCTTTCCTGTAATGAACTCAAAGCAACATAACTGATTCATAGATAATTTGCTTCCTCTGCACTTTATCCTCACAACAACCCTATGAGTTAGTTCAGGATGAGAGGCTGTGATCAGCACAAATCTGGAATGGCCCTGAGAACACAAAATGTGGCTTAATTACACCTTAGATGATCAACATCCCTGATCATCTGTATCCCTGAGATAGAGCTGCTCTTACTGCCATAATCTCTTTCTCCTCACAACCCCTCTTTTTTCTTTCAGGCTTTAATTTATTACTGTGAAATGCTTACACAACCCAATTTCCACCTCCAGAAGGCAGCTTGCCTGGCTCTGAAATGCCTCCAGGTAAACCATTCTGCCTTCTTTACTTTCCCACACCTAACAAAAGGCTAACCAGCAACAAAGGTTTCAATAGCCCCTCTTGAGCAAACAGCAGCAGTAAGAATATTGTCCATTGGCATTTACCATCCTGCATTGTATTACTTTACAAAAATGGGGAGGTGTTTCCTTCTTTATGTGTTTAGGACTTTAAAATATCTCCAGAATAGGAACAATAAGCTATGCATGAGACTTTCATCACATTTGGAGGTGCACTAAGAAGTCAATGAATGCAGTAGTACTTCCATAGCACGCCAGAAAATACTAGTATGCTCTTCATATATGTGGCAAACATTAGGAAGAAAAGGGAAGTCTTTCCAGTTGCTTGTAGTATCAAGAACTGCTTTTCCCTCTACTCTTGGACTGAGATAAGTTCTAGTTACTACCACATGGTTGCTTTGCACCTTCCAAGTAAACTATCAGGAAGGGTGAGGCATCTCAGGCTGTGGAACCAATTTGTGGCCTCAGTTTGGCCTTCTGGCACTCCAGCAGAACCATTTTTCACGGCACTCCCCCCACTTCCTCTACACCATGAGACCATCATTCAATAGTGCCCCAGCTTTTGTGCATTCCCCTCTGCTTTAGAAGCTTGAAACGCCTGTCTTGAGGCTTACTTACTGACAGTAAGCACTTCAACATTAAGGTATACTTATTTTTTCACAGTGGGCCAGCCAAGAGGTATGTCTCACCCTGATACAGTGGAACAAGGAATTCTGTTCCAACCCATGTGATTTTTTTTGCTCTATTCTTTTGCCTTTGGTCACATTCACCAGAAGAATTCACCAAGAGGTTCACCGAAACTAAATACAGTCTTTGGGCCAAATGGCATCCTGTGCCCTTTGAAAGCTTTGTTGCTCTTGAAGCAGGCCATAGATTCCAACATCATTTCTCCCCACAAGTACTGTAAAGCTGCGGAATATATAATGGAAACTTGTAGAAGAGAGCAGTTGCCCTAATCCCAGGGAGACAGAATTAAGATCAGTCTATAACGTTACATTGAAATCCTATGTACAGACAGACATATAGGTCTCAAGCCACCACAGAGTACCATGTTAAGAGGGAATTAACCATTTTTTTAAAAAAAACAACCCTTTATTAATGACCTACTTTTATAGCAGTGGCAAGAAATGCAGTTCTTGCAGCATAATAGTAGTTTCCTAGCTATATTCTTGTTTGTTGTAAATTGAGGGTCTAAAAATATGCCTGTTCAAAATGGTCTGGCTGCACAGTAAGGCTGGGATCCTATTATTAGTGGAGTCTAGGACCTTGCTGGTATTGCTGCCCTGGATCCCCTGATGCATGTGTTCTGCCAGAAACAAGATCTCTCTAGAGTTGCCCATTTCTTCACTGCCTGGCTCTTGGGCATCCTTGGAGCCAAGGCACTGTGGGAGGCGGTAGCTTGAGAACTCACCTGTGCATTTGCAACGAGTGATTTCTGAAGCCACTCTTACCAGCTGTCTTCACTCCAAGGACCCCCAAAATACAGTCCTTGAAGAAATGGGCTGCTCTGGCAAAAGCCAGTTTCTGACTGGAGGTGTGCTTTAGTGGCTGCAACCTCCTCTAGCAGTAACGTATGAGTGCAGTGGGTGGGAAGGGCTATCTACCACAGTTGGCTGATGCTGCAGGTTACACAGGGTAGTTGTGGGTCCCTCTCCATGTGAGCAATTTGACACTATAAGATCTTGGCCAAAATCTTAAGTAGATTTTGTTCAATTGCATTTTGTCACAATAACTAAAGAATATGCACAGCTTTGTACTAGTCGGAATAGCCATTACTTTGATATACGAAAGCTTTCAAGCAAAGTTATACAACTGTCAGAGTTGGACACATTCTACTTTCCTAGTCTGAGTGAAGTCATGGCACACCCTACATCAGGGATGGGCAGTTCAGAGCTGCCTGTGGACCATGGCATCCCCTCTTCCCTTCTCTGTCCTAAGTACCTGCGTTACTATGGTATACCCCTGCAGCCTGCTAATGCACACATATTTTAATTAATTAATAAATTAATCCTTAAAAAACAGATCACCCACAGGTGCATATCCCCCAGGCATCCTTGGAATGCATGCCATGCTTCCAGTGCTTAATTTTATGGACTTGACACTGTGTTTCTCTTTTTGTTATTCTTATTGGTATGCTAACTGGAAAAGTTTGCAAGTCCTGTGGAGGGCTTTTGATAACAGGGTGACTTGGAGGCTTTTCATTTGTGTGCATGGGTTTGTGTGTGTGTAAGTGCCTTCGAAATCACCAGGGTTGCCATAAGTCAAAGTCAACTTGACAGGAATTAACAATAAACTTAAACTGAGAGAGCACTAACTGTAGAGACCCAGCAGACAGCTCACTTATGTTTTCCTTTTCTGTTCTGCGCAATTTCACTTGCATACCATGACCACTGCCAAAATGCATGATAGGAGGGAGCAGGTGTGGATGCACATTCCCTGTTCCCGTGATTCTACTCTATGCAATGAAATTAATGCTGAAAGCTATATATACCTCAGCAGCTGCACTGCAGAGCATATGGAACTTTGGATTTGGGTCACAGCCTACTTGCAAAGAACACGGAAGTTTAGGATAGTTAATAATTCCAGGTATCTGGAATTGAACTAATGGCTGAAAATAAGCAACTGTAGTAGAAACACTGGAATAAGACTTGTTTTAAAGTGCCTTCCTTTTTTTCCTTTTGGTACAGGCAACAGAAAGTATTAAAATGCTGGCTACGCTTTGCCAATCTGACAATGAAGAGATCAGGAATGTAGCCTCTGAAACCTTGCTCTCTCTTGGTAGGTTGACTGCTTCTTCTTTTACCAGAATAATAAAATATCTATTATAGAAGAACAGCATGAAGACAAACAGCTTAGGAGGCAGGAAGGAACTAATAGAAATGCAATAAAGAATTCAAACACGATAGCATTAACACTTGGGCAAGGGTCAAAGAACTGTGGCCCTCCAGGTGTTTTTGGACTGTGGCTGCCAGCATCCCTCAGTTTTGACTATGTTTGGTACAGATTAATCAGAGGTGAAGTCCAACATCTGCAGAACTATAGTTGTCCATCCGCATTGTAGAGGAACTTGTTGGCTCCAGTTTCATTGGTGGGTTTTCATAGTATACAGACATGATCCTCCAGATGCTGCTAGACTGCTACTGCCATCAGCAATAGCTAACATAGTCCAATGTGAGTGATTATGCAAGTAACAGTCCAGTATCTTGAGGACCATCATTAGCCTCATTGAGATATTTGCTGTGACAGAGCAAATTATAAAGTATTCATACAGTTGCACACACACACACACACACCCCATGCATACAGAAAGCACACATATAGAAAGATCAGCTTTGACAAAGTACGCATCTGAAACCACACTATCAGAACAATATGATTTTACTCAAAAGGAAATCCTGCTGATTTCACTCCTCGGTATGTTTGGGACTGTGACCTAAGGATAATAAATCAACTTATCTCAGTTTCTCCTGAGCATACTTAAGGGCTTGCTACTACTTGAACATCCTTCCTAATGTCTGGATCCCATTGTTTCCATGACTGAAATCACATGGGACGGATAGATAATATAGGTGGTCTTATCTTAGCTTCACCCTTCCCTTGAGGCCTGCTGGAACTGACATGGAAGCTATTCCACAAGTTTACATAGCAGATACTCCAGGCATGTTCCAGCTAAGTGGCTCCTCTGGTAACTGCAGTCTTCAGTTCTGGATGACAGTAGGAAGTGCTAGTGGACATCTTGCAAAAGTAGGGGTCTCTCCTCCTAAGGAGGCAGTGGAGGAAGCCTGCTGCCTTATAACTAAAACCTCAGCTCTTGACTAGGATGTGACTGAAACTGTGTAAACAGCTTCTTCTCTGTCCATATGAAAGCTCTTAGGTGCTAGACTCCAGGGCCTTATTCTCCATGCTGGGGTTTGGTTTTTGGACACACACATGATTATATATTTTCACATTACTTGGAACCAATAGAAAACTGAACCAGTGACCCTCTCAGGTCAAAGATAAGGCTTCCACACAGCTCTGGGAACCAGCACCTTTTTAGAATCTGAAATCTTTATTCTAATGGAAATTGACTATAAATTGACTGAAAAGGAAGAAACAGCAAGAAACTTCAAAGAAAAGAGGCTATCCCTTAGTTGAGAACCATAGGCCTAAAGAGTGAGCATTTATTTTGAGTGTCTCTCTCTCTCTCTCATGTATAGGAGAAGATGGGCGGCTCGCTTATGAACAACTAGATAAATTTCCCCGTGAATTCATTAAGGTTGGCGGACGACGTGCAGCTGAGGTAGCCACAGCCTTTTGAGCTGCATATTAATACACAATAGCCTCAGTGGCGGACCCTCTTAACCATTATGGTGCTGTAGCTCAACTGTAAGAGTAAAAATTCTTCTTTGAAAGGATGCTTTGAAAAAAAATTTTTAAATATATGTATGGAGGCTATAATTTCTGACCTGCTGCTGATTTTTCCCTGTAACTTATAGTGAAACTGTCAGATTGTGCTTATTTGCTTCAGAGTGAAACTATGTGGTTGTTGTAAATCATCCTCAATTAAAATGAGAGACGTTTTAATATCATTCAGGCGTTTTTAACAGAATTTGGTGCTTGTTTGTGGGCCTTGCTGCATCAGTTCGAAACTTGATGCTTTCTTCAAAGCAATGGAAAGAGGGGAAGAAGCAAGCTGAATAGAAGTGTTAAAGCAGTGCTAACTTCCTTATGTGCTTTTCCTCGGTTGCCTTAGTAGCAAAACTGAGCAAAACTGTCCTCAGATGATGAGCTGCCTCCGGAAACAGCAGGATGTGAACTCCAGGAGGTGTCAATTCTCTGACTCACTTCCAGTTTCCATTCTTGCTTTTTCCCTGCCCTCTGCTAATGAACTCTCATTAATCGCAAGGGGTTTTCTTTTATTGTCAGGCAGTTGTGTGGGCTGTGTGAAACAAGTGGAAGGTTAAATGTACTCCTTTTCCCAGAAAGGGCAAATGAATGCAATACATTTTATTACATGAAAGCCCTGGCTCCAGGTTTCACCTCCAAAATTTTGGGGGGAAAAAAGATTGAGGTTGTATGCTTTTATATATAAAAGATTGAATTGACATCCCTATGGGGGAAATAAGGAGATGGTCTTTGGAACTGCTCGAAGTTTGGGCCATTTTACAAATCCTTCTCCCTCACATCATGTACAATGGTTGGGATGACAGATAGCATGCTCCTGTACAAGCTTACTCAGAAGTAAATCCACTTGAGTCCAACAAAGCTAATTCTAAGTGTGCATGGAACTGCAGGCTGAAGATGCTTCATTAAAACCTTTTTTTATTCTCCTATATTTAAAATTGTTTCAAGAGCAGCTAGTTATTCTATAGCTGTTGGATTTTTGTGGGGGCAGGATCATTCATCGCTCTTTTGAGACCTGCAAGGTTTAAAGTTGTTTAAAACACATAGATCAAAGTTTTTTTTTCTTTTGCAAATGCACAGTATTTTTTATTGTGAATGTTGCAACATTGTACATAGCTGTATATTTATAAATTATATATAATTTTTCTGCAATTAAAAGCTGTTTGTACAGTCACTCCAAAAGGTTTGCTGAAGGAAATGTCTCTTACAACACGTTAAATAATTATGGTTTGGTTTTTACAGCACACTGCTCACATGAGTCTGCAATCTTTCATGGTTGTCTTTTGTACTGACTTTTGGCTTATATTTGCCTTCTAGTTTTGTGGCATTTGTACTTTGCATATTTACTGCTACTTTTAAGTTATAATAAAGATTATTTTGAATTACTAAATAAAAGAGGCAATAGGCCTTTGTTTCTTATGTTGCAGAGTTCATTCCTCCTTCCTCAATGATGTGAGGTTTTAAAGCAGGGATGGGAATCGTGTCCCCCCCCAGCTATTGAACTGGAACTCCCAGCAGCCCTTGCCAACATAGTCAATGGTGGTACATACTGGGAACTGCAATCCAAAAACATTTGGAAGTCATCATGATTCCCACCCTGTCCTACAGAAAGGCTGAGGAACACATGACCCTTCAATTGTTGTTGGGCTGCAACTCCTAACAGCCCTAGCCAGCTTGGCCAGTAGTGGACAGTGAGGAAGGGGTTGCAGTTCAATATATAGACAGCTGAAGGTTCCCACTAATGATTAGAGCCAGCAAGGATTAAAATTTCTCACTTCTTTTAAAGCAGTGGTTCTCAACCTGTGGGTCCCCAGATGTTTGTGGACTTCAGCTCCCAGAAGCCCCAGCCACTATGGTCAATGATCAGGGCTTCTGGGAACTGAAGTCCAAAAACATCTGGGGGCCCACAGGTTGAGAACCACTGTTTTAAAGGGTAAATATTCAACCTACCAAGAACCTTGGGACAGTGTAGGTGGTAATATACCTAATTATGACATCACTGAGAATGGATGGTGTTTCCATTCTGTTTACAGCACCCATTGCTTGGTTACCAGCTATGAGTTTTGAGGTAATCGAAAATCAATTCTTTGGTTTTTCTGTAGTTCACATGTCTGATCTAGGGGACTACACCTTTATAAAGAAGTAAAACATCCTTCCTGGAACATCTTTTTCCACAATATGGGAAATATATTAACCACTTTAAAAGCACTTTATGACAAGCGTTTTAAGCAGGTACGGGAACCACCAATCAAGTTAATAGACCCCATTTTTCACCATCATAAAATCAAAACATATGGCATGTATTTGAGAAACACAGAACTGCTCCTGGAAGAGAGAGCCACAGCTGCATTATATATCGGACTGTTAGCTTATACAGGTATGTAGACAGAGATGCAATATATCTATGTCTGGAAAGGCTTCAGAGACTGCCAACTGCATCAAATGTATGCATGTAATTAATTTATATCCCACCTTTTTCCCCAATGTGGGACCCATATCTGAGCTGTGTTTCAAAGACTTAAGTATCAGAATGGAGGAGGGACTCCCTTAGAAAATATATTGAGTTACACGAGTGTTACTGGAATGAAGAAGCCCAGTTTTAATCTGGGCTGTAGGCTTTAACCCTCAATGTGTAATTAAAGCTGCTGTCACATGCCTTCCTGGTGTGGAGTAAGCCACATTAAAGTAGACTTTCATCTCAATGGGTATCCAGAATATTATGCAGTAAAAACTCTATTCACACATAGCCATATTGGCCATGCAGCAAAATATAAGAAAATCCAAAATCCACAAGCAGTGACACTTTTATTGGGCTACCTCCAAAGCGTACAATACATTATGCAAAGGCTTCTTCATTAGACAAAGATGTTTAAAAACATAGGAGAAAAATGGTGACAAGGTTATAGAGTCACAAGCCTACTTGTTGTCTCATGCATGACTGCTGATCAACAGACTCGTTTGCCACCATCTAGCATTCCTATTGAAACGATGAAGCAAAGTTCGAACTGCCATGCCCTAACTGTTCCTTAACAGGGCCTGTTCTAGAACCATGGATTTCATATTATTTACCTGGTAGCAGACTATCCATCACATTCAGGCAAATGGGTTTGCTCTTGGCAGAAGCCTGAGTCATGTAAGATTACACTAAACAAAACAGTTTTTGTGCAGAAAAATCCGTTTTCCTTACCAAAGCTGCACTGTTTCTTTTTCCATTTTTCCTCCAGCATATTTTACTGCACCAATTCATAAAATTCCGTTCTAACATTTAAAGTTTGACTGTCGCCATCTTAGAGCATGCATTCAACTACCCAGGATAAAGCATAAAGGTGTATAGATTGTAATCCATGAAGAACAGAATTTCTAATTCAAACAGTGAACTAAAGCACATCTCCGAGTAACTAGGAGCATAGCTCAGATCATGTTCATCCTTTACTGTTTGACTTCAGTGTTTTTAGCTGTATTGTTCTTTCTTAACTTATAAACCACCTTGAATCCCAATTTTGGGAAAAAAGCAGGATATAAATAAATGAATGAATAAATAAATAAATGCCGATTATAGTACATGCGCTATTTAAAGATACTCCCCTGGATCCAAAGGTGACTAATATATCTTCGGGTGCAAAAACCATTCCGTTAGCATCAGTTCCTCATAGTCCTTCCAGAAGATGCCTTGATCCTCAACAGTGGCAATTCAGAGGTTGAAGCACCAACAAAAGCATCTTCTCCTCAATGTACAAACAAAGATCTTATCTTGGTTTTTTAGAATCCAGATTATACTTGATAACCAGTATTTCAATACTGGAGTGCTAAAATATATTGGTAAACTGTGTCAGGACTTACATATATTGACATCCTTTGCAGGTGGTGTCAGTGCTGCTGGACTCGCCTCAGAATATATTCAAGATATGATTGACATTTTGATTATGCCAGACACTTCTGGGAAAGTGAGTGTCAATGTGTTAAAAGGGTTATGCGGTGTTTGCTACATAAGCTACACAAATCAAAATGAAGCCAAAGAAAACCACCTTGCTGAAGTTCTTATTACCTATCTGGATGAAGATGAACATTCTCCAGATGCTGATCCAGATATTATCCTTGTGAAGTTCTGGATCTGTTATCTGATGACTATTGTCTGCTGTAACAATATACCTTATATTAAGCTGCTTCAAGATGTGGGTGGTGAAACACTAGAAAAAAGGCTGGAATCCCTATCTTACATGGAATGGCTTGGCTGGCCACAAAACTATGCTGAATTAATGTTTTTGCTTATGGGTTATCAAAAGGTACAAACGTAGAACTAGGGCATGTATCCAGAGAAGCACATGAAGAATGATAACGATTGCTATATTGTATAACTATCACAATGTTCCATATTTCTGTTCCAAAAGCATAATGAGGGGGGACCATTCTTAAACGCCTAAGCATTTATATTTTGCATTTTAATGTTACAATTCATACATCTTTTATTCAAATATATTGTGCTATCAAATTCTGGGAAGACCCAAAACTTAAGACCATACTATTAAGAAGGAAAACACTTTAGAGATTATTTATATGGAGTTCTATATAGACAGAGCGTTTAAAAACTAACCTGTAGTTTCAGATGACGTCAAAAGAGATTTGACAATACCTCCTATGTCAAAGCAATTAAACTGCGTCTCAAATGAAATCCACATGAACATTGGCATTAGTTAATGCCCATTTTGTAATTCTCTATTTAAAAATAAACTTTAAAAAAAACCTTTTAAATTGAACATTATCCAGTATGATTCTATCCATTTATAGAATGTGGAAGTCTTTCTTCTAACACTCTTCAATAAGCAGGGAAAATCCCATATTGCGGAAAAGGTAAAATATCAAATCATTCCTTAAGCTATGGAATAGTTTAAGGAACGTGTATCAACCCACCTGTAAAAGAGACAAACTGAATGGTTTTGTATCCATTGGCAAATGTAATGCAAACTAAATATGGGATAGAATTATGAGTTTGACTGCAAAATAAAATGGCCACAAACAAGAGGCTGAAGAATGACGTACTATTGGTGGTTTTGCACTCAGCCAAATAACACAACTTGTCATAGGATGAAGTACAACCACAGCCATTTCTTCAAAATCTTCCTTTCCCTTAATATGAGGAATGATCCTAATGAGCAAAAATTTATTAGAAACACTTCACATTTCCTCACTGCTCCCTCCTGTCAAGCAGGTCTGTGGTTTATGTAATTTAAGTGTACAATGCAGTTCACAGTTTTATCCAGAAATATAGACTGCTCTAAGAATGCTCATCAGACATTCACTCAAGAGATATTATTTCAATGTTCATAAATGCCAAATTTTATATTGGGTTTCCCTAGAAGAGATTTTTCTCCACTTGCGCACTAGATAACACAAGTGTACCCCCCCCCCCCAAAAAGCATTAAATATCATCCAACACTAATTTAACACCTCACTGGAATGGGAGCCGTGCAATTCTGCTCATGTCTTGTTCAGGAATGACCCACTGGTTGCAGTCAGGCAAATGGTTGGGGGTACCCTGTTAAAAACAACTACAGTAGGACCCTACTATCCACAGATTCATTATCCACTGATTCATTTAAATATGGTTTTGTCACCATCAGGCCAACCACAGATAACGGTGCCCGGGGCTGGCAGTGGGAGGTGGCAAGGAGTGTGGGATCGTGCCCCTCGCCAACTCCCGTCATACACCCTGGCAGATCCGCTCTTTTCCCGCCCGCCATGGCAGCAATCAGGCCAGGGCTGGTGGCAAGAGAGGGCATTCCTTACTATCCATGGATTTCAGTATCTGCGGGGGGGGGGGCAGAACCAATCCCCGTGGATACACAATTCCTCCTGTAGTAAATAATGTGGGTTAAATATAAATGCAATTAACAGTTCAAAACACATCCTCGCTGTTTGGCATCCATCAACATTAAACTGTCCCAGTCTATTTATCATTTTCAGATACCATGTGATAATTCAACAGGGACTTAGGTATCCGGGTTCTTCAGAGAGTCTGTTATGTAAAACAAGGAATGCAAGTAACAGTTGCAAATCAAAAAGGAAGCTCCCTTTTCTTCTCTACATGTGAAAACACAGGGTGGAGCCAAGGTTCATAACCTAGCCTATGTGACCCACTTACTTCTAGGGAATGGACATCTCCAGACTTTTGCGTACAGATTGGGAAAGAGGAATTTCTAGCTTTGAGAGTGAGTGTTTCATTTTTTTTTTAGCCAACATTGCTGGGGCCAAGATTTCATCCTATTTTACTAGACCAACTTTTGTTTAGATACACTGCTGCTAAAAAGGAGATACTGCTTCATAGGATTTAAGCTCTCTTTGCACTGTTGCTGTATATGAAAATGTTCTTAATGTTTTCAGATCTCTTGAAGATTGATACAGATCAATTACACTCTGATTTATTCAACTACCCGTGGGCCCTTTGTATATGTGGGGGATGCCTTTCCAGGAACCTTTGCAAATAAGGAAAAACACAAATGCTCATGTCCCATTATGTTCAATGGCATCAACATGCATGCAGAAATCTTCAGTACATTTGCGTATGTCACCATTTTAGGTATCGGGACATGACATTTCACATGAGCTGGAAATCACACAGATAGAGATCATGGTAAAAGAGGGCCCATTGTACTTACTATAGTTGTTGTGTATCTTCAAGTTGTTTCCAGCTTATGGCCACCACAGGGCAAACCTATCACTGGGTTTTCTTGGCCAGATTTGTTCAGTGGGAGCGGTTGCCATTGCCTTCCTGAGGTTGAGAGAATGTGACTTGTCCAAGGTCACCCAGTAATTTCCATGGCCAAGCAGAGATTCAAACCCTGGTCTCGAGTTGTAGTCCATGCTCAAACCACTATACCATACTTTCTCTCTACTATACAGTATACTCTTTGAATAGTGGACAGTTGCATTTTCTTTTATCTGAAGAGACCATGAGCTAACACAGGAAGGGGCAAAGTGATGAGCAAAATGGGCAGTTTTTCTACCTCACTCTTCTTCACAGTATTCACATATAAACCTACCGAGCACATAATCATAACAAACTTCCCTCTTTTCATTGTTGCCATCTTCCCATACCCTCTATCACCCACTCCTTCTCCATCCACTTCTCAATGCTCTTCAATTCCATTCTTTAATCAACCCCTTTCTTCACTCTTTGTTTTTCTGATGCACTGCTCCCTCCCACTCAGATCTCACCAGCATCGACTCTCCTTCCAACAGCTGCCAAGGCCTTGAGAACTGAGCACTGCATTTCCAAGGAATAACAGGTGAGAATTAACAAAGATCAACCCTAAACCCCACCAGTGCTTGGTTCTTAGGTTTTCAAGCTTCAAGAACAGAGCTGGAGGAAAGAGGTCACTCACACAGGAGACACCTATGGTCTTAAGGTTTCCTCAGCTATGGTTCTGAGATTGAGAATGTTGTACAGGTAAAGTGCTCCCATATGGCAAATGAAAAGGTGAGATGCTGCCTGAAAGCCTAGCAACGAAGTGAGGGTGGCAAATGTCGGACTTATTGCCATCACAGAAAAAAACACAGAAGAAAAGTTAGTACTGCTATTCTTGAATCATAGATACTAAAAGTCAATTGATGACTTGATTTCTGTTAGCTGTGGAAGTGGGCACTGAATGGGAACACCCAACCACCATGAGTTTATCCATTATGGCTGCCATCTACAAAAACAGTGACCAAACATCATCTTGCAATCTACCCCAGCTGCTTAAAAACTCTACATCTGAGGCATGAGCCAGTCTCAAAAATCTGAACAGAATATATTTAAGACTGAGGTAATGAATACCTCAGTATAATTCTGGGTTTGGCAGGCTGATCCACAGTCAGCCCAATCGAGATGAGGAGCTGCATAGTCATTTTTGGTGTTTTTAAAAGGGTACGAATTCTGTCTTTCCATTTAAAACGAAAGACTTTCGAAGTAACTACTTAGGATTTCAGTTATTACCCATATTGCTGAAGGATCTCTTCCTCCTAGGTTTTCCTTCACATAAATAAAAACTAAAAGGAGAATGGAATGCTAGCACTAATGTCCATTCCTTGGCAAAGTCTGGATGAAGGAAATGGTTTCATAGTTTAGATTTTGAAAATCATACTGTAACTATGAAGATATGTTTATTTGGCAGTTACATATATCTCATATCAGATGAATAAAAATCTATTTACAAGCTGAAATACATAGTATTTCTATTTAATCATAAGACAGAGTCTAACACTTAGACAGGACAGTTACTTGCACTGATATACATTACTAACCAAGACTCACCTTCTGAATCTTAAGTGAATTTTTACAGTTTTCAGAAAATTTCACCCTTTCTCTACCCCAAAATGCAAAGCTGGTAGTTCTTATTTCTCTTCAAAGCCCAGTATTTTCACAAAGAATTTATTCCATTTTTGGGCAGGTCCACAATATCTTCTGCAGTGCTGCTTAAAAGCTGTGAGCATTCCCTGTTAGTGTCATCCTCTAGATCTTCCTCTCCAGACTCATCTTCTTCATTCGCAATTTCTTCCAGGTCCAGATTTTTCAGTGCTTCTAGGTTTGCTGGTGCCTGTCCAGTTAATCGCTAGAAAGGTATATAGAAACATCAATGATACTGTTAGAATAGTGACAGTGATTGGGCTTTCATATCAAGGATTACACTGAAATGTAATTAACTCATCTTCCACACATTAATTTTGTATGTAATAAAGAATCTCTCTGCCTCTCTCTCTCTATCTGCTGATCTGATAAAGCAAATGGAGGGGAGTGGCAATGCTGATGCAAAATTTCAATGAGGAACTTGCAAATTCAAAAATCATTCTCAGCTACATTATGCTATACTAGCTAAAATAGTCAGGATCCTGTATAGTTCATACGATATTTTGTTTTGGTTAGTCAAGCTACAAAGAAGTTACAAATGTAGTTAACAGCAGTCAAGCTATATACCAGCACATATATTTTTTTAAAAAGAGCAAGTAGACTGCAACAGAAAACATATTTAGCAATCTGATTTCAATATGAAGTGAAAACATGTTCATTACATAGAAGTGTAATTTCAGCCTGTTGACATCAACACTCTTTTAAAATCTGAGCCATCCATTTCCAATTTCAAGATCCTTCTCTGTGGCATTATGCTCATAAGGTATCTCTTATTAACTAGTAACCCAGAGGCTTTGTCCCTCAAGCTGTCCTGCTCTCATCATCACTGAAGTAGTAGTTTGAGAACAACTCAAATTCAGTCTAGGCAAGCAGGGCAAATGAAACCAAGAATTCTTTTCTGGGCATGCCTCAACCTGTCCAGTTGTCAAAGTCAGATCAAAGCCAGAATGCATAATCTTAAATCCTCCCTCCCTCCATTAGCAGGCTGTAAGACAGAAAGCATGCAGTTTGGGCTTGGCAGCAGGATGCTTGGGAGTATTTGTTCCTCTCCATAATATTATCTGGCTCAATATTAGATAGAGATTTAAGCAATGTTTTATTGCCATATTAGCTTACCTCAATCATATTTGCCATATATTGTACATGGTTCGCTAGTTCTGCAAGCTCTTCGTTCTCTTCTTTTAGACGGGCAATTTCACCTTCTTTTAACTCTATTTCTTTATGCAACTAGAAAAACATAAGGCAGATTTTCAGGCAGTGACTACCTTCAAAAAGAGTTAGTCTTCTGCTGATAATAATTAAGTTGTTTTTACCTGCCTTCAAGTTAACTCCAAATAATGGCAATCCTATTGTATTCAGGGGATTTGCTACTGCTTTCCTGTTAGGCCAGAGGCGGGCAAAGTGCAGCTCATGGGCGGCATGTGACCTCCACTTCTGTGACTCCCTGGCCCACCCTGAGGGGAGAGGTGTCAAAAATTTTGCTCCAAAATGCCCCCAAAGCCCTCTAGAGCCCTTGGGCCCCCCATTGGTCAAACAAAACCTTCACAATTATTTCAAGAACTTTTTTTTTGTCCCAAAATGCCCTCTAGCGGTGTGGGAGGCACCATCACCACTTTTTAGGCTCACCACGGGCCAATTTAGGTTCCAAAGAGGCCTTTTTTGAAACAGGAAGAAGCAGGTACAGGTCCACTACGGCTAGGCCTGCAGCCACGTGGGAGGCCATTGTTCCATCCTTGCTGCCATTGCAGGAGAGAAAAAGAGGCAGGCACAGAGCCATCATGCTTGGGCCCAGAGATGGGGGAGGGTCCTCCCTCTGTCTCAACTGCCACTGCTGTGGCTTCACAGGGAGACAGAACCAGCAGTATCTACTGGATTTCATCTGCTCCCCCACTGCTATTCCCTTTTCCTTTCGTGTCATGTTGTAACTAGATTGTAACCCTGAGGGCAGAGAACTGTTTCGTTGGTCTTTTACTTGTACGTAAAGCACCACATACAGTGACGGCACTGTATAAATAAACAACAGGAAGTGAACAGAAAGTTACTTTCACTCACTTCCTATTTTTAAAAAAAAAAAGGCCTCACATAGGACTAAAATGGTCCAGGAAAGCCCCAAATCATAGTGAAAATGCCCCTTCGTCCCCTAGAAGGCATGGAGGGAACTATTTTTCTTTGTAGAGGTTGGTGTGGCAAAGGTGCATGCTTCCAACATCTCCTGGGGGACCAATGCAGCATCCTACCCTTACACAATTGCCCACCCTGTCTTTGGAAAATGTGACTTCTCCAGGTCACCTAATGGGTTTCCATGGCTGATTCAAACTTTGGTGTCCCAGAGACCTTGGCCAACACACAAATCACTACAGTATCCTGGTTGTAGTACTTCAGTTACCTTTTCATTTTCTTGCAACACATCATACAGAGCTTTCCTCCGCTCCTCCGCCAGTTCTTTCCAGTACTGAGATGAAGGACTGCCTGCAAAGGAAATTAGAATTTATACTGCATCTAGCACTTGTGGGAATCATTTCCATTAATTTGCCATTTTTATTATACTTTGCCCTTCTATTGCCGCCACAGTACTCAGAGCTACCTAATAATATCAAAACATGCACCAAAAGAACAAAAGATTTCTAATACCTCAAAATCTTAAAAAAAATCTTAAAAACCAAAAGATGTGAACAGCAACTAAAAGCCCCCAAACAGGTGGCTCATCCAACCACTTGTCTCCTTGATCCACTTGACTGCCCCATGTCAGTTCAACCACTTAGGTCTGCTTCATGGCTGTGACCATCTATTTTCAGATATTAAGCACGAACACCAGTTGTTGTGGTGCCACAGCAAAGAAGGACTTTAGGCTTCTAGCTGGCAATTGTGGAAGTAGGCCCTTAGTCTATCTAGCTGGATTCATTTGTTTTTAAATCACACACATCTTTAGTAAATATCAACGTCCTTCTCAGAGCGGAAATATACATAGACGAGACTAAGAGTACTAGGAAAACAATGTAAGCTAAAGGCAAGAAAATGGTTGGCCACAAATTTGAAGCATGCCAACAACAGCCACTAGCAAGCCCTGATGTTGCTCATTCTTGAACAGTTAGTCTAACTGTATTAAGAGGACAAACCCTGACAATTTCTAAAGCTAGACTTCTCTATTCACTCACTTGTATTTAACATCTAGCATACTGTTAACCTGGACTGAGAATTCACTAGTTAAATATTTTTAAAAAGGTCTAATGGCTAGCTACACCTGTTAACATAGATTTAGTACTATTGCTGTATGTTGTTTTGACCAGGCACAATACATTAAGTACTGAATTGATAAACAGTGGGCAAGAATGTATGTGTGCAACCATGCTGAAGTCTATCACATTTGCTGATTTTTCACAGATCCCATCTACCTACCTTTTCTTTATATTCCCTAGACTATGTGTTCAACACGGTACTGTAAAGGGAGATTAATCAAATTACAAAAAGAAAACTATCAGTGGCAACTAGTCATGATGTCTGTCTTACTCTACTCTTCTGAAGTAGCACACCTCTAAATACTACCTGCAAGGAGAGAAAACTGATGCCGTCACGTTTTATTGGGAATATTCAGGGCCAGCTGCTCAGCCATTGTGGGAGATGGTGCACGGGCCTCTCAGTTACTACTGCAGGGTTCTTCTTACAGTTCACCAAAGTATCAGCTGTTTTTATCTAACACCATCTTCTCAAAGAGTACTTGGATATTCCTCATGAGGAACAGCTATTTTTTAATTTAAGATGCAACATACCTTTTGTTGTAAGATCAGAAACCTGGAGAACCCCTCTTGTGTTTCCACATTCCTTTTCAACAGCAGCTTTAGGTTTGGAAGCCTTTGAGATTATCTGATCATTCCAAAGCTTCCTCTTGATTGATGATTTGGTCTGCTATGAGTTTGAAAAGCAAAAAACTCCCTGAAGCACACAATACAACACCTGAAATCCTGCTTTTCATTTTACTATAGCATTATGGACTAAAAAGACTGAAGATGGATCTTCAGATGTGTTTCAGCAGAACATTTAGATTCGCTGATCTACCCGGTGCACAACTAGTAAGATAACTGTATATTTAACAGTTTAACAGGCAAACTACAACTTTAAATATCAATGCACTTCAGGATTCACCTGACCAATCACCCAAACTACAGTGGCTGTAACTTAGAACAAATGCCATACATCATTGTGACTTGTGAATCCCTTCCCCATGGATAAAATCAGATGGCACAAGTAATTCTTCACTAATAAACGCAAAAAATGTGGGGAGTCAGCAAAGGATGCCTTAGATTTGTTGGAACCTAACCTCTCAGACTTAAGCAAAGCCCTGGCAGATGGCAGCATTAATATGCATTATATGTGCTGCATCTGAAATAACAGGTTCCTTTGAAGTCATTTCCATGTACTTCAGGTATATTATGCATCTTGACTTTACAAAGGATAGCAACTGTGGCTCTGCCACATATCTCGGACTGGCCCTGATTCACTTAGTCACACTGTCAGGAAAGAGCAAACAAAGACTGTGTTCCAGCAACAACACATACCTCATTTGATCTGCCAACAAGACAGCCTGTAATAGATGGCTGTATCATCTTCAGAGTCTGTCTTTGTGATGTGCAGTTGGCATTACTTCTAGAAGCCTGCTTTTGGAAACAATATATTCAATGAAGCTATTTGCAATTTCACAATAATGTGTTAGCACTGAAGAGCTACGAATGTTTCAGTCTATGTAAATAATATGATGGCACAAAGCTATTATAGTTAGTCAGGACTATTTTGAAAGTTTCAAGAACAAGAGCCACAACATTGTTAAACTCTTTATGCAAAGATTTTCTCTGTCTTTATGCTCAAGAGAGAATTGTGCCTTGAAAAGTCACAGACCTATTCAGAATTAATTTGATCTTTCATCACTTCCAACTTTCAGAGTTTACTGATGTGTACAGTATCATGTCATCTTTGCTCTGAACTGGATCCAACAAGATCTACTAGTTTAAACTAAGAGTCTTACATTATTAGCAGGGGTAGATCTGTTATATCCAAAAGGGAGAATGTGTTTAAGAATAAGATTAAAGCACCCAAAACAGTTAAATGAGGAAAGTAGGTGGTTTCACAAAATGCATGCTTCCCTTGATTTGTGGCAGATATCTAGCTCCTTTGTCTGGGATATAACATACTGATCCAGCCAGAGTATTGTTTGGAAAAACAGAACATCTATCACCTTCCTTGTCATATGTAAATACCTATTTCCTGCATTAGTTCCTTTTTAAAAAAAGGTTACACTGCCACCATGAGATGGCAAACAATGGTAGATAATCCAAGAGGGATAACAGGAACATAATGTCATACTAGCGTGAGAAAGTTAGCGATTCACACTGCACTTCACATGACAGGAGCTCACCTTTCCCACGGTAAAGTTTCTCCTGCCAATTAACTTACTATTGAACTAAAGGACAAGTGCCAGCTACTGTGGGAGCCAGCACTACACTGCCCTTCAGACTATACTTACTGTTCTGAATTACGCTGAATCTGTAAGAAATACTCACTGGCTCTCACTTGCTTGGATTAACCTACTACTTTTAACATTTTATGTTTAACTAAGCAGTGCTCATGAAAGATCAAAACTGTACAGCAAGTACAAATTTAACAGTGAAAGCCATGATTTTTGAGGGCAAAGAAGAAAATGATAGAGCCAAGAATAGATAGAAAAGATATTGGCTTCATCCCCTTTTTATCTCCACACAATTTAAAACCTCTTTACAATTTCCTTTATTATTTCATACTGAGTAGCATTGCTCACTGGCAAGAGTCCACGAATTTGCTTGCCATGGTCACCATAGTGAATATTCCTCCCTGTTTGGAAAAGTGTGAACCCAAAGGCAACAGGACATGCCTCTACAACCACCCTGGGTCCAAAGACAGTTTGCACATCTTTGAGGAGGAAAAAGGATTACTAATGAGTAAATTATGGCTATCTTCCCAGCCAGACATTTCACAGACCCCAGCTTAATAGCTAGGGGGCAAACAATACTTGTTCCTTGCCCATCTCTGCTTTACTCCCAGTCACATTCTCTATTTCTTTAACCTTCTGATGGAACACTATTAGGCACATGCATGCTGCCCAGACAGATGGGATGAAAACAGTAATGGGAAGGAATAGGTCAGCAAGTGCCAAGGAAGGCTAGCTGCAGCTCAAGGCCACTTCTTCCCCTCTGCTTCTGAAACCTAATGATTCTTCTCAGAAACATGGTGCTTGGGTCCAACAGTTTTTTCTTGGCAAAAGGTCACAGCAACAAGTAGGCTCAGGGGGCCGTATGGCTCCCAAACCCAAGAAGTAACCAACTCCTCTAGGGAAAGTCTAAAGTCTAAAATTGAAGACAGGGGCTCAGATGGAACGTGTGACTGTAGAATACATGGAAATTGATTTTGTAATCATAAATAATGATTTTCATGCAAACTACAATGATTTCTTATGCACTTTGGAGTATGTCTCTTCAAAGAAAACAAATTGCTTGCACAGGTTTCTTTAACTGTCCTTTCAAATTCACAGCCTGAAGTTTCATGTACAACATCTAAAAGAGATTATGACCCACACAAGATCTCATGCAAAGTTATTGAAATTATATGAACAATTAAAGCAGTGAATCTACACACATGTAATACTATACAATACATTGTTCACTCTGTAAAATAAAGATTAAATTAACCATATCATAATACTATTTCCTATAAAAAAGAAATTTGTCAAAAAAATTCACTTTCATTATTTTAAGCACACTCTTCAACTTTCTTTATTTCTAATCAACATATATTATACCCAACAAGCTGTAAAATCATTTCAGTATTGTATTCCATGATTTAGTCCTGTGAATATGTTCCTTGATGCCCTCCTGCTCCCACTCCCCTTCCTCTCAATTGATGCATATAGAACTGAGTGGGGAGGTGTGGCAATCTTTGCTCTTTCCCCATTTTCTCAGCTCTATGTACTTCTCAGGAATGAAATTTTCATCTGAACAGAAAGCAGGAGAAAAGGACATCAAACAGAGGAAAAAGACAACACGTGAACAGACTATCAGATACAATGCCATAGCTCCTCTTAGCTGATCTTTTTACACAAGAAAGCTGCTATGTTTAGTTTCTCCTGAATCATGAGGGCTATGTGTGTCTGATTGGGACCAGGTTTCAGTAGCTGGCTAGTGTGCAGAGAAGGTGTTATTAAACCATGGCAGTTATTTAATACCCCACTTTTCTCCCACATGAGACCCAAAGTGAGTAGTCTATATTGTCCCAAACACTGTAAATTTTTGGCGGCATAAGGCCATAGCTTGGTGATATAGCACCTACTCTGCAGATCCTAAGTGTTATTCCTAGTATCATCTGTTCACAATAGCCCAAATAACGGATAAGGAAAGCTACAGCCAGGTAGAGCACAACTCTGAGCAAAAGGAACCATTATAGCATCTTTATACGTTTATTTAAACTGCTGGTCAACAATGCAAACCCTAGTACTACCAAGAAATATAAATGAAACAAGTTGATTTGTTGAATTTATATCCCACCTTTCTCCCAAGGTGGGATTCAAGGCAGCTTAAAATAATTTTTAGCATTTAGCATTAAGCTAAAATATTCATTTATAAAGGTTAAGAGTTAAACAATACTTTTTTAAAAAAACTATTAAGAACAGTTAAAAACACCAAAACATACTTATAACATAATCACCAGTAAAAGACTATATATACAGTATACCACTCTACATACACACATACTGCATAACTAAAATTAAAAGGAATGTCTGAATAATAACCATCTTTCCCTGCTGTCAGAATGAGAGCAGGGAGAGGCTAACTGGACTTCCTGCAGAAGGGAATTCCACAGCCTGGGAGCAGCCAAGCTTACGGTTTGCCTTTACCTGTACAATCCAAAACCAGAGCATCTGGCAAACTCCAAGAGAAAAAGTTGTACTGTAATACAGGGTAAATGAAGACAAGAAATTTACTTTACAATTTTTAAGGTTCTTCTAGCTGAACCTTTTGCACTTGGGTGAACCACACACATGATTCTAAAGAGGGAAAATACTGTAATGAATAGTTCTATCCTAATCAGCCATGCTTTGGAAGACTAATAACGAAGCCTATTTTGATAACTTGAATACTGTCTAAGTTAATAAGACCATTAGACATCCAGAAATCCTATTGGAATCTAGAAGTTTAGAACCATGTTGATCAGGAGCTTTTAAATCTGCCTGCTACGAACTTGCTCCACAGTTTTTGACAATTCTCTGGCATGTAACCTTTGAACATGGGAAACAGAAAACATGCTGTGTCACTCTGATGAAGAGGGAAAGCACAGGGTAGACAATATCATTTTTGCAGCCAGCACTTCAGTCTGGGAATTGGCTTTTCCCGTAAGGGATCCTTCCCAAAGCAGATCATGGTTCTTAGATGACCCTGTGGCAAGCATTTGGATTTGCATGCAGCTTTCCTTGCCCTTGTTTTCTCCATATATGGTTAGGATGGAGGAAAATATAGTATCTGGCTACAACATCAGCTAGTCAGCAAGCACACAAATAGCAGGAGGCATCGTCAACCAGCATCACAAGCAGACAGAGCATAAAGATCTTGATGAGTATCCAAACCAGTTCTCCCGTCCTTACTGGTTCTTTTCTTTTATACCCTCACAGCAATGCAGCTGAACAGGAGCTGTCCACCAGCTCCTAGGGCGAAGGACGTTCAAATATTTTCTCTAAGCCCAAGCCAACCTTAGACTGATGTCTGCCCCATGAAAAAGGGGCACAGATATTTTAAGATATCAAAACACAGATTTTCTGTGTAGTATGGACCATCATGGTAAGAGCTGAAATTAAATTTAGGCTTCCAAGTTATTACTTCCATTAGCAAGAGCTGGCCAAGGAATACCAACCTAATGTCTTATAGGAAAGAAGTAAAATTAAAGTCTTGTAATGTATATAAAATTGACATTTGCTCTTATACTTTGCAGGAAGTCAAAATGAATCAGCTTACCTTTGTAGTACTGGGCTCCTCAGCATCCAATTTCTGCTTCACCTTGGAATACATCTGTGTTCTTTTAAGTCCTATATTGACAAAGAGTTCAAGAAATATGTTAGTCCCACCAGAATTCTGTGTAACCACACAAGAGAGTCTTGCAAATGACCCACTAGGACTTTGTGCTCTCCTCTCATCTTCCAGGGAGATTTCCCATTCAGAACAGTTCTTGAAAGCATTAAGAATTTTCAAGGTTCTTGATCATAGTATACTAACAATAATTTTCCAGAAGACATTTTCCTTTTGCCCTAGCTTTCACATTTTGCTATTAAGACCATTAAGAGACAGTATTGTGTACTGGTTTGAGTGCTGGACTAAGATTCCAGGAGACAAAATCCTTGCTCAGATATGGAAACCCACTGTGCAATCTTGGACAAGTCTTATTCTCTCAGCCCAAGACTTGTAGTGGGAAACTTCCTCTGAGTAAATCTTGCCAAGAAAACCCTAGAACAGAGTCTCCTTGAAGGCACAGAACAATTACCATCACTCAACTAAGAGAACTGGTAATTCCAAAGTCATAAACAGAGTTGGCAATATGGAAAACAGAGTCTGTACAGTTCTGAAGTTTACAAGTGAGTTGAATTTATGCTTTAAAACTAGAAGCCTGGTCACTTTATGTTGCAATAACTAATTGGACATAAAAGAACAACAGCCTGCCAGTCCCTTATACTACATGCAAGCAGAGTTTTCTAAATTAAAATCTTGCATGTACTTCTGCAGAATAGTCTAACTCCTCTTTTGAGCTGATCAGATTCATATACTCAAGTCAGGAGCATTAGGATCATTTTGTAAGATACAGTAGAATCCAGGTTTTTCATCACAGTTGATTGCACTTTTGGGGAAATGTTCAGACTGTGCCCATTTCTCTGAAAAGTATGTAAAAGCACGACCACAGGCCTACGTATAAGAACATCTAAACATTCCAAAAGTGACATAAAATCCTGACTATTCACAAATGATAACTGTTTTGTATTAAGAGCCTCCATGGTCTTTAACACTTTAAAATTTTTACAGAAAAGTGAGGCCCTCTTTGCAATTGTCAGATTGCTGAACTTCATTCCTTCTACTTTTACTGCAGAACTACTACTACTGGACTCATGTAGGTACCACAGAGACCATCTGTTGAATATACAGTGATGCTGAGCCTTACATTTAATTCACAGCTTCACTAGTACGGTATGTTCCATCCAGGAATTTAAGATCTACAGGTAAAGGGCCACTGTTTGTTCCATCAAGGTACACAGTTCTGTCAAGGTTGCAAGCTCTTCAAGATAGGGCTCTGCATTTGTGTCTTCCTTTAGACTTCCAACTGGAGGAAGATCTCACTTATTTTCATAAAGGGCTGAAGACTTTCCTTTTTGACACACCAGCTTTAGCCACTGAGTTGTGTTTAAGGTACTAAGATGGGTAGAAACTAGTGGAGTGTTGGGTATTTCATTCCATGTGTTGCTATAGTATTATGTCATTGTCCTTGCCCTTGAGTGTATATGCTGATGTTCCACTGTTTGGTGAAAAGGACTTTATAAATAAAAGTTATTGTTACTAGGAATAACCCTAAAATTACCTAAAGAAAATGCTTAAAGAATAACAAAAAAATAACTAATTTTCAAAAAGCAGTGTTGTGTATATACCCTTAACGATATTTCAGATATTTTAACTTAACAACTGTAACTTGAGCGCAATTCAGTTTGATCTGGGCCAAATTTAGATGAAAATAAAATGAGCAGATTGATTTACATAATCTTAAAGCACTGAAATAGTTCAAGATTTTCCATACCTTGGCTCAGTCATTAATCAGAATGGCGACTGCAGTCAAGAAATCAGAAGACGACTAGGACTTGGAAAGGCAGCTACGAAGGAACAAGACAAGATTCTCAAGATATATCATTGAATACTAAAGTTAGGATTGTCCATGCCATTTTATTTACTATTTCTACATATGGCTGTGAAAGCTGGACAGTGAAGAAAGCTGATAAGAAGAGAATAAACTCATTTGAAATGTGATGCTGGAGAAGAGTTCAATGGACACTCTGGAGTTCTAAAAAGAGAAATGAATGGATCCTAGAGCAAATCAAGCCTGAACTCTTCCTAGAAGCCAAGATGACCAAACTGAGACTGTTTTACTTTGGCCATATCATCAGAAGATACGAGTTACTAGAAAAGATAATGCTTGGAAAGGCAGACGACAGTAGGAAAAGAAGAGGACCACATTACAGGTGGACAGACTCATTCAGGGAAGACATATCCCTGAATCTGCAAAACCTGACCAGGACTGTTGATGATAGGGTGCCTTGGAGATGTTTTCATCCATACAGTCACCATAAGTTGAAGTCAACCTGATAGCAGTCAGCAACAACCTATATATCACCTATTCAGAACATGCAAAGATTGGATTTTTAAAAGTAGGCTAGAGTAAACCATAGCACATCTTGAACCAACACTGTGGCTATTACCACTGTTTCCAAACCGGCTACAGCCCACAAGTGTTTCTGTATCCATATTTACATATTTTACCCAGACAGCAATCTCTCAGTTTTGCCTAAAGAAACAGGGTCTCCCAGTACAACTAGGTTCCCTTTTTCCTCTTGAGCTTGTTGTTTTAGTCTTTGCAACAAAGATTTTATGGCATATTAAATGACCCAATGTTATTAGAGCATAAAAAGATAGGGTCCATGAAAGCTTATGCCATAATATATTTGTTAATTTTTACTGCTCCCCTGTCATTTTAGGCCTGCTCTATTAAATCCACATCAGACTGCAACTGTTTGAATGGCAAATTCAAAAACCATACAAGCAGTTCAACAAGCAGTACTATAATACCAGGGGATTACTACACCTTGCTCACTCACCTGCTTATCTGGAACCCTTTCACACTAGTTTACTACTAAGATTCCACTTTAACTACCACCTCTTGGGTTTGCTTTTTAGGGAGGGATAGTTCGAATTCTCCTCCTGAGAGCTCCTCTAGCGTCTCACCAAACTACAAATCCCAGGATTCCAATGAACGCAGCATAAAGCTGTGGTTGTACAGTGTGAAAGGGCTTTGAAAGCGGGAAAAGGCTTTTCAGGCACAGCGAGGAAACCCCGAAGTCTCTCTTAAAACAACCACCCTCCAAAGGCTTATTCTGGAGATTAACCCCCGAGCTCTTTCCCTCCTTCAGGTCCCCACACGTGTCGACCATTCGGGCGGTAGGCTCTCCCGTACCGCTTCACAGCAAATGCCTGTCGACTGAGTCAGGCCACCTAGTCAGGCAAGTCACCAGGTTACAGAGGCCGGGCGACTTACAGGCGGCCGCCGCCGCCGCCGCCGCCGCCGCCCCATCCCCAGCCCCTGAAGAGGGAGCGGCCTTCCTCTTCTCCAGAACCAGCTCAACCCCCCAGCCTGTCCGAATTAGATACTGCCCGCTCTCTGCGCCGCTTTCCTCCTGCGCGCTGAGCCGCCGCCGCCGCCGCCGCGCCTCTCCGTAATCACCACCTACTTGAATTAGTCACCAGATCCCGCTGCGGACTCACCGAGCCGAAAAGAAACAGAAACTACAGTGGAGCTGGCCTCGTTCTCCAGCGTCCACGCGGGACACGGCGGCAAACGGCTACCTAACAAACAGGCACGACACCCACCCTCGCGCACTCGCTTGAACCACCCAGGCTTTCGCGCGCTGCCCTAAATAGTGCTCTGCGTCGGTGGGCGGGCGTTCTACGTCAGCGGAAGTCTCCGCCAATGACTATCCGCCGCTGCAACACCCGCCCCACACTTTAACCAATTATATCCCGGAGTTGGTAAAACTGAAGCCAATTATTTCTTCCACCATGCCCTTCCCCAGCCTCCTCTCGCAGGTCTCTAGAGCCGCTGCCGGAGAAGTGGGTAGGTGTAAAGTGTTGGAGGCATTCCAGGAAGAGATTTATTCTTGAGGGAATGCGCTTTCACAGGGCACAGTCATCGGGCTGTGGCCATTTCCTCAGGCCTCTCCCTAAATGCAAACCCCAGGATTCCATAGGATGTTGAAAGTGGAATAATAGCGGTGTAACACTCTAGTGCAGAAATGGCCTATGCTTACACTTTAGTTGCTGCGCCAATGGGCTGTGGTGGTTCTAGTGGTTGCTGTTAACGGCCATCAAGTCGACCCTATGAATGAGAGAGCTCCAAGCCACCTATGGCAAGTCCTATGATATCCTGGTGTCTGTAGTTTGGTGAGGTCCCAAAGCCGTCTGAGAATTCTTAATACGTCTCCCTGAACTATAAATAATATGCCTAAATACCCTACAGACACCAGATCCCATTTGATCTTGGAAGCTAAGCAGGGTCAGCCCAGGTTATAGTACTTGGATGGGAGACCACTGATGAATGCCATGTGTAGTAGCCTGTATTTCAGTGGAAGGAACTGGCAAAACCACCTCTGAGTATTCCTTCCCTAAGAAAACCCTAGGAAATGAATGGGGTCGCCATCAGTCAACAGGCAACCTGAAGGCTTATACACAGACAAACTATAAAGTCCAAGACTCCAAAGGGTGGAACCATGGTCGGTAAAGCGGAATGGGTGTCCGTATGAGAGATGTTGCCTGTGGCCAGAGCAGTGCAAGACTGGAGGACCGGTGGCTCTCCAGATGAACTTGGATACCCATTTCTATTAGAGGCAGCCAGCCTGGTTGATGCTAAACAAAGACAGGCGTGGTAGTTCATAAATATCTGACAAAGCCCCAATTCTTCACCTCTCCTGTAGCACTTACAATACCCTCCTATACACGTTTATTCAGAAGTAAGCTTTCACTGAGTTCAATGGAAGCTACTGACAAGGAATCACAAATAACATCACAACCTATTCAGGCCGGGGTATATCACAAGCAACTTTGGATCATTGAATGTATTTCTCCCCTTGACCAGAGATATGCAAAAAAGGAAACAAGGATCATTTGTCTACAAAAGCAATGTCCTGGTTTTCATTCTGAACCCACTTTTAAACTCCCTCCTAAATTGTGAGGATAGTCCATAGAAATCAATGGTGAAATTCAAGGTTTTAACACCGCTGTGATGAGCAGGGCTGGAGCATAGGGGAGGTATGTATCTAAAATCCAAATCCAGAGATCTGAGGAGTAGGGAGGCATTTATTTAATTAATTAATTAATTAATTAATTTATACGCCGCCTTTTCTCCCAAAGTAGAACTCAGGGTGGCTTCCAAAAAGTTAGAAAAAACATTTAAAATATTTTAAACAATTAAAAACATTTAAAAACATACAAAATTATAAAAACTTACAATTTTTTTTAAAAAAACTACTTGATAAATAAGTAAAAGCTCCCCTGCTCATTCATTAACATAGCTCTACTGTTATGCAGGCTAAGAGATGAGCCTGATTTCGATTTCTAGCTCAAAATTCTGTCACACAATTCAGGTTGCACCAAAAATCCGTCTACTTTACTTGTTATCTCAGATATCTAGTAAATAATTGCATACAAAAGACTTTTCCTATATACTGCCTTGCAAAGAAGCAGTACTTTTAGATGTTCAAAAAAAAAGTTGCACATAAAAGTAAAACCTCAGCTAGGAAGAACAGGAGTCTTAAATTTGTTCCTACCTTTTATGGTGGCAAGAAGTACTGACAGGGGCAGCTGTTCAAACACACAGTCAGGAAGATTAAATATCTTGGATTTTTTTCCTTTTTCATTGATCTCGATGGATGACTCTTGCTTCCATTCCCACCAAGAAGAAGATTTTAGAAGGCTGTGTTCAAAGTGGACATTAAAAAGATGGGCCATTCTAATCTTCAGCAAAGGTTAACTCAATTATTGAACTAGACGTGTTTCTGGCCGTTATGTCTCTAACAATAAATTTGGTACCAGGTTCTCATGCCCCTGACCCAGGACCTTTCTTAACAGCCACAACACAGAGACAGGAGAGGGACAATACTTAAGACAGCCAGCATAGGTGAAAAAGAGAGAGCCCAGGAGTCTCAGAGCGTTTATATAATAAGTGCTTATTAGTTAGATCAACAGCTGTGGAAGACTTTGAGCATATATAAAGAGGGGCCAGAATGGGAGGAAGCTGTTACAGCTAACTGTTCCTATTGGTGGAAGTAGCTCAGCTTACATTTGGATTCCTTGCTTGTACACCTAGAACCCTTGACTGTGAACTCTGACTGCAAAACAATGACTGGTAATTTGCTAGCAAACTAAGATAAACTTTGCTACCAACTACTGATAACAGGCTCTAATTAGACAGCTGTAAGCCTTGGCTGAATACCACAGGATGCAGAGGCAGATATAACATGAGAAGAATGGGGGGGGGATAGAGAAAACAGCAGTTCAACATGTTTCAGCAAACTTTTTATCCAGAACAATATGAACATGTGGAATTAATCATGTCTGGTAAGCCTTGTATAAGTTACCAAAAAAAAAAAAAGATTTAGACCTTCTACAGACCACCGAAAAGTTTCTTCCCCCAAGCATCCAGGGATTCTTTTTTCCCTTCACCAGCCACCATATTTCTTATTATTTCTTTTTGGATGGACATATCTATGCTTTTTTAACATTTTTTTTAACAGCTGAAGAGGCAGGCTGATCTAATTTCCCCATTTCACTCTGTTTTGCTGTTCACACATACTCAGTAATGGATTCTGGAAGCTGTGGCTGTTTACCTTGCCTGCTGTAGGCAGACAGATGCAGTTATAGTAGGATCATCTCATTATTTCCCAGGTTAAACTTTATCATTGCAGACATATTGCTACATCCTGGTACTAAAAGTCTGTGTTTTTCCAGCCCTCCTTCACCATCCTCCCAATGCTGTTAAAATATCTTCCAGCTAGCAGAGGACAAAGAAGAAAAGAGATGACTGGGCTGGCATAAAAAGACTTTGCAAAAAGAAGCTTCTTTGTCATAAGCTTTGTTAACTGAGGTATGCCTGTATCCCTCAGTGTTCAGACTCCTTTACCATTTGAAACCCTGGAAACTAACTGGGAGTCTTGAAATCTCTAGTGCACTTGCTAAGAATTGTATTAAACTGCAGTTTTCAGGAAGTTGGAGAGGCCATGGAAGCCCTGACAATTTAACTAGTACAAACAGTATGAATTTGTTGGCACTTATTTTATATCAGGCCATATGTTAATTGTGAATCCTAAAAAAAAAAAAGTAAAACCTGTTGAATGCCGATGGTCACTACATGACAGTCAACCAGATGGCAACAGGGCACTCATAGGGGTGCCCTATTGGCATCTGGTTAACTGTTATGTAAACAAAGCTTGAAAATAAGTAGTGATAACAAGTTATTTCTCCAATAACGAGAGATAACTACTCTTTTGGCAGTCTATATAACCTTGTAGTTACTTTTACAGATTTGAGGACACGTATGATCTTAGCCATTTTTTTCTCTATGCAACGTGGATTATTCATGGAACAGCAGAATGTATTCTGTTCGTTTCTCTTTCTGGATGTTTTAGCCAGGTGTTCAGAAAAATGGAACCACTCCTCCTTAACCTGATGAAACAAATCTTCCTGTTGTGCACCATTATGATTCAGTCAGTTCTCCTTAATTCCTACAGGTTGGAGGGATTTGTAAAGAATCTTCTGTTCTATAACTTCAGTCACTGAAATGATAGATTCATTTGTGAGAATACAAATGATGCCAAAAATCCAACAGAAAGTCTTCAAGTTACAGCACTATTTCAGTCCACTGAGTACAAGGATCTCTAGTTATATATAAAAACAAGTTGTGACATTTGCATTCATTTAAACATGTTGCCAATCTAAATATTTCTTTTCTCTAATTCTGCACATGAGAATGGGTTTCCGTTTGTCTGTTTCAAAACAAATTAGTACAGTTGCTGTTACGATTGTTTGCATTTCAGTATACACTTGAACAAACAGTGAGTTTTCCCATCCAGTTCAGCCAATTTGTTTCAACTGTTTGCTGCACAAAAGAATGTGTCATATGGGTTTTTTTATAAGACACAGCAAAGAAAATGCCATCTTCTGTTCTTTTCACCAGAACACAAGAAAAGAAGTACTTTTCCAG
The DNA here is from genome assembly GCA_948472985.1 of Iguana delicatissima. Lineage (NCBI taxonomy): Eukaryota > Metazoa > Chordata > Lepidosauria > Squamata > Iguanidae > Iguana > Iguana delicatissima. The sequence goes on along the minus strand of CAOKZL010000081.1, from coordinate 824,841 downwards.
AGTAATGGATGGTTTCAGTCCTGTAATAACACAGGAAGTGTCAACTTGCTTTTGTTTATGTAACTTTTGTGCAACAATAAAAATATTTTCAGTGCTGAGTATTTTGTGTACTTCAGGTGTCAACAATGCCATTTAAATCCATTTCAGTTCCAAGCTGTAATACAACAAAATGTGGAAAAGCCAAAGGTTCATGTCTGTGTGTGCACGCACATGAATAATTCTGCAAGGCACTGTAAATAAACAAACAGGTTGCAAAACTTTTCCAATATACAGCAGTATTTGTGAGCTGCTTGAGGTCCTTTATTAGGATGAAGATGGGATATAAGTTAAATAAAAATGAAAATAAATTCTTATACGTGTATCACCCTGTTAACAAATTCAATTCAAGTTATCTGAGAAACGAGAGAAGGAATTTGAGTGGGACACATTTTGGATTGCAACTCCCAGAATCCCCTAGCCAGCACAGGTACTCAGCCATACTGCCTAGGGAATTTTAACCATTATAGTTCTAGAAAAAACCCTTATTATGTTCTGTTCAGGAAGCCTCTAAGGTTTCAAGTGCCATTGCTGCCACAGACTTCCTGGCCCTGCCCCAAATGTACACATGAATTTGTCTGTGTGGCCCAGTAATCTGCTCTTTTCTGTCACCATGACCAGAGTGGGCAAGAAAGCAGGAAGCTTGCCTATTATCAAGTATGTATGGGCAATCAGAGCCTCCGAGAAGCAGAAGCTGTTTACTCAGGTTTTTCTAAAATCTAAAGCTGAGCTTGCTGATATATAAAGCTGTCTGTGTTTGGCTATGGCAAATTTCCCACTAACCATGAGAGGCAAGTCATCACAGCGTGGCAATTGTGTGCACTAGCTGTCAGCCTCTTGGCATTCTAGCTCTTAATCCATTTACTTGGAAGGAGCTCCCTATTCACTGTACTGGACCATGTTTCTAAGCAAATGTGAAGCCATATAATGGCTTGTATCCTAGGATAAATGAACAGAAGAAAACACACATAATGAAAGTTCTTTCCAGAAGGCCCTTTTGAATAGTGCTGGATGGGATGCAGAGGGCTAGTCAAACCATACCAAATTGGAAAGATCTCCTAAAATGACCCCATCCCCTATGACTACCTTGAAACATGCTGCCGTAACAGCAGTTCACTGCTCCAACAGCTGATTATAATAACAGCATATAGCAGAACTCCTAGAATCCCCAGCTAGCATGCCTGATGGTCATGCTAGCTGCTGGGCGTTGTAGTAAACAAAAAGTTTTCCCAGCTCTGTTAAAGAGGGCAGGATATGGGCTGGCCAAAGTAATTTTGCTACTAGAGACAAATAACATGACAGCAGTTTTACAGTTCCACATATTAATGCCAGCTGGTTTTGCAGCTGAGTCTTTCTCCAGTAAGGACTATTAAAATGATGGCATTCTTCATCATACCTACAGGCAGCAGGCTAACTTAGGAGACAAAGGGCAGGCAGCATGCATGGCAAACAACTCTTTCCTCTACGCCAGTGGTTCTCAACCTGTGGGTCCCCAGATGTTTTTGGACTTCAGCTCCCAGAAGCCCTGAGCATTGGCCACAGTGGCTGGGGCTTCTGGGAGCTGAAGTCTACAAACATCTGGGGACCCACAGGTTGAGAACCACTGCTCTACGCGATGCTGTGGCCTTCATGTATCTGTTTCCTAATGTGATTGTCTCATTCTGCCTAATGGTAGAGCCAGCCTTAGAGAGGATAGCAGGAAGCTGGCAGGAGTCCTAATTCTATAATGTGCCAGAAAGGGCCCTACAGCTTATTTTTCTACAGAATCCCCTAAGCATGAAGAGCATAACATGTAGTTCTGCCCAGAGAGTGCACATGGAAAGCTAATGTTATTTATGAGACAGGATGAAGGAAGGACAGAAATGCCACCAATTTTGATCAAAGAAAAAAAAAAGAGTGAGTCAGATGGAATATTGATCTGAAGTGGGCTTCGGATAGATTTTAACATTATTTTTTTATCAAGTACTTTGTAGCGGATTTATTTTGTTAAAAAAAAAACATAAACCTGTAGGTTAAACAAGAGCCAGATAAATTTGGTAATACTGTGTTTCCTTTTATCACCAGACTTGAATTGATAGGAGTTCAACACACTGTTGTTACTTGTTGTTAACTTGGCTTTCATTTGACCCTGCCCAGTCTTCCAAACTTAGGGCCATACCCTGCATGATTGAATCAATCCATCTGTAATATGGTCTTCCTCTCTTCCTACTGCTTTGCATTTTACCAGGCATTATCATCTTTTCCTAATGATGCCATCTCATGATGTGTCCAAAGCACAATAGCCAGAGTTTAGTAATTTTGGTTTCAAGTAAAAGTTCAGGCTTGATGTGCTCTTGGACCCACTGGTGTGTCTTTAATCCATGGTATCCATATTGCTCTCCTCCAGCACACATTTCAAATAGATTTATATTCTTTCCACAAGCTTTCTTCACTGTCAGTGTTTCACAACCACACATAGAAAATGGAAATACTATGGCATGGATGATCCTAACTTTGGCATTTTCTATATTTTCCATATTTTGGCATTTTACATATTTGTTGGCAGATTTTTGTTAGAAATATTGATGGAATCTGTTTCTATAGCTTAAAATAGTAATATTGGTAGGCAGTCCATTCCTGGTGATTTATTTCTCCTGCAGGGGTTGAGATTAGCTTCCACTTCACTTTCTAAAATTGTGAGTTTATTGCTAAAAGTTTCTTCCTTGAAGGAATCTGTTATCATTTTACCTCTTGTATATAGTTCTTCACATATAGTTTTGCTTCCATTGTGTTTTTGTTTTGTCCTGACTGTAAAATGTGTTCCCATGTTGGTCATATTTATACTTTGGTTTAAATTTCCCTTTGATTTATTGGATCATGTGGAAGAGGTCTCTTACTCTATCTTTTCTGTTGTCTTCTATTACTTTGCAGTAATTATTGTCACAGTTCTCTTTTTCCCTATGTAGAAGTCACTGAACAGTTACATTCAGGATTCTGAACACTTCCCCACTTCTGTCACCTTTTACTTTTGCTTCTCACCTGTCTTTAACCATTTAGTTCCATCATTCACGTCACTGAGGTTTTTCTTTATTTTTGGCTACACATAGAGTCTTTTTGCATTACTCCCTGATCATATCCTTGGTTTTGGTGCAGAGTTCTTCTGGTTCCCTATTAGGCTCAGTAGTGCAAATCTGTTCTTCACCTGGTCTCTAAAGGCTACAGGGATGTTCTTTACACTGTATTTTGGGAATTTTGCTCACCCATCCCAAATATGGAAATATTTATATTTTCTTGTTTTACAGTTTATGGCTTCCCCTGATTCATATTTCTGACATTCTGTGTTCTTATTATGTACGTTGTGTAGCTTTCAGATTTCTTTGCACATCTGTGTAAGTCACCAGCTAAATGTCCTTTCAGCCTGACTTCTGCTAAATTGCCACTAGATGGCAATGTAACACTAACATTAAAGGTGAACACCTATTTTGAAGAGACATCATCTGACAGCTGCAAAACTTTGGAGAGAGTCATGGTAAGCACTCTCATAAAATTACTTTTATGATGTGGCACGGTGAATGTGACCAGTCACAAAACATTCAATTCACAGAACACAAACTGGTGTGGTTAAAAGAAACAAAATGTGTCCAAGAAGTTAAATGTAAGACAAGAGGTGAGGGTCTGGGCTGTAAAACTGGTTTCTGCTTTAGCACCTATTTCAGAAAAAGCAAATTGGTTTAGTTGAGGGAAAAGAACCTTGCTTAAGAAGCTGACTATAGGACACATGTAGGGTCTGAATATCAACTGTCAAATCACACATTTGTCCTCAACAAAGCACAATAAAAAAATTCAAGAAAAGCGCATAACAAAAAAAAACCTTCCTCACATTGCTATAGACAAAAAAATACTGAGATGAAACACTATCACATAAACTAACCAACTAAAGAAGGCCAACTATATTACATTACCCAGAGAGAGAGAGAAGAAAACTCCACAGGCCAAAATATATTCAAACAACACAATGAATCATTTATCTCATTCCTTTACTCACAGTCCTCCACAGTTCTTCCCATCATCTCCGATTTACCTTCATCTTTCCCTGGACCCTGAGGCATACTTCAGAGAGAAATGTTTTGTTACAACTGCCTGCCATATTTTGCTTCTGGTAATGCTTCTTAGGTCCACGGGAGGCCCAAAAATACTTTCAGAAATAAAAGGTAGGTCTGGGGAACCAGTCCATTGCCTTGCAGCATATCATCCTCCCAATTTCTTCAAAGGAAACAATTACAGTACTTTTAAAAATTAAAATAAATAAATAAAACAGAGACAGGGAGCATGGTGAGTAATAAGGGAGGCAATCATAATGTGACCCATTATGATATTGGGGGTTCTGGGGCCTTAGCAAAAGGTCAGATAAGAAGTGCCAAACATTGTAACTTTGCACTGGACAGTTTACTGGCTGACCTTTATCCCTCAACATCAAGAAGAGCCTTCTAGTGCCATAAAGATTAACAAGCTTATTTAGGATAAGCTTTTTGTTTTGTTTCCTGCTGACTTTGTCACATGAAAGTTCACTGGAATCTACAAAGCTTATGTTTGATAAAATACCTTAGTCTTTAAGATGCACAAGGTTCTTTGTAGGGTTTTTTTTGCTGCAGCAGACTATCACAGCCACTCCTTCCTAAATTTTAATCTCAAAGTTATTATAGCCTTATGATAAATATGCTTATGAGATGCTATACAAATGTTCAGAACTAAAACTCTTTCAATTAAAACAAATGGGATAGTTGAGAATTAACTACCATGAATGGGCTTCATCTGTGTTTGAAATACTTTGTGGCCGTTATGTGCAGTCCATGGTTTTTTAGTCTTGCCAATGCACCTCCTGCTTATCCTGTGGCTGGACTTTGTGCTCATGATACACTTGGAATCTGCAGTATATTAAAGTTTTATGCTCACTTAGTGAAGATAAAGGTTTACCAAAATGAACAACATAGGTAATAGCAGCCCAGCATAGTCTGTGGTTTGAAATTGGCTGTTAACTCTGGAAACCAGGGTTTGAATCCATTTCACCATGGAAATCCATTGGATGACCTTGGGTAAGTCACACTCTCTCAGCCTGAGAAGATGGCAATAGCAACCCTTTCTAAACAAATCTTGCCAAGAAAACCCTGTGATAGGTTCACCTTAGGGTTGCAGAAATAACTGGAAGGTACACAACAACAAAATATTTCTTCAAGGATAAATGCAGCAAAGAGTGAGGCAAACCATCTGTGTAAATATCAGTTTCAAGTCACATCTTATCTTTGGCTGTAAAGGGAAACAGGCAGCACAGCCTAAATCCAATTAGTCTTGGCCAGAGTAAACTCACTGAATCATTGGGATTTAGCTACAGTTGCTTGCTATTCAACAAATAGTTCAATGGATATACAGTTGACCCTCCACGTTTGCTAAGGTTAGGGTCACAGGACCTTCACAAAAGTGGGAAATGCACAAATATCAAAATGTATGTTTGTGCCTGTAGGAAGGGGACTGAGGTGTGAGGCAGGGAGAGCAGGCACCCAAGGTCCAAACCAGGTGAGGGAAGGTAGAGAAAGGAGGCGTGTCAGCACCGTGGCCCTATACTTCCTCTCTCTCACCCATCTTCTTCCTTGGGTTGGGGCATCTGGAGAGGGCTTGTGGTGCTGAGAAACTGGGCTGGGATCCATCCTTAGCTGTCCAGGCAGTTGCTGGTGGAGAAGGACCACAGTCAGGTTTTTAAAGGGCTGCACAAGCCGATCAGAGCTGTGGAATGAGAAGGTTCCCTTGGAAAAAGAAGCCCTTGAAGCAGGGAGATAGATTGGAGAAACTCACAGATAATCAAATCCCTGAAAGTTAAACCCACAAAAGTGGAGGGCCGATTATGCTGCCCTCGGGACTAACAGAATACAAACCCAGGTTTGCTCTGACTTTGTTGTTGTGTGCCTTCAACTAGATTCCAACTTACGCCAACCCTAAGATGAACACATAACAGGGTTTTCTTGGCAAGACTGGTTCAGAGGATTTGTCTTCTTCTGAGGCCGAGAGAGCAGGACTTGCCCAAGGTCACCCAGGGGGTCTCCGTGGCCGAGCAGGAATTCCAACCCTTGTCTCCAGAGACACAGACCAGCGCTCAAACCACTACCCCGCGCTGGTTCTTTTGCTCTACCTAGTAGTCCACGCTAGACTATTATAGTGCAGAACCCTGGGATTTGCATTTGGGCCATTTCCAGCAGGGCCTTTGAGGCCCTCCCTAAACTGCAAACCCCAAGATTCCATAGGGTGTTGAAAGTGGAATAATAGCGCTATAACAGCCTAGCGCGGACACGGCTCAAGACGGCCCGGCTCTAGCCGCGGCGACACCACAGCGGAGGAGCGCACGTCACGCGTCGAGTCTGTCTGTGGATAGCAGAAGTTCCTTCCTCCGCCCCCTCCCCGCGGTGGGAGGGGCCGGGTCGCGCGCGCCTTGCACTTCCATGGCGGAGTCTCTTCCGGCGGCCGCCGTCACGCGCTTTCGCCACGGCGGGAAACTCCCCCTTATCTGAGGCGAGCCCTCCGCGTCTAACTGCCTCACGGTCGGAGTTCTGAGAGAAAGGCCGGCTGCCGGGTGGCGTTGCGGATTTCGAGGGGAGGGGAGGGAAGGGAAGGGCGACGGGAAGGGCGCCGAATCGGAGCCCTCAGGACAGGTCCGAAGGGCGGCGCGTCGCTCTGTAACAGCCGTTTCGTAGACGTTGCTGGCCTTCGAGAGAGTTGTCATCTATTTCCGACAGATCTCGTTTTTTTAACAACTGTATGACAGAAGTGAGAGCCACTGGTTTGAGCACCGGACTGCGACCCTGGCGACCAGGGTTCGAGTCCCCGCTCAGCCATGGAAACCCACTGGGTGATCTTGGGCGCGTCACACACTCTCAGCCCCTGAAAACCCCGCGATGGGTTTACCACACATCGGAAACGACTTGAAGGCCCACCACAGTGGCAGAAAACCAACCGGTGCAGCGATCTCTACACCTCTTAGATGTGTAATGAAGCCCGGACAGGATGAATAACGGGGGACAGGGGCATCCCCAGGTGAAAATATAATAAAGTACAAAACCAGTGGCGTGTCTTTTACCGCAGTCATTGCTGTGGGAGTCAAGTTTTAAATTTAAGAACAGACTTTCCAACGTAAGCTCAGCTGGGCGTTTTGTCAGGTGAATCAAGGCTTTGTGTAGTTCAGAAGGTTAAAACTCCTCTTCCTCCCGCTCCCATAACCCAGATCTGGGCTGGTTTGCTGAGAAGTAACACCTAACTTTATTTAGGAGTTACGCTTCGGTGAGTGCTTGCGAAAGAGCACAGTGACAGGACTCGGGCATCGTCCAAGACATATTTCAAATGTCCTTGTAGCCACTTACTAGCGACCACACGTATGCGCATTTGTTTATTACAAGTAAAGCCGGTAGCATAAATCGTGCTTTTCAAGGACACCTCCCGGCTGAGGGTGACACTGACAGAAGTTGGCTGCCTTCCCCGGCTGTCGGCCCATCAGTGTACAGCGCCAAACTATTCCCGTCTAGTCCAACTGTGTTCAGTCAGGCGTTTAGGGTGGTCGTCCGAAGCACTCCGGATGCAGGTAACTAAGACGAAGAAGGATGTAGCCCCGCGGAAGCTCTGCCCCTTCGCGAGACAGTAGGAATCGACATACGTCTTAAGCACTCCGGCTGGACAACTGTCGCCTACTCTTTAGCCTCTCCCACCCTTTCTTCTTCTCCTTCCCCCCTTCGTTCTCCTCACATGGTACGGCCAACCGCAGAGCGCCTGCGCGTTGGATCAAGGGCGGAGCCTGTATTTGTCTGACTCAAGCAAGAAGGAGAGGCGTCGGCTGCCATTTTGAGGGTTTTTTTTTGCTCTGCCTCGCACCTTCTGCGTCAGCTGGCCCGAGAGAAAGAGAGACTCTTCCGCGCTATCCTTCGCCTGAGAGGGGACAGGAGGGAGGGCTTCGGTCTCTCTCTCGCCTCCTTCCCCCATTTTTTTGTTGTTCGCTGTAGGGAGCGCGTAGCGCAGGGACTGCCCGGCCCAGCCGCGCTTCGGCGTTGCCGCCGCCGCCGCCGCCACCATCGCCGCCGCCTCCTCTCCGTCCTTCCTCTTCCTCCTCCTCCTTTCGCCGCCGCCACCATTCGCTTCTCCCCGGCGACTCCGGGGCGCCGAGCTTAGGCTATGGGGACCAGGCTGCTGGGGCTGAGCAGCGGCAGAGCGGGCGGCCCGGTCATCGTGAACAGCGCAGCGGGGATGGGGGAGCTCGACGGCTTCTTGGTGGCCTTATCTTGACATGGCTCCTGCCCGTGCTGCTAGCAGCGCCGCCGCCACCGCCTCCACTGCTCCGCCCGCGCCCGCCGGCTGCGGGTAGCGAGCCAGCCCACGCCACAGTCTCCGGCCCGATCTGGTTCGGTCTCTTGCCGCCTGAGCCTTCCGCTGGGGCTTTATTATTTTTTTTTGAAGGAGGGAAGCTTTTTATTTTTTATGGAGAGGGCTGAAAGGGGGTGATCCGAAAACAACAACAGCTCTAAACCTTCGTCAAACAACTATAAAAGGGGAAGGGTGGGGCAATCCTTTATTATTTTTATTATTTCACCCTACGTGTTTGTCCGCAAACACATTCTTCTTCCCTCTCTCAGTTTATTCTTGTTTGCAACAGCAAGAGTATACTTGTGCAAACTCTTCTGTTTTTTTTTTTCTTTTTTTGGCAATCGAAATATTTTGGCGTGTTTCTCCCCCTCCTTTTTTCCCTTCTTCTTTTTTTTTTTTAAAAAAAGAGGCTGGGTTGACGCCTAGGAGACCATGGATGCCAGAGTGGATTCCGGGCCGTGGAGTGAGTAGCCCCCGCTGCGCTGAGCACAGGCCCGCCCCTTCCTTTTTAGTGTTGAGCAAAGGAAGAGAACAACCCCTGCGAGGAGGCCAATCGCACCAGCCATGCCCAGCCCCAAGTAAACCGCGACCCTTGCGGTGCCAAGCGGCAGAGGGAGGAGGATTTCTCGCTGTTACCGGTGGGATAGACGGAGGGAAGGAACGCTTTTTGCGGGATGTAGATCTCTCCCCCGGCTAGTGGATAGGTAGATCGAGAGATCGACTCGGGATCCAGAGCCTTTAGGCCACATAGTATTATCCTTTAGGCTTCCCTCCACCCTTTCTATCAATGGCCATCATGATTCCTCTTCTCTCTAACACACACAGCCTCTGGGCAACCATGTGCCTGATGATGAGCAGGATGAAGTTAGAAATGACTCTGCTGTTTTCCAAACTCCTTGCTCCTCTGCAAACCAGCACTGTGTTGTCTGTGGTTGATGATTTTGTTGTTGGTAGGGAAACGTCTTACCTCCCAGGACATCCACTGCAGTTCTGCAACCCTTCCTTTGCTTTCTACCAAGTCTAATAATTCTTTAAAAAGATAAAGCCAGGCAGCATAGCAATAGCAAAAATCTTGATAATAATCAGCAGAGTCATGAATCTGGGTGGGGTAAAACACTGTCTTTAATTTCAATTTTTGTTTGGGTTTGGGGGATTGGGGCAAAAAAAACGCCCAAATGGATTGGGTCCATGCCGATTACTGCTTTTTTTTATGCATACAAATTGTGATAAGATTTCCCCCCATTCTTGCCCATTTATTCCTGTGGTTTAAACTGTGTATATCAGTGTATTTTCTTCAAATTTCTTTGGGCTTTTGATAATACTGCGCAAACTCTTTGTCCAACAATGGTTGGACTACTACTTATTTTGTTTTATGACCCCTCTAATAAGACAGTTTCGTAAAACAATTGCCAGAGGTGCATTTTTGGGTTACGCCTGTGTTCTATTGATTCAGCTGTATGAGCAGGAATAAAATGACTTGTTTCTGTTGTACTCGACTCTTATGAAAAAAGGGCCCATAGTTTAGTGACGGTTTCCAAAGGTTTTAGTACCACCTGCATTACAAAATGGGGGACCCAAACTCCCGGAAGAAACAAGCTCTGAACAGACTTCGTGCTCAGCTTAAAAAGAAAAAAGAATCTCTAGCTGACCAGTTTGATTTCAAGATGTATATTGCCTTTGTATTCAAAGACAAGGTAATCTCAGTTCTGATTTGTTAAAGACTTGTATGTTGTGATTTCAAAACTGTCATAATTAACAGTCCCCAAACTGTCCATTTACACCAATCTGTATAATAGTAATAAAAAGCCATTAAACTCCTATTTTAAGCTTAGACTCAGGAACTTTATTGAGGCTTAGGCTCAGGTTCTGGTTTTCAATAATGATTGGTTTTTAGTAATGACAGGAAGTTCTTATTTATTGAAATTTCATTATGAAATTACATTGTGTTGCTATAGACACTTTTGTTTATAGTAAACTTTAGTGTTTTTGAAGGGTGGGAATAATCATACCATCACTGGACATAAGCTTGGGAAATACCCAAAACAAGATGGAGGAACGGTGGAACTTAACTGCTTCAGTTATTTTATCTAACGTTGATTTTATATTGCAAGATTTATGTTTTAAGCATCTTGCATTGACATTACTAAGACTTGAAGAATGTGGCTGAGTTCACACTATCTCTTACTCTGTTTGGTGTTCTCCAGTTCCTATGTGTGAAGTTTCTGTGTTTGAATTTCCTTGTGTTGAAAGCATTGTAACTACAAATTGATCAGAAGTGGATAAAATGTTAGGTTTTTTTAAGATCACTTTGTTTACTTTCTTTGAACAGAGGAAAAAGTCAGCGCTCTTTGAAGTGTCTGAAGTGATACCAGTAATGACCAATAATTATGAAGAAAATATCCTGAAAGGTGTGCGGGATTCCAGCTATTCCTTGGAAAGTTCCATAGAGCTTCTACAAAAGGATGTAGTACAGCTGCATGCACCCCGCTATCAGTCTATGCGCAGGGTAAAATCTTCCATTCCTTCCATTTTCAAATATTTTGTTCACATTCTTGGTTCCAGTTGTGCTCCTAGACCAAGGGTAGGCAACCTTGTGCTTTCCAGTATTTTGGGTTACAGATACCATTGGCCCTTATTGACATAGCTGATTGACTGGAATGATGGGAAATGGAATGGAAAGCATCTCAATAATGGTAAGTTGCCTTCCCTTGTTCTAGATGAGATTCAGAAGACTCATAGTTGAATCCAAGTGCCTTACATGTGCTCACTGAGGTTTCTGTCTCTATTAACAGCAAATTTGCTTCTGCATGGTGTACCATTGCTCTTGGAGCTTGTATGGTACAGATGATTTGCTGTGATAATCCAGTGTGGGTGAATTTGAAATGCATGACTTTAAAAAAAAATCCTGCTTGTGAAGAAAAAAATATATATTGGAATATGTAATTTTACTTTGTTTGAGACATTCTGAGTATACTGGTCTCTGTCAGATATTTCTCCACTGCCTTACGCATATTTCTAGCATAATAAAATCATTTTGCTAAAATACAGTATGTGTGATCTGAATACTGTCAAGACTGTTTCTGAGGTTAAGTATTATTTGAAAATAACTTCAGAAACATTTTTGAGATGCAGCAGTAGGGAGGAACTTCAACTAAGTTCACCATCCCTCCCCCACAGGAGTATTTTGTGGTCTTTGCACAAACTGGACGTATCCGAAATAAAAGATGAAATAAACACATGTGCTGCAGATAGATTTGACTGTAATCTTGCTGAAGACAATAAAGCTAAATGTTAATTTTTGAAAAAAATAATATCTTACTTGAAATTGGACAGTACTTGATACTAAAAATTTCATATACTACATGGAAGCAAATATTTTCTATTTGGTTGTTCTTTCTACCTTGGTGTGCTACCAGTTTAAAAATTGAATTAAAATAGGTCTGGTTTACAATTTCAACAATAGAAATGTAGATTTACTACTAGGTAGGCTGTAATGTATATCTTGAGAATAAAGTCCAAAGAATAGGGACAAATGCTAGTGTTTGGGGTTGTGAAGAAATAACATTTTTTCCAGCAGCCAGTGTATATGTGTTCTCATACTAGACTGTTGGGATGTTGCTGATTTTTTTCTCCCTTACAGGATGTGATTGGCTGTACTCAGGAAATGGACTTCATACTTTGGCCTCGAAATGATATTGAGAAGATAGTTTGTCTTCTGTTTTCTAGATGGAAGGGATCGGATGATGAGCCCTTTAGGCCTGTTCAGGTACAGTGTATGTTTTCAGGCAGTATACTGACAAACTCCAAGTAAATTGTTAGTTCTTTAAATGAAATTGATCCTTCTCTTTATGTTATTTATAACTGACCCCTGAAACTTGTTTGTCTGTATGTATGCATTTACATAAAAGTTTAGTGTTAGTTTGACCACAAGATGTTTTAAATTTAATCTCAGTAGCAGTATGCAGTAGTTTCAAGGCCAACTTGTGTTTGACCAATTTTTAGTTTTGCTTTTGTCTCTTGTTTAGTAAACTTAATGAGTTTTGGCTAGTAGAGTACTCCTACTTTGTATATAAAGGCACCAAAATGTTGTTTCTTCATATAAAATTAAACATAAGTTTAATAATCTGAAATGCGATCCTTACAATTTTCCTTTCGTGGTGGGAAATGATGGGTGTCATCCTTCCACTACAGGGGGAAAAATGGAGTACGATAAGAACACAACAGTTATCATTTATTCCTGTAGTATCTGCGGCTTAGTTATCGGTAAATATTCTTGATACTGTTCACAAGAGGTGGGCAGAAAGTAGTCCTGGATCTACTGGTAGATCTCTGGGTGATTTGTCAAAGTATTGACAAGACTTCTAATCACCAGTTCTTTTAACAAAAGCAGAAACGAAGCAATTCGCTTCATGACTTAAGTTATAATGTTGATACGAGGCAAAGGTTGGGAGTAACCAGAAGTGATTTTTGTTATGGAAGGACTGAAGGCTTCATTTACTTCTGGTACTCAGTTTCTAAGCTTAGAATACATTAATTCTATCTTTTGCTTCAGGCTTTTGTTGGTGCATCTGGGGTTCTAGCTTTGAAAAAAAAAAACTCTTGCAAGAGTGAAGTCTGCAGTACTTGAATGTATTTGTGTGACTTAAGCATAGCTTTGGATTAATATTTCTTACACATCTTCATTTAAATTACTGTTTTATACTTTATTTTCTGCAGGCCAGGTTTGAATTTCATCATGGTGACTATGAAAAACAGTTTCTGCATGTACTGAGCCGAAAGGACAAGACTGGAATTGTTATCAACAACCCTAACCAGTCAGTGTTTCTCTTCATTGACAGACAGCACTTGCAGGTAAATTTATTTGAATGATAACTGTTCTACTTACACTTTGCCTCTTTTTTTAATGTTAAGTTTAAAAGCTATCCTAGCTTCCATGCAATCAAGAGGTACAGATAAAAGTCATGGCAGAATGCGGCAGGTGTTTAAATGATCAGGGTTTCTTTTTATGGCATAATGTATAATATGGGTCAAAGACAACACTGTGGGATATGATGCTGTGTACCAAGTCATTTGCTTTATAAGTGCAATGAAATATTCACCAGACGTATTCTTTTTATGTTATACCAGTGGTTCCTAACTAAGGTCCATAGACCTCTGGAGTGTCCATGGAGCAACAGGATGTGAAACTGCGGGAAGGGGTTGAAACGGCTCCCTCATTCGCAAATGACATTCCTGCTGCTGCATCTCTGACAAAAGGGACGCAGCGGCAGGCGTGTGTGTGTACACCCAAATTAAGACTCTGGAGACCAAGGTTTGAATCCCTGCTTGGCCAAGGAAACCTCAAGCAAGTCACATTCTCTCAGCCCCAGAGAAAGTCAAGGGCAACAAATCTTGCTGAGAAAATCCTCACGATAGGTTTGCCTTAGGATCGCCATAAGTCAGTTTTCATAGGGAAGAGAGATGATGGCTAAAAATAACCTCCTCCTGACAGTGGCACTTTGCTGTTGTGTACTTTCAAGTGAATTTGACTTACGGCAACGGTAAAGTGAACCTGTCATAAAGATTTTTTTGCCAAGATTTGTTCACAGGGGGCTTGCCTTAGCCTCCCTCTGAGGCTGGGAGAATGTGACTTGCCCAAAGTCACTCAGTGTCTGAGTGGGATTTGAATCCTAGTCTCCAAAAGCCTTTGATAAATAAATATTTGAAAAGTTAAATATTAGAATATTTAAATATAAATTTAAATATTTAAATTTTGAACTAAGGCTGGTTGGTCCCCAGCAAATTATATTTGCAGGAGGTCCCTGATAAAAGGTTAAGAACCACTGCACTGTAGAATTAAGCTTTTCAAGTTATGTACCAATAGTGCTTCTAATTCTGACAGAGTTTACACTCAGCTGCCCTTTGTGAAATGCAATACATTAATATATGTGCTCAGAAAAGGCAGCTGGTACAGCACTCTTTTGTGGAAATGCAGAATTCTGGTTGCAGCAAGCACCACGTTGTATGCTAAACCACATTGTGTGCTAAATTTTTTACTGTGCTTTCCTATTGCACTGTTTTCTGATTCTGTATTTTGTATAAGACAAGCTGAGAGAATGTTTTGTTTTTTGTCCAGGAAGTACTGTTCATTAAAAAAAAAAATTCTGTTATTTCTCTTTCCAGACTCCAAAAAACAAAGCTACAATCTTCAAGTTATGCAGCATCTGCTTGTATCTGCCACAGGAGCAGCTCACCCACTGGGCGGTTGGTACCATAGAGGAACACCTCCGTCCTTACATGCCAGAGTAGATACTGGCCAGCAAAATGGGGAAGATCACAGAATGCAGGAATGTGTTTTTTCACTTTTCTTGCCATTTATTCTTTCGGAGTTGAAGAAAATGGACACATATTCAGAACACTCTCCATCGTGGAACTTGATCATCCTGGATTTTTTTTTTGTCATTTGTATCTCAGAACTTTAAATTTTTTTTTGATGTTTTCTGCATGGACCTTGTGAAAGAGAATGCTCTGCAGATTTTTACATTGTATGAGCATTCTACCAAAATGTGAAATGAAGGAACTGTATTACACTGAAAGAAATGTATCTGAGAGCACAAAGCGATCATTTATGGTGGTGTTCCCATTTGTGCTGGTCATGTCCCCCAATATCAGTATTCATAGGGTGAAAAGTGAATGTAATGGTATAAAAGCCTTATAAGCTTTGCCGTTAGCATGATTGTATCAGCTGTGTCAGATTCATTCTGATGAAAGTTTATGGCTTGTTACAGTAGATGGCTAACCATGGGAAAGAAATCTCAAGGAAAAAAAGCATCTCATTTGGTGTAGGCACTATTTGCCTCTCTTATTTTGCTTGGCCATGTTTAAGTTTACTGGCATTCTCATTTTTGGATCTCTTTCCCCAGTTTGCTGTATAACTAAATGTAGAGTGTTCTGTTGAGTTGAATACATTTTTACAGACCTGGAGTCTGAAGTAGCCTAAAGCAGCTAAATTTAAAATAGCAGCTGCAGAAACTATATTGGCAGAGGATTATTTTTTCTGAGAGTTGACTTCTTGCTGGTGAACTACGTAGTAAATACTGGTTTCCAAAACATTTCTTACGGAAAACCCTCTGAAGTTTTTTTTTTGGGATTGGGGTGGGGCGGAATAAGATATTCTAAAGCAGTTGTGGATTTAATTGTAAAATATTGTTTGGAGTGTCAAAGTCAGTTTGACAGCATATTTTGTTTAAGATTGTGCAATGACCATAAGGAAGACTACTGTATAGTTTTGGCAAAGAATGCTTTGCTTAAGGGTTGAGTAATTTTACTGAAGTAAATCTGTATAAGCCTACTCCCTTTGGGTAAATCTAGTGCTTATCTGTTTAAAATTTGTATTTAGCTTTTGTTTTGGAATTGGAAAAAAAGGAAATAAATTAGTTGAACAATGACCTGCTGTGTTCATTTATAAATTAAAGAAAACTGAACTTCCAGCATATATAACATACAGGTTTTTCTAATATGTTACATGTAATACAGTTTTAACTAAATTGGCATAGTCTGCACTCAGGCAAGTAGTTTGTGGTGCTTTATCATAGGGAACATAGCAATTCAAAATGCACTTTAACATACTTTTAACAGTAAGGTGGTTTACCTTCAAAACTAATTGAGGTAAATTAGATTTTTGTAAGGACCCCATGGTGGAATAATTTAATACAGTAAGTCCTCTGTAGCTCTGCTTGTTTGATTTGTCCCTTCGAAATAAATATGCTTTAGGTAATAGTATTCAAGAAATGGCAGTTACACATTCTACTTTTCAGCCTTTTGGTAGAAACATTCAAGATTGCAGACAAGAAGTGGCAGTGAGCTCTTTGGTTTGCTCGTTCCTTTTCAGATTTACAATTTTTGTACTACACCTTAATTTACCATCCTGCCGAAAAAAGCAAGGCACTTCATAGATTAAAAAAGTGGCTTACATGCTAATAATGCAATACAGTGCTGGTCTGTTCAGAACTCTTACCGAGTTCACAGCAGCTTATGTGTAGTTAAGTGTGTATGTATAGGATTGCTGCTTAAGAGAATGATGCAACAGAGAAGAAGAGGAAAATATACAAATTTAAGCATCACCAATATTTTCGTGTAACAACATAGTGATCTGGTGAAGGCTTTTCTGATAGGGGAGAAGCCTAATAGCATTTGATCCTAAGCAAACCAGGTGAGTGGGCTTCATTGTGATAATCACTAAATTAAATCAAACGCTTTAGTGAACTCACGTTTTCTTTAGAATGGCTGGATGTGCTTTACTTGAAGTAAATGAATAAGGAACTATTGTATTTGAGCTCATACAAAGATAACGAAACTAGCTAGAGTGTGAATTCATTGTGGGACAGTTTGGTTATCAATTGTTTCACCAAGTGGTATGTATAGATTCCAATGTGTGGTAGTATGACTACTATTTCTACAGAAGTTGTCTGTACAATAGTATCCCTTTCTAGCCTTCATGCCTATCTTTTGAACCAGGGAGGACAGAGTTTTACATACTCTACAAGTAAGATGTGTGCTATACTTGTTGCTCTTTTGCTCCTTTTTACATGCTCCAGTGCAATGAGCATGTTGACAAAAGCGGGTCTGCAAATTTTCTTCCATGAAATCTGTCCCTCAAAGATCCTCAGTTCATGATAGGTTTAAGCTTTATATCACAATCGTCCATTTTGACTTGATGAACTTAGCCTTGTCTCTAATAATATTCTACTTTCCAGTTGTTTCCAGGGGTAGGAAATCGTGGACCTCCAGATATTGGTACTGTAGGTCCCATCACTCTGGCCAGCATAGGCTAGGGAAGGATGATATGAGTTGCAATCCAACAACCTATTGAGAGTGTTCTCCCTACAATTATACAGTTGTTAAGGGATATATGCTACATCAGTTTTACTTCTGCATGCTGTCAGTGTAACCACATAGGGTTTGCATTTGGGCAGCCTATCCATCCATCCAGTTAATGTCCTGCTTTTTCTTCAGCATGGGACCCAACTTAGCTGTGGAACCTAGTGATTTATTTGAGAAGCAGTTGCCTCTCTATTTCTTTGAATTATTTTTACTGCACTTTGAATTATTTTTACTGCATTCCAACCATACCAAAAACCTGCCAAATTGTGAAAGTTATCTATGGAATAGCTAACGTTTAGAGCAGGGGTGGGTAGCTTGTGGCCATCCAGACATTACTGGACTGCAGTTTTCCAGTAAGCCCAGGCAACACAGCGAACAACGAGGGATGACTGAGTTCTAGTCCAGCATCTACAGAACCACAAGTTGCTCACCCTAGTTTAAAATTATAAGAATAAATCTTAGAAATACTCCATGAGCAATATAATGTACAGGCATACTTTCCTTTTGATTTCTGTTTTAAGCAATTGTTAATCAAATGAGCCAGCCATGAAACATAAATAATTAAAAGTCTATCCCGGTAAAACTGTTGAACTACATAAAGTTGAATTTTTCATGCTTGACTAGTAGCTGATGTTACTATAATTGTTCTTTATATTTTAATCAAGGAGAGTTCACACTTACAAGCTCAAAGGCTGGGCAAACCCTGCTTCAAAATCTAGCTGCCCAAGAAAGAACCTAAATAGAATCCATGGGTGTTTTATAAGCAAGCTGTTGATAAAATATACAGCACACCACTGCATACATAATACATTGCTTTAACGTATTGTACATAAGGCATTCAGGATTGTATCATAATTGCATTTTGTGTTGTTTTATGTTGTGTGCTGCTTAGGCAATGCTAATCTGGTAAAGTAATACACAGACAAATAGAAAATGATTTAATGCATTATCCATTCTCATGAGTCAAGCTCTGAAAATGACCCATAGCCTTACCTACTGGTGCCATGAATTGAATCTGGAACTTCTGGCATGCAAAATATGTAATCTCATCCTAGCGCTGAGCTACCACCTTTTTTCTTTGTGAACAGAAGTCACAAAGAAACATTCAACTGTACCTGTTTTAAAAGCCAATTCTGTGTTCATTCACACTTTATATACACTGAATAGAATTGTTTCTCAACTAATGGCAGACAGAGAACACGATACAGAGGCTCATTCATTCCACTGTGTTGATACTGTGGCTTGGATTGAAAGAAACACACACCCAATTCTGTGTAGTAAAAGAAGGGTTGCACATATTATTTCTGGAGCAGGTGCCAAAAAATTGTCTCTGTACAATAAATGTCTTGCAGTTAAGGAAAGTTTCATGACTAGTTTGGCATGAAGCATTGCCAAATTTCTACTATGTGCACCTCTACAACAGTATTTCCTTCTAGATCCAGACTTGTATTTGGCTGATTCCATGTCAAGAGAAATCATCTTAACTCAGAACCTGTTTTCAAGAGGAAAGTGCCACCCAACCATATGCAAAGTGATACCTCTCTACTCATTAAAGAACCATGAGTGTTGAGAGTTATCGTCAAGTTTCCCACATCACAGATATTTTGCACTTCCTTAGAAACGAACCACATCCATGAAACAAAAGCAGTTTCACTACCATATCCTATGTAACAGGAAGCACAATGCCAAAATCAATACCCTTCCATATAGGCTCTATTATTAAAAAACTCCAGTATTCAAATGATCCATCAGTGTTAACTACTGTGTTTCTATTTGTGCTATCACAGTTAATTCATTGTATCCATAAGGATTTAAGTTTCCCTGTAGTTATGGTTGACTCTTTTTTTCTTACACACATTTGGGGTATTTGAAAGTGGGAAATTATTAACGTCCCAATGACAAAACTGTAGGCAATTTACTACAGTAGCAGCGTGAGATGAAATACAGTTTTGTTCTGGCCATCCAAATTCTATCAGACTTTTAACAGGGATGATAACTTGACTGCAGGATGCATCATGGAGTTGTTTCACCCCCTGCTACTTTACTGTAGGATATTGGAAGCTCTTTACACAATCTGTGCTATGTAATTCAAGCATTTACCATCTCTTTCTTCAGTGTCCTCCTCCCTGACACTCTGCATCAGATCTCAATATGCTTTACTGATGCCACCGGTCACTGCTGTTTGAAAGATAGGCAATGTGAAGAAAAATGAGTTGCATGGAGAAGAATCAGCAACCTATAGGGGCATGATGCCATGATTGCATAAACTGTGGCCACTAGGGTGGGTGGCGGGATAGGAAGAATCTCTTTCACCTTCTGGTCCAAATTCAGTTCTGTCCACCACTGGACCATGTTCCACTGGCAGACAGAACAAAAGGCAAAAAAGGTATGAATCCCAATGCCAACCTGTTTTAGTTTAATGCTATTACTGCTGGTAACTTAAGCTTTAGGGCTGGTATTTCAACCCTTTAAAATGGGGCAAGGAGAGAAAAGTTGGAAAAACAAATGATATATCAAGAGGAAGAATGAATTACAGTGGCCATTAGCGAAGAACCCCAAAACGCAAGATTTGGCTCCCAAGCCAGATGTTCCTACACAACCTGCTAGAAGCACTTCTGTGCAACAAATCTACTAATTTCATGACCAATTAAAGGATCCGGGGAAGTATTGCTTCTTGAAAAGTGAGAGTGAATGGTCAGTTTGTTGTTCTGTGCCTCCAAGCATCGCAACCCTAAAGCTCACAAGGTTTTCTTGGCAAGATTTCTTCAGAGGCGGTTTTCTATTGCCTTCCTCTGAGGCTGAGAGAATGTAACCTGTCCAAGGTCACTCAGTGGGCCTCCATGGCCAAGCAGGGATTTGAACTCTGATCTCCCAGGGTCTTAGTCTAACACTCAAACCATTATACCCTTCTATAAAAGGGGTACTCTTTGAAATAGGTACTAGAGTTCCGCATGACTCAGGGAATGGCAAGAGCCCAGCCAAGTGGATTCCAGATTGGGGGACATGCAGATAATCATTATTTAAAACAACTTGTTGCACTCCAGAAGCTATTCATTTCAACTCTCATCAGCCTGAACCAATGTAGCCTGTGGTAAGGTATTACGGGGACTGCAGTCAAACAACCCTGGGGGGGGGCACAAGTTGCCCAGCCCTGAGATGGTAGAATTACATTCAAAAATTCCATTAGCACAAGTCAAGGCAATGTGCTGCATTTTTGGCAGTTAACCATGACTCTCTTCCATTGTCATCTCTCTTTACCTAATATACAACACCATCATCCTCCATTGTGATTTTGTAACATTGTCATCATTGACATCACAATCATATTAAAATTGTTAAGTAGCAGCCATATTGCTATTTGACACTATTGCTACAATTTTAACTCCTTCCACAAATCAACTTTAGCAGGAATCATCAGCAAGGCGAGAAGGAGGTCCATTGCACCAGCAATCAAAGCATAGGTGGATGTTGTTTCTGTCAGGCTTAGGTTAGGCGGGGAGTGGGGGTTTGAGCCAGAAAAGGTTACTTAGTGAGGTATAGTTAACTAAGCAGTTGGTAACAGAATACAGGCTATTACTATTGTTGTTGTTATTCCTTTTCTTTGGGGCTCACCAACTCATGCGATCCTCATAGGAGCAGATATTTTCTTGTTCTGCTTTTTTACCTAATAAATCCTCATGGCTACCTACATTTTTTTTTAATTTTTTTTTTTTGGCACGCTAGTACATAATGAATGTAAATTTCCAGAAGATTCCTCCCACTACCAGCTTACAGTGCCTGGCAGGAGAGAGAGTCTGGTAACATCCACTTGGAGACCCCAAGAGGCTTCCATGGTGACAAGGTAGCCCCAGCTCAAAAAACTTCCACCACCCATACAGAGCAGGCATACTGGAAGTGGAGAAAGATGACTGTGAGGATCCCACTGTGGTGATGATGCTTCTAATAACTAAATATGAAGATCTCTTACCTCAAATTCCTTATGTTGTTCCTAAGGAAATGTTGCTCCTCTAGATTCATTTCCTCCATGTTCTGTACAAGGCCCTTCCTTCTTTAATGGCTGATTTTTTTCAGCTGTAACCCTGCTAGAATACTGGTAGTGAACAGCCAACAGGCATCAGTTTGTTCAAGAGTGGTCCTACTGCTTGGGCAGGATAGACAGTTCCCACCTAATTCCAACAATTGTCCAACAAGCAGAGAGATACAAAGTATATTGAGACCCTGAAGTCTTAGAAGACTGGATAACAAACTAGATTTAGTTAGTTCCACCTCTGCAGACCCTGCCCTCCACTCCATCAGCCCCCCATGAATTTCTTAAATACAATTATGTTTGTGGATCTTTTATTTCAATAGCTACAAACCAGCTAGTCTTGACACAATTCACCATTACAGTTTCACTCTTGGCACTCACACCCTCCCACTCCTCTCTAGCTGTCCTTATTGAAACCCAAATCCTACCTGACTCACCTTCCTCAGGCCATTTCTGCACTAGACTGCTATAGCACTATTATTCCTCTTGCAACATCCTATGGAATCCTGGGATTTGCAGTTTCAGGAGGGGCTAGCCAGCCCCTCCCAAAACTGCAAACCCCAGGATTCCATAGGATGTTGCAAATGGAGTAATAGCACTATAGCAGAAATGGCCTCACTCCCATTATATACTCTTCTAATCATGCTTACCACCTACCATATTACATATTCAGGGATAGCTTGCTGGCCACACAGCAAAATGCAACGAATTCTGGTACTTAACTCTTTAGAGATTTCTGCCTCCAACAAAGCGAAAACTTTTTAATTGGGATTATATTCGTAAACTTTAGCTATACAGCACCTATTTTTTTTCTACATGCAACAGTACAGAGGCTTCTTGAGAAATTCAGTGTTCTCCACCTAAAAAAGAGCAGGTAGCCTCATACAGGACAGAAACAGCCTGGATCTCAAGGTTAGGTTACTTCTTTTGTTACTAATGGAGTTGAAATTTTACTGCCTGGATTTTATGGCTCTTTGTTTTTCAGTTCACACATGGCCAAAGAGGGAAGTGACTTCTGCCTATGTTGATTTCCCTCAAAACCATCTTAACTGACAACAAAAGCAACATCTTAAGATAAGATGTAGGCCTGCGATTCTAACATCATCATTTTTTTCAGTTCTCCTGTATCATTTTTAACACCTTTTCTTGATGAAGAAGCCAATGGAGCTTCAAAAGCTTGCAAGATGTATCCTGTGCTTTTTAGTTAGCCCAGTAAAGATCCCATTGTTTGGTGGATTTTGGAACTTGTTGTATTTTGCATCTACCATATTGAAGTACAATATGGAAACACAAACTGTACCATTTATACAATATCACTCTTCTAACTCTCAATAATGGGATTTTCCAATATGGAAGGGGTAATGTAAGCCTTTCAGATATTTGTTTGACTACATGTCCCAACAATCCTAGCAAAAATAGCCAATAATCTGGAGTGCTGGGAGCTGCAACCCAAAAAATCTGAGGGGTCCTGCAGGATTCCCACCTCTGCAACAGAGGAACACATTTTTTTCAAATCGTTGGGCAATACTATTCATTTTAATTTCTACTGACTCTTCACTTGTTCTCCAATTTTTCTTCTGATGCAACTTTAAGCTTTTCCTTTTCGCATCTTGCTCAGTCTAATTTAAATGTCTTTGTAGGACTTCCAGTGTATATGGTATGGATGGGGTAATAATGTATCTATCACCCTTTCCCACCTGCAGTCCCTTGGGACAGCAGATGACCTGCAGTATGAAATCCCACACATTATCTCTGTGCAACAAAAGCCTAAAGATATGTGTGTAAGTATCATTTTAAGAAATGCAATGGTAATTATGAAGTACTGAGATTTGTGTTAAGTGGATGATAACCTAGTTAGAGTCCTCCTACATGGGTAGATTGACTTGTCAGCTAAAGTTAGAGTGATAAAACAGATCAAAACAACCATTCATTTATGTGCAGTTGCAAAAACTATAGATTACACTTTGATGTTCAGTATTCTATTATTCAATTTTACAGATATCATTGTGCACTGCATTGTTAATCAATAACATTGCAAGGAGAAATGCATACCACTAATTTTCAGGGAACACTGCTGCACTTGCAGTAAATATGATTGCCCTAGCCACTGAAAGCTTATCAAGTGCATCACTGTACACAGCTTTGCTCCTGATAGTACTATCATTTGATGGTGCTTAAATCTTGAAGAGTTTCAATAAGTTTTAATGTAGACTAAAACTACTGAACAATGAGGATAGCAATCATATAGAGAAATGCAAATTCAGCAAAGGAGATGTTGAGTCTTATTAACCAGGTGTTTGCTGAAGTCAGCAAAGTAGCCATGAAGACAGTAAATGAAGTTTTACAAAACCAGACTTTATTGAAAAATAACAAGTTCTGACCATGCTAATGTTCTTTTAACAAAAGGCTGATGAGATAGATTCATTATTTTGGAACAAACAGTGACATTTTAAGGTATTTTACTTTTGCATTCTTCAAAACTAATGAATACTAATCAATAACTTAGAAGGTAATGGGTGAAATAATTAGTTTGTGTTTGATTAGTTTGGCATTCATTCAATGCAGGATTCAAAGTACACAGAACAGCAGATCATTCCTATAGCTCCAGTAACTTCTGCTGAACAGAGCAATGTGGAAGTCACCATGGACTCCTGCAGACATCCAAGTTTTTATTTAAAGAAAACAGAAAGCCATTTTTTGAAGGGAGCAAGACCCAGCAGAAATTTCCACTGCAGACTGGGAGCAAGGAGGGGAGTCTACTTTCTTCCAGTGCCACCTCCCATATTCTTGCCTTGCTTATGTAATGGCCTTGTGTTCTTTTCCCAATTGTGGTTGAGATCCTGCCCTTTTTTTTTTGTTGATCTACCCTAGTTGGGAATTAGTGCTAGATATAAACCTTGGTTCTTTCTCTGCCTGCTTCTCTCTAGCAGGTTAGGAGTCAAATCAATATTAACTACACCACACATTCTGTCCCCATGCACCATGAGAATAAATTAATACTGGCATTTATATTCCACTCCTTCAGAGATGAGCTCACTTCCAAAGATACATACAGAAGAGTAAATCTGAATTTGGGCCTCCAGCTTACTTTAGATAGACAGCAAACAAGATTCATATAGTGATATTTCATCCTTAGTATTGTTGTAAAGTTACTCTCTTCTGCTTTCTCAAAGCTCCAAGCTTTTAATGAAGGTGATCACTTCCTCCAATCAGTGTCCTAGGTGTTTGGTATGCCTTCCTTGGGCAATCAATTTTCCTGTCGCCTTGTTTGTTAAATCCACAGTGGCAAAGGCCAGGCTTCTTCCTTGCTTCAGAATCTCAGCAGTGATCAGGATTTCATCTCCAATCTTAGCTGCAGACATGTAGCTTGAATGTGACAAAAGGGGGGAAAATATTTCTTAAATTTATAACCCAACTTTATTCCAATGTCCACGGTTCTCTTCCTTCATTTTAACTAGTTAGCCCTATGAGGTGGGTTAGGCTGAGAAAAAAAATACTGGCTCAGAGCCATACAATGAAATTCAATTTTGCATATAAAGCAGGCACAAATCTACTTGGTGCAGTTGTGGATGAAGCAAGAATGGTGAACATGTGGACCTCCGGATGTTGTTGGCCTTCAACTTTCACCATCTGGATAAGCATTGATAATGCTGAGAGATCATGGAAGTTGTAGTCCAGCATCTGGGGGGCACATGCTGCTCACTCCTGGCATTACATGTTGAAAAGACTAGGTGTGAAAAAGTTGTTTTGGAGGTTAGGTATTTGAAAGGCCAGTGCAACTTGGTGGGTTGCTAAGCAACAGGAACAGCACCTCAAGAATGAAACTCAGCACAGTGATGCGCGTGGAAGCGGCTTATGGATTAGAGGAATTCTATATCAGGTAAAGTTTCTGTGTCTGTTTTGCTAGAGAGAGAGAGAGAGTGGCTTGGCTACGATTAAGCAGCTGAGGAAAAGACACAAGGAATTTACGTATGATTGTCAAAGTCTGTCAGAGGTTTAAACTGTTAATGTATCAACACTATATTAACTCTAACAAGATACTTTATTTCCCCATTTACTATAACAGATGTTACATTTTGTTTTATAACTACTGAGTCAGCCTGAGTTATCTAAAGTCACCATAATAAAGAGAACATTCTACCTTAAAGAGTTTGGTTCTGGGGAAAAAAACAATCAAAATTCTAGCCCAGTTACACAAAGGTTGTAATAGAAGGGTGGACCCAGGTATATTGACAGAGTGTCTTATGGGACTGGAACTGTCACACTAATCTGAGAGAGAATAAGAGCCTTTCACACAAGGGTTCAAAGCCTCACTTGGCCGTAAGGCTCACTGGATGATTTTGTAAATTTAGCCTACTACTTCACAGGGATGTTGGAAGGATAATAAGGGAAGCCAAAGTCCTCAGACCATATCATTTTAATTTTTTCAGATGATTTCTAGCAAGGGTTTGGGAGGGTTTTTGTCTGTAAACTGTCCTGAAATGATTCCAAACTATCCACAAATGTGACAGTTCCCATCTACCCCTCGCCCCCACAACCACAAAACACCTCTGGATTAGGTTGAAAAGGGCAACCCAGAAGATAACCCAGAAGTGACTATTTTGGTGATTTTTTTTTGCCTCAGAATTGCACAAGAGCTTCCAAATCATTTGCAAACACAGATGCTTACATCTCTTCTCCCTCAGAAACCTCCCACTTGCAAACTGCCCTGACAGAAAGCCTAGAGCAGTGGTTCTCAACCTGTGGGTCCCCAGATGTTTGTGGACTTCAGCTCCCAGAAGCCCCAGCCACTATGGTCAATGCTCAGGGCTTCTGGGAGCTGAAGTCCACAAACATCTGGGGACCCACAGGTTGAGAACCACTGGCCTAGAGGGACATGACTTCCAGCTTATTACCAATAGATCAGTGTGGTCCCTGGGGAAGGATACTGGCATTTGCTTCCCACAAGCTGCCCACCCTGGCATAAAGGAAATTAAATGCCCCAATTCAGCCTCTTAAAAAAGAATCACAGTAACTGTTAGCAGAATCTGGTCTGTTGGTTTTAAAAAGGCCACTTTTAACTAACACACACCCTATTCACTTCATTTGTTGATGAGGTGAACCCTGGCACTGAAACAATTGTCACATCCCGATACATACGTAATGTTCATATCCACACTGACTCCTGGCACTCCTCTTTCAGTGCACAGTAAAGCCGCTGTCGACACAACATCAACAAGTGTTGCTGTCAGCCCTCCATGCAGAGTTCCTCCACGGTTTGTGTGCTCTTCCGCTACTTTCATTTCACAGACAACTTTTCCAGGGCTGGAAGAAAGAACCTCCATCTGGAAGCAGGGAGGGAAAGAAGGCCAACTCTGTTAAGTCCTAGTAAGCCTTCTGCAGACCATGAAACTGAAACACAAAGCTTGTTGATTTTACACAGTCCTGCAGGGCTTGGGAAAAATTACCTTTTTAGACAACTACATCCAGAATGTTGGCTGAAAGATTCTGGGAGTTATAGTCAAAACAAATAATTTTTTCCCCAAAGTTTGTATATGCACATGAGCACACATACATATAGACAGTTCTACACACAAATGCGCACAGGTACTCTGCCTGGCAACAGACCTCTGGGAGGCAAGCAGGTAGTGGGAACCTAAGGCAGCAAACAGGGCAGGACTCCAAAAAAATGGTGTGGTATGGAAGGCTCCTGCTTAGGAGGCTAGCCAGCCACTTCTTATTCCGTGATATTTTATTCTAGAACTCTTCCCCACTGATTTTCTACTTTCCTGACTGCTGCTTTGATTAGGTTGCACAGCCTGTGGGAATGTTTCTGGAGTCTGTGTTTTCTTCATTAAGTTCTTTTGCACTTCTGCATTTGAGCTGACACTTACCTCTTTGGTGTATATGGTGCCAGGCTACAGTAGCGGTTGGTGCTCCCATGTCAGCAGGGTAGTGAATCCACTCCAGTTTTTTCCCCTTAAATGTTAAAAGGAGCTACCCTTTAGCCTTTGGAGTGTGACAGGGTCCAGCAATTTAACTCCTTAACTAAAACTCAGTATTTACCACCCCACTGATGTGGGAACCACCAGTCACCACTGCCATTTGGGCATCTGGAAAGTGAGTTCACTGTTCATATTGAGGATTAAAGCACCATCAAAACAATAACTTGGTATCTACAAACCAATCTGACAGTGTGTATTGGGAGCGGCTGTACTCTTGTATCCATACATCCCACCTCCCATTTTGGAGATGGGAAGAGACTTTTCTTACACTGCTTATCTTTGAAGAAGCCAGAAGTGGAGCTTCCATTGTTCCAAACCCCTTGCAATTCAAAACCCCAAGCCAGCAGTCCTGGATTCACCTCTGAGCCCTAACGTCCAAGGTGCAAGGATGATAAGGAAGGCTGGACAGCATTCACAGTTCACTTGGAATTTTATCCTCACATCAAGTCAGATGTCCCTGGTAACACTATCGTGCAATGTTTAACCAACCAAAGACTGTTGCCCCTTGTTCTAATTAAAGTTTGGACAATGCTTTTTTAAAAATATACCTTATTTGAAAGGCAAATAAGGTTCCTTACACTTGCTTATTAGTTACAGGTATATTTTCTACCTTGCTCCAATGAGCTGAAGGTAAGACACATAGCTTTCTTCTCTCAGCAATGCCTGAGTGACTGCAAGACTGGCTCAAGGTCAACCAATCAGTTTTGTAGCTCACTGCATCTTTGAGGGCCTAGTCCAACACTGTTAAAAATGCTACTTATAACTGGTTCCCTGCAAGCTATGGTGGTAATCAAACGCATATAGTGGTGGTCCCTTTAACATCTAATTTTACATTTATTTTACTTCTGTATGTCATTCTCCACCTCCAAAGGAAATGTAAAGGTTTTAGATATTTTGGATAAATCATCTTTAACTGTATGCTAAACTTCTGTGTAATAGATTATTTTTGTATTCTACATTTGTGGCTTTGAGAACACTACCTAACGGTTATTGGAATGTACGAGTTTGGACACATGGTGTTGTGGTGGCAGCAGTTATTCAAGGGTGGTGGTGTCCAGCTGGGGGTTAGATTAATAAGCTCTGCACAGAAACCGAGAGATCATCTAGTAGGTCCCCATATTTAGTGCCATAGTGGAATGATAGGAGGACATCCTCACATTTGGTGGCAGTGGTGGGACAGGTAGATGACCCTCATAATTTGTTGGCAGTGGTGGGATAAGTGGAAGCTGTCACAGTGCCCAATTCCCAACCCTGTTTTAAACCAAGAGGCTTCCAAAATGAATGCATCCAGGCCTAGGGCATTAGCCACAAAGAGGGAACGGAGAAATGTGAGATTTAGAACTTGCAACCTATTTATTGCACAGTAATCCTGTGTTCAGTGTGCATGAAGTTGTGTGTAAACAAAAGCAGAATCGCTTCTGCGACATCCCCCTCAGGAGCATAAGAAGCCAATGCTTTCCACGGTCCGTTAGCGATTACTTTGCTGGCCCAAGGTCACCCTGACAGGTCAGGAAGAGCAGCAAGGCGACCGCGCCGTCTGAAATCCCAACCTCCATCATGTCGCCGCAGCTTTTTGGACAACCCTCTATGCATGCAAGGAAGTAATCTGTACCCCCAAGAAATACCATGCTGTCATAAATGTTTTACCTTTGGAGGTCTCTTGACTGTATCATCTACAACCCTGAAGGAATTCAGGAAGGCTTTTTTTTTCTTTTTTAAAGGCAAGGGTCTCCATTCAGCAACCCACCCCCGCGTTATCGTTACCTTATTTAACACTCGATCGAAGCCTGGCGACTCCGAAAGCGCTTTCATCACCTCGCGAAGGGAGGGGACCGTGAGGCGGCTCATGCTTAAGCCCTGTGAGCGAGCCGCCGGCCAAGATTCCCCCGCCAAGCGCGGGCAGGTTAGGACGATTTCCGAGTCCGAAAAGCCAACGGAGGCGCGGAATAGTCTTGTAGCAGAAGCTGCGAATGCCAGAGAAGGAGAAAGCCCACGCCCGGGTCTAAAAACCAAGGAGCGCCGCCGAGCCCCGCCAGCGCGCGCTCCCGCAGCCGGCGCTCCAGGACGCGCTGCCTCCGGTTCCACCCGCCGAAGGTTCGCCTTCCTGGAGCCACGCCCACCGCACCTATTGGCTCAGGAGGCTCGGCTGTTTCTCGGGCGGGCGAGGGCCGCCGGGACAGGGACCGGTGCGCATGCGCTGCATTGGAACGCCGACGGGGCGTGGCCTCTTATTGGCTCTGGAAATTGGTGGCGGAGCTGTTGAGACGCGGCTGCCGAGATGGAAGTGGGCAGTATGGCTCAAGGGGTAGAGCAGGCGGTCCCAGAGGCAAGGAAGGAGGCGCAGCAGGCGCCCTCCTTGGAACCTTCTGAGGAAGAGCGGGAAAAGTTGGAGAGGTCCCGGAAGCTCCTCTGCGCAGACTTTGCGTCCATCAGCGGCACGGACGTCGCTGTTGCTCAGTGCTATTTGGCAGAGAATGACTGGGACATGCAAGTATGGCTCTTACCTCCCCCGCTCCTTTCTCATTCTGACCTAGAGGTCACAACCTTTCAGTTCACGGTGGCTTTAAACGAGTTCGGGGTCAGTTCACAATCCGGCTGTTTGGCCTTTGTGTCAGAAATGGCTGATAAGACTCATAAAACAATTTAACACAGGGTCGGCTGAAGCATCAGATGTTTATTAATTCCTCTCTGCAGAGCCGGGTGCCTCCCTAGAGAGAAGGACCCCCCACCATGAAATCACCCACATTTTATTCTCGATGCAAGTTTCCTTCCCCTGGGACCTAATTGGCCAGGATCCCTAGAGGTCCCAGCCTATCAGAATCGCCTAAGAAGTTACATGCCCCCTTCCCCACATTTACAGTATATATGATCACGCACATAATCACGCTTTTCCCTCGTGCTTCCTTAATTCTCATTAGTAATTTCAAAATGCCCATCAAACAGATTCTAACCTCCCATTTCACTAAGCAGTCCACATTCCTGGCTCCTCTTGCTTTATCAACCTTTGACTCCTTCCTTCAGAAGCTCAGAAGGGAGTATCTTCTCAGCACCCTACTATTGAGTTCTTATCTCTTTCTGTCTGGTTCCTTTTGCACCAAGGTCTCCTTCAGTTGCCAGTTTCTAAAAATATGCCTCTTAGACTTCATTATATTACTGGAGCTCAAATATAAAATATATGTGTAAACATATCTAAAATGTGTCACACTTATAAACTAATACATACATGTTAATAATACTGCAGAAACTAAAATATATTTTATTTCTCTCATTTGTTTTCCAGAGAGCTCTGAATTCTTATTTTGAGCCTCCCCTTGAAGAGCCGGCCGTGGACACGACGCCCCAGCCCCCCTGCAACGGAGACCGTGTAAGTTACTAGTGCGAAAAGCTTTGGCCTTTACTTCCGAAGAAGAGCGTGCTAAATAATAATAAACAACAACGACAACCTAGTTTAAAAACTCATCATATGGGATTTGGTGCTACAGCAGCAGGTCGTGGCTCAAGTATTTATTTCCTTTTTGCTCTAGATCAGTGGTTCTCAGCTCTGGTCCTCTAGTCTAGATGTTTTGAACTTCAGCTTCCAGAAGTCCTGCCCAGGATAGCCAATGGTGAAGGATTATGGGAGTTGAAGTCCAAAAAAGTTGGAGGATCGAACGCTGAGAGCCAGTGCTTTAGACGGTGATAGACAAACTGTGGCTCTTCAAATGTTTTTGGAATGTAGTTCCCATTAGCATTCACCACTGACTATAATGCTGCCTAGGGATGATGAGAATTAGGATCTAACAATATCTGGAAGAACATGCTTTGCTCATACATGTTCTTAGTGGAGGGGTGTGAATTGCATAACCAACCAGCTGACAGTGGATTGCAAATTCCAGCATTCCTCACCATTGCCTGTGCTGATTAGGGCTGCTGTTCACCATCAACTGGGGAGCCACAGAGTTCCCAAACAAAACACATGTCTCAAACAACATGTGTGGCCTTGTCATCCTCATTGGTTAGGCATGACTGTATAAAAATATTGATGCCCTTTTATGCCTTCATTGGTCAGTGAACAGTTTCTAAGTGATGTGTCTTAAGCTGGTTCTTTTGTACCCTTTCCCTTCTCCTATGTAGAGACCAGAAAAGGAGACTCCCTGACTGGGGAAGAGGAGTGTAAGCCTTCCTGCAATTTATTCCCTTAGTATCAAACTGTAGCATGACAGGGCCTACTTCTTTAACTCTTAGTTAACTCTTAGTATGCTGTTAGTGTGCCAACTCCCCGATCTGATAAGGCACCCTGTCACTTCACACACAGCTCTGTATTCCCCTTTATAACACCATCTTTCTGTAGAAGGGTGAGGACTTTCAAAGGTTATATAAAATCCATTTATAGTTCCATGTTAGTGTGTCTTCTGTGTGTCTTTAAATACTGTATACCACTCTGCTGAGTCAGTGCTTATAAAGAATAAACTGTAATATTTATTAAGATAACGCAGAGAACAAAGTATTGGAGTTCATATCTAAGTCACAGTTAATACAATTCTTCAGAGTTCTTTTAGACAGTTTCCTCATATCTTCAAACACTCGTATAAGCATAAGTATCATAAACAGCCCTTTGGCTACACTCCCACCAAAGACTCAACCCCTAGTCTAGGTTATACTTTCTGGCCTGTTTCTATAAATGGTTTAATTACTGTTCTGCCTCTTTCTAGGCTTCCCTGAGAATTGAACCCCTTTCCCACCCAAGCAACCTCCCTGGCTAACTGAGGGACTTTATTCCAGAGCAATCTCTGACTGAAAGACTGACAAATGACAATCAGGGTTGGTCTTTTTATATCTTTCCCTCTCAGCCACCAGCCTCTCCCTCGCACTGTGGGCTGGGTTTCTCTCCTGGCAACCTGTTGCTAGGCTGCTCTGGCATTCAGGATAGCGATATACTCAGAACTTCATCACATTTAGTGCCCAAGTTTGCCTTTTGACAACCATTATTTCTAGTTATAGTGGAGAAGAAAAAAAAATCAAACTTGAAAGATTTATGTGTCAGAATGTGTATCAGAAACATATAATTGTCCTATATATTTTGAGGGTTAGAGGCACAAGAGCTCTGTGAAAGTGGAAAAACCACAAATACCTATAGGTCCACCCAAACCTTATCTAGAACACAGAAGAAAGTACAGTACAATCTGCAGATTCAAACCACTGCTGATTAAAATGTACAGTACACAATATATTTGAATCTGCAGCGGGGAGCATACCAGCTGCCCAGTTCTGCTTTCAAGGCAACAGGGTTTCTTTACAAGACAGAAGTGGGTGGCTACTAGGGCATGCTGCTGCCTGCATGCCTGCCCTATGCCATTTTTAATAGGCGGAGGCAGTGGCAAATAACTCACAAACAATGTTAAACTGGTAGATGTGGAGGACTGACTGTTCTACGCACCTAGTGTTCATAATAACACTGTTGAATTGCTACACTCTCTTTTGAATGTTGTAACTTACCTGTTCTTCCTCTCCCACTTCCTTGCCTTGATTCACCACATGTATTTGAGCATAGTCCCTGTGCTCACTTGTCTACAATAGTCCATGCAAACCATGATCCACTGCACAGAACAAAATCTCTGGACCACCAGTTCACAGTTCTGCCTGTTCTGTACTCCTGACTGGGTCTTCTGGAAGTTGAAGTCCAAAAACATGTGGAGGATCAAAGGTTAAGAACAACTAGATCATGTTGGGAAGCTGGGGGGGGCAGATAGAAGCTAATGTTTGCCTCCGTAAGGGCTGCACCCCCATATCCAGATGCACCAAAACTGACATGTAACTTCCATTTGCCATTTTGGTCTGATAGGTAGCCAAAGAAAGCTTTGGAGGGAATAGAGAGATTCTGGAAGGTGAGAGAGAACAAATACCAGCATTTGTGCAAGGTTTTGGATGTTTCTATGCAGTTTTCAAGCAACAATATTGACAATTTTTTTAAAAAAAAAACGGGGGAGGCTTCAGAGCTGACAACAGTGGGGTTTGGGAGTGGCATATGATCCACAGACCATATTTTCTCTTTCCATGCACAAGACCATGCCATGCTTCAGGCTTGAGGAAGCCATTGGTCTACTCTTCCAGCAGAGGCCTGAAGATCTTGAGCCAGAGATGAGTAACAAGATGCTCTTCACATATTTTAAACTTTGACTCCCATAGCTGTAACCAACACAGGTGGTAGCCAAGGATTATCGGAGCTATAGCCCCAAATGTGTGAAGGACATCAGGTTGCCTGCTCCATTTAGCGGCATTGCTGTTGCTCCAGTTGGTGTTCTGTGGCTTCCAAGTTCATGTCTGTCAGTGTCATACCAAACTGGTGTGGAAATTTTATATTTCCCACAATGCTTCAAGCATACTCTGCATTAGGGTGTTGTGGGGAACCTGGAATGGCAGTTACCTGGCTGATGTGGCATGGAAGTAGGGACCTGTGACTGATGTTGCTGGCATCCATATTTGACATATCTGGAAACAGAACTTATTTTGGGGGGACTACAATCCCCCTTCCAGAACTCCCCAACCAGGATGGCCTTTGCCAGCTAGGGAGTTCTGAGAGTTGTGGTCTTCTCTCGCCTCCAAATCTTTCCAAGCTTTGCCTAGAATTGCTTTTGGATTTCATATATAGCTCCCACCCTGTCAGGATCAAACTAAACACAGGCAAAACAAGCTTTACAGTTGTACATCTTCTTAAATATTATTTTGTTATAGTATGAATAAGTATTTCTTTGAAAAAAAATCTTTGAGGCAGTCAGTCTAACATGTATCTGTGCTTTCTAGTGTTGACCTTACTGATGATTCAACTGGCAATAGTGTAGCTGCTGCTTTTGAAAAGGCGGGACCCACGCCACCAGAAGATGACAGCACATTTTCTTTAATTACTTGGAATATAGATGGCCTGGATTTGAATAATCTTCCAGAAAGAGCACGAGGAGTCTGCTCGTATATTGCTTTGTAAGTACTCATAGCAGCTATCCTATAGACGCTTACTAGGAAATGTTAAGCTTCTTTGAAAGGACTGTTGCTATTATTATTTTTCAAATAAAAGAGCACTTGACCAAGTGAAAAATAAGAGATAAGATCAGGTTCCAGCATTGATCAAAAATTTATAGGTGATTTGGAGTATTTCCAAATTATGCTTTAATTTTGTGTTTGAACAGAATCGTTGTTATATATTCTACAGAATGCAGTCAACAACTGAATTTAGATCTCAACAATTATTAAAATAATAAACCTTTTTGGCTAATGATGTATTGTTCTATATTGGAGTAAAATCATTTCGAGGAACTTCTTAAATTAATTAATCAAAAATAAAAGCTAAGACTGCCCTCTATTCCCTTATTCAAATCATTGATAAAAGTGTTGAATAGCACTGGGCCCAGGACAGAACCCCGTGCACTCCAGTAGTCATTTCTCTCCAAGATGAAGAGGAACCATTGGTGAGCACCCTTTGGGTTCAGTCAGTCACCAGTTACAAATCCACCTAACAGTAGCATTGTCTAGCCCACATTTTACTAGCTTATTTACAAGAATATCATGGATGACCTTGTCAAAAACCTTACTGAAGTCAAGATATGCTGTAGCCACAGCATTCTTTTCATCTACCAAGGCAGTAATACTATAAAACAAAAGGAAGAAAAAAAAGAGAGAGAGAGTCAGTCTGGCGTGACTTGTTGTTTTCTTTCTGATAAGCCACCGTGGATATCATGAGAGTGGTAGCAAGTGATGATTTATGTTTGGAAAAGAATACTCACCGGAGCCTTCTTACCGCCTTCTGTCAAGTGGAACATTTTGCAGTGACTGCAGTTCAGTCGGAGCCATAGTTTGATGAGGGCCCTTGTGCAAAATATTTTTTTGGCATAGGGGAGAGAAGGGCCAGTATAGTTTGTATGTACATCAGAATTTAGTTACAGACCCTTCAATCTTTTTGATTAGGTTTTTAACAGTTTTATGCTAATATGGATTTTGGAAGCCAAAAACCAAGATGTCTTCTGGTCTTGTAAAAATTACACAGCGTTCTCTTAGATCAGTGATCCTTGCATAGTCTCTGTGTCTGCCCCCACTCTCCCCCCATAAGTTAACCCTTTCTCTTTCATATCCTCCAGAATCCATAGAGCTGAGTGAAATACTAGATTAAAGGATTTGGCATGTTTCTCTCATACCATATAGATTCCCTGGGCCTGTGACACTTTTTGTCTTTGCTCTGTAGTGCTTTTCAGATTGTCTGCCCCTGCTGCACTAGGGGCATTTTCTTTCCCAAACATCTGTCCAACACTTCCCTCTTATCTAAAAAGAACTGGGTATAGCAGAGTGAGAACTTTTCACCCTGAACTATATTTCAGTTTTCTTTTGTCCTCTCCTGGAAGTAGGATAGTTAACACAATCTCTTTGATTGTTGCATCTCAACTCTTCCTGCTTCCTACCTCCCAAGGTCCTTTTCACACTTATAGAATTATAGTGCTATATTCCACTTGAACTGTCAGGACTCCATTTTATGGAATCCTGGGATTTGCAGTTTAGGGAGAAATATTTAGAATTGTCACCCAGAAAGTCTAGAGCCTCCTCAAATTACAAACCCTGAAAATTCCATAGTATGCAGCCGTGACAGTTAAAGTGGAATCATCATGCTGTAATGGTGTAGCTTGAAAGGATCCTTTATTTCACAGGACAGCAGAAAAAGTAAAGTCAGTTAAATTAGAGAAGAAATCTCTAGAGAAGATTAGGAAATGGAGGAAAGAACTTGCAGTATAGGCCTATTCTCTTTCTAGAAGTCTTGTATGCTTGTTTTCCACTGTTTTACCTGGGCCTGGATAGGGGTGGCAGGTTGCCTGGGCAAGGCACCAAAAAAAAAAACAAATTGGGCAGTGCAAAAAATAGTGTTGCCATCTGTGCAGTTCTAGGGACTTTATGAGTTAGTACATGGATCCCAGTACTTTGCATTTTTTGGTTCTGTGGTATGGCCACCCATGGTTCAGTTCAGATGCTCTGGTATGAGTCATGAAGTGTTTGGAAACTGGATAACATGTATAGGTGTAAATGATCACCCTTGTTGTTTTAAAAGAGGGCAGAAGACTCCACTCTGAAAAACAGCAGTGTTACAGTCATTCAGGGCCTTTCTGCTCTGCGCTGTTATAGTGCTGTTTTTCCACTTTCAGCGTCCTGTGGAATTCTGGGATTTGTAGTTTACTGAGTCTAAAGAGCTCCCTGGCTGAGAATTCTGAAGGCCCCTCCCTAAACTGCAAACCCCAGAATTCCATAGGGTGTTGAAAGTGAAATAATAGCACTACAACAGTGTAGTGCAGAAAGACCCTCAGAAGTATCATAGCAGAGTTGTATAATGGCACAGCTAAGCTGATTAGAATCAGTTACAGTGGCCCTTTTTGCTTCATAGTGTTATGGTATGTTACCTTGTGTTCCATTACAATTTCCCCTTCTTCATTTAGATACAGCCCAGAAGTTGTTTTTTTACAGGAGGTTATTCCTCAAGTTTTCAGCTATCTACAGAAGAGAGCAGTCAGTTACGCAATTATTCCAGGTAAAATGAAGTTGTTATAATAATTGCAGTATGCTCAATGCAGCCAACACTGCCCTTTATTCTTGTCGTTTTGTTAAAAAGACTGGCACAGTTGTTGGGAGGAAAGCCTGTGGAGGATGGGTTGGCTGCAAAGTCTGAGTT
The DNA here is from genome assembly GCA_948472985.1 of Iguana delicatissima. Classification (NCBI taxonomy): domain Eukaryota; kingdom Metazoa; phylum Chordata; class Lepidosauria; order Squamata; family Iguanidae; genus Iguana; species Iguana delicatissima. Next base: position 787,883 of record CAOKZL010000081.1, on the reverse strand, counting down.
GCTTTTTGTACTATATGTTTAAGAATCTTCTAGCTAGCTGGGGATTCTGGGGCCTGTAGTCCACCAAGTTCAGACCTAATATTAATTTTTGAGACCTCAATATGTGAATGCCTCAGCTACACACTACATTATATCTGAACCTGGTCAAACTGAGGTAGGTGTTATCTGTGGGTTTACCTAATCAAGTTAAAATACTGTTTTATGAAGCTGGCTTATTTCAATAGGCCATAGATTAAGATTGGTTCTAGTTTAATGCTGGGGTGTAACATTGAACTGCCATGAGTAGAAAACAGTGGGCTCAGTTCTAGGCACACCTCAGGCTCCATTTTTCATTAGATGGAATTTTTGAAGGAGGTATCATTAACGTTAACTTCTTCTTTTTTCTGCATCTCTCTCTCCAGGTAATACAGAGGGCTATTTTACTGCCATAATGTTAAAAAAGTCAAGAGTAAGAATTATAAAACATGAAATAATACCTTTTCCTACAACCTCCATGATGAGAAATTTGTTAGTAGTACATGTGAGTAAACTATACTTTTAGTTTATGGATAAAATTTGTTCTAACATTAAAAGTCATCTGAAAATTGAGTTAAATTGGTCAATTACTGGGGAAAAACTGATTTTTAAAAATTTGCCCTTTTAAATGTGTAAACCATTTATTTATTTATTTTATTAGTTAGTTAAAGTTACATAATACACAACACAATACATAATACATAATGAACATAGACTTACATATCCCTTATACCCATAATTTCTTAAAATTAAATCGTAAGTGTTCCCCCCACCGGGACCATTAGAGATATAGCCACTTCCATTCCCTTCATGTGGTTCCATTCCCCTTCCAAAATTGTAATGATTCTTCTGTTGGTGTACTTCCTTTCCTCTTTATTAACACATAATCAATACATTCACCACAAATATCTATAAAAATATCTTTTTAACTCCCCCTTCTTTACTTTAATATTACAAGTCAATTTATCATTAATAGCTATATCCTATACTTCTTTATACCATTCATTTAAATGAGAGTCCTGCTTTATTTTCCCATTCTTAACTATCCTTAATAAAATAGAAATAAATTTTCTTGTTGGCCACTTACTTTATTCCTTATCAAATATTAATAACAAAGTTAACTTATGATTTAACTCTTAAGTTTTGATTAGTTATTTCCTTTATCTTTGTAAAAACTAACCACCAAAATTTCAGTACACTTTCACATTCCCACCACATATGAAAGTAGGAGCCAATTTCTTGGCAACCCCTCCAGCACAAATTGGAGTGATTAGCATTTATTTGACTTAATTTTGACAGGGTTAAATACTGTCTCCAAATTAACTTATATATTTTTTCCTTAATTTTTACAGATATAGATCTCAATATTCTCACGTCCCATATTTTTATCCAGTTCTCAATATTTATTACTTCTCTTAAATCATGCTGCCATACTAATTTAAGTGCATCCTGTAATGTGTAAACCAATTTCACTTCTGCTTTTATCACTGGTTAATCATTTAATTTTGTGTTTCATCAAAACTTAGCATAGCTGTTCTGAAGGATATTGGGAAAATTGTGATTTTTTTTTTCAAGCGGAAGTTACCATTCACTGGTAGAATGAAACCTGTATGTAAAGACTTCTTTTTTATGTTGCTGTAATTTAGCAAAATGGAATTGAACTAGCCTTTTAAAAAATGCACCCTTATCTTGCAGCCAGTAATATTTTTTTTAAAAAAAATGTATTAAAATGGGATCCCAACTAACTTATTCACTCAAGTATTGGTTGGTTAATTGACTAATTATAGTTTGCATGCTTACCTTTTTGCTATCTTTTAAGCAATAGCATTTTGCTAGGTTAAGCCCTATACAGAAGAAGCCAAAACCAACATGACTTTCTGTATCCAGAAGGTTTCCAGCCTAAAGCAGAGAGGTCAGGAACCTAAGATAGAGATAAGCCTAAGACCGAGGTAAAAAATATGTATCCTAAGGATTTTCCTGGATTACAGCTTCTGTGACCCCTTGCCATTGGTTTTGTTGGCTACGGCTGAGGAGAATTATAGCCCAGCAACATCAGAAGGGCTGCCCCATCCATAACAAGTCTTAGAAAAGACCTTACCTTTAGGCTAATCAAAACTACAGGGCTGAGTTTGAGGAATAGGGAAGAATTACCTAATATTGTAAGGGAAGTTGACATTATAATATGGTAGCCCCAAGCTGCATGCAAGAAATGTAATGTTTATGATTTGCAACTTATTCTTTTAACAGGCAACTGTCTCTGGCAATGAGCTCTGCCTTATGACTTCTCATCTAGAGAGCACTAAAGGCCATGGTGAGGAACGATTAAACCAGTTGAAACTTGTGCTGTCAAAAATGACAGAGGTTCCCGAGTCCACTACTGTGATCTTTGGAGGAGATACAAATCTGAGGGACAAAGAGGTGGAGTAAAACTGCTTGAGGTTTTCTTTTGTGACTATTTTATAAAAGTCATTTTTAGCCTTACAGCCATGCCTCAATTAATGAAGTGATTTTGCTCCTGATCCTTACTTCCTTAAGAGAAAATTGGGTATCAGCAGCAGAAATAACATGGAAGGAATAGGGGTAGGTTCCTACACTACAAAAAAAGAAAATCAGTTGAACATGTTTCAGCAAACTTTTTATTCAAAGCTAATACACACATGTGAATTGAAACAACCAGGTCAGGTAAACCTTGCATAAGTAAACAAAACAGACAACTTGAAAGCATTTTGCAGACTGCATCCAAGAATGACTTTTTCTTTCACCACCTGCCACTTTTCTTATGATTTCCATTTTAATGGCAAAAGTTACAGATCTTTGCTTTTTAACATGCTGGCAGGAGCAAGCTTATCTCTCTCCCCTTCTCTCTCTCTCTTTTGCTGTTCATGCAGGCTCAGATTCTGGAAGCAGATACTGTTTACCTAGCCTCCTGTAAAGAGGCACACACATCTACAGTAGGATCAGCTAGAGCACAATCATGCTCTTTACCAGTTCAAGCTTTATTGCATTGTTTACTGCAGACATGCTGCTGCAACTCAACACTGAAAGTCTTGGTTTCTCCAGCCCTCCCTTTCCATTCTCCCAATGATGACTGTTAAAAAAAGTCCAGCTAGACAGAAAGGAGGAAGGGGGTGGCTGCCTGGGAAATAGTGAAGATTTTATAAAAAAGCTTTACTGTTAGAGGCTTTGTCAACTGAGGTATGCCTGTATCTGCATCTCCTGTGAGTGTGCCAGTGGTGGAGAAACTATGGCACCATAGTTAACACTTGTTAGTACTGCTCAGAAGGAGGCATGGTAAACCTCTTTTGAATGTCTTTTACCATAAAAAGCTTATGATGAGATAATCCAAAATGAAACAAGAGATAGTGCTGAAGATACAACTCCCAGGTTGTATGGTGCTCAGTGAGTTACTGGGGTACAGCAGAAGACAGCTACGAGTAACACTGTGGCTAATGATGCAACTGGACTCAACCCAAAAGGACATTTATCTGTTGACATTCTCAAAGGTGAAAGGAAAGACCAAAACTGCACAACATAAATTATAGGAATATGCAATGTGCAAAGCTTGAATCAGGGGGAAGCTAAATGTAATAAAACAAGAAATGGAATGTATAAACATTTCAGTACTTGGGGTGAGTGAGCTAAAGTGCACAGGAATGGGACATTTTGAATCAGTGAAACCCAGTGTTTTACTCAGGAAATGAAAATCTAAAGGTGGGGTGGCATTAATAGTGAGGAGAGATGTAGCAAGGGCAGTCAAAGGATATAATGCAAAGTCTGACTGAAACATATCAATAAGACTTCAGGGAAAACCCATCACTATAACCATAATCTAAGTTTATGTTCCAACTATAGAAGCAGAAGAAAAAGAAACTGAAAGATCCTGTGCTGAAATTGATCACACACCAAAGCAAGAATTACTGTTAATTATAAACAATTGGAATGGATAAATAGGAAACGGAGCAGAATCAAAGATTGTAGGAAAATTTGTCCTAGGGTAAGAAATGCAGCAGGAGAGCAACTGACAGAAATTTGGGGTGCTAATAGTTTGTTTATCACAAACACATTCAAGCAACCAAAGAGGCAACTTTATACCTGGACATCACCTGATGGTCATTCTAGAATTCAAATAAACTAAATAATTAGATGCAGAATATGGAGAAGCTCCATTCTCTCTACTAAAATAAGACCAGGAGCAGACTGTGGCACAGACCCTGAACTGCTAATATCTAAAGTACAGTACAGAAGAACACTAAACCAACCATCATATCGAAATACAACCTGAAGAACATTTCTATTGAATTTAAAGATAATACAAAAAATAGATTTGAATACTAAGGTTAAGATTGTCCATGATACTGTATTTCCAGTTTCTGTGTATGGTTGTGAAAGCTAGACAGTGAAGAAAGTTGATAAGAAGAACATCAACTTATTTGAAATGTGGTGCTGGAGAAGAGTACTGTGCATACCATGGACTGCCAGAAATACAAATAGAGCAAATCAAGCCAAGATGACTAAACTGAGACTGTCATATTTTGGACATATCACAAGAAGACATGACTCATTAGAAAAGACAATAATGCTTGGTAAGGTAGAAGGCAGAAGAAGAAGAGAAAGAGGGTACTGTAAATGAATACACTCATTCAAGGAAGCCAGAATCCTGAGTTTCAAGACAAACAGTGCTGTTGATGGCTGGGTGACTTGAAGTCTCTCATCCATAGGGTCACCATAAACTGAAGTCAACTTGTTGGCAGTTAAAAACCAACAAGTGAGTAACAAGAAACTTACACATGCTTTAAGTAAGATTATTCACAATTCCCTCTTACCAAGTACTAAAATGGAGCAAGCTAAATGTTACTTGTTGTCACATAGCCATTTATTGTGGTTGCACATCCTCAGATAGAAGAGTATTGCTAAATGGGAGTGACTTCCTAGGCCCATCATTCATTCTGGTGGATTACTGATACTTTTATGATAATAATGGTTGGCTCAGTCATATCATACTAACTAAACACTAATTTTATTATTTACCTTATCAAGCTTGCTTGGACTTGAATGTCTTGAGTATCTGTAAATTTAATGTAGTCAGAACAATGATGGGAAACATTATTTTGTGGACTTTACTCTTAACTTGAAATACACTTAAAGAGCAAAGTCACGTGGGGTTGCTTATTTCTTTCCATATTTAGCAGAGCTTGTTCATTCACACAAGGCAGAATTCCCTAGTTTGGACAATGAGTTGAGTTCTGTCTTAAATCTGTCCCCACCCAAAGTCAATGCTTGATGAGCAGGAGAAGCACTCAGACTCAGTGCTTACTTCTGGCTTCATGAATTGTGAATATCTGCATCAGGTCATTAAGTTGAGAAGCATAGCAAAGGTGGGTACGGGATGATTTAGTATGCGCTTGGGAAGAAAACATAATGTCATATGGAAATTACAGTCTTTGATCCTATGCCATTTTGACAAGATGTTTCTCAGGGTCCCCATCTCACTGAAAAACATATGAGAAAGTATAGAACTGATAGTTAGAAACTTAAAAAAAAATCTTATTAGTACCTATGCTATTCTTTCCATTTTTCTCTAACTCTTTCCATTTCCATTTTTCTTTCCATCAGGTTGCTAAAGTAGGTGGGTTACCTAATAATATTCTGGATATATGGGAGTTCCTGGGCAAGCCAGAACATTGCCACTACACATGGGACACAAGCCAAAACACTAACTTGGATGCACGATACAAGTGCAAACTACGGTTTGATCGCCTCTTCCTCCGAGCGGCTTCTGTTGGCGGGCAGATTATTCCTAGGAGTTTGGATTTAATTGGACTTGAAAAACTAGACTGTGGCAGATTTCCTAGTGATCACTGGGGCCTGTATTGTAATTTTGATGTGGTACTTTAAAAAAATGTTTTTAAGGACCTTCCCAACCTTCCCTTGCTAAATTTTAAACCATTTCCAAGATTTCTTCAGATTCACATTTCCAAGGAATTAATCCATTCCTTATGTTGCTTGTATCTTGCTTAATAAATGAGGTGAAACACCATTTTTATTTATGATTTTATTTTCTTTCAGCTTATGTGCTCTTTGAGAGAATGTTAACTCTCAAGCAAAATTACTGTTTTGCATTTTTATGTGTTTCATACACTATTCCCTAAATTAGAACAGAGTAATTCAGTACTTCTTAAGTACTCTTACATGTAAGTAATTTTGTGCTCAATAAAGATGGACTTCAAGGATTCTTCTTTGTGCCACAATTTTCAGTAGCTGAGATGGGAAAAACTACCATCTATCTTTTTGCCATGAACTGGTATTTATAGGATTAAAGATATATTGTTGAAATGTCCTACACTTGCATATCTGTGATGTAAGATGCTGGTGCTTCAAAATAAGGAAGCCTTGGGTGGAGGTCTTCATCACTGGACACTGATCAAAGTGCATTCACCAGTAGAGGGCCCAGACCCTGGAGCACTAAGCCCTGGAATCTGCTGTTACTACCAGTCCCATCCAATAGGAAAAGCTAGGAAAAGGGGCTAATGCTCTGCCAGATTCACCTTCTCCCTTTCGAGAGCTGGCATGGATTCGGCTCAAAGAGGGATCTGAATATAGTGACAATGGTGGTGAGAAAGGAATACTCAGATTGAGGGACCCAGTGGAAATATCTTGCCCAAGGATCTCCCAGAACCTGGAACCCATTCCTAAAATAGAAAATTAAGTAATTTAATAGAAGCAATGCTTACAGTATCAAGATAATTTTACTGATTAATAAGGACAGTGATGTGATCTGTCCCACTCAGACGACTCTGTCATCTCTGAATTTAGATCAGGGTGTGGTTGATTTTGCTAGCATCCATATTTGTTGTGAACTGTCCCAGTGGTAATCTAGTTTGCTTGGACTTGCATTGGCAAGTAAGTACTATTAGCTTTCCAAAAGACTTCTAGATGGGGAGGAACACTGCTTTAATTGGTTGATTGATAGAATGTTTATGTGCCTTCAAACCACCTCCAAGTTATGGCATTTTCATAGAGCAGTGGCTCTTAACCTGGGGTCCAGGGACCCCTGGAGGTCTGCGGAGCTCTGCTGGACAGCAGCAGCAACAGGGATGTAGCAGTTGGGGGGGGTATGGGTGCTGAAACTGCTTTCTCATTTGCAAACAAGGGAGTAATTTGGATGCATGCACACATACCCCTGCTACCACGTCCCTGATGACATGGCAGCAGGCATGTGGGCACCTAAATTTTGTTTCTGGAGACCAGAGTTGAATCCCCACTTTGCCATGGACACCCAGTGGGTGACCTCAGGCAAGTCACATTCTCTCAGCCTCGGAGGGAGGCAAAGGCAACCAATCTTGCCAAGAAAATCCTCATGTATATATATCTATACAAATAAAATTGTTGATTTGTTTCCATTTTTTTGTTACAGCACAACTATGTATTTGTTCTGAGGAGGTTGATTAAAGAGTCTATTGTGACTTACAAAGAACAGGAGATAAGTAAAGATCTGATGTTAATAATGTCCTAAGCGTATGAGATACATGAGCTACTCTTAAATTATACAAATTGAAAACCCTGCATTCTTGAATCTTTTCTAGAATTGACTGGGATTTAACTTCAGTGAAAACATACAGTGCTTATGATCCTACCTGCAGGAACAGACACTGTAAGAGTCTTATGGAAAATTTAATACTTTTGTAGTAGGAACTGAAGTGTGTGGGCAGATACAGCAGTGATGATAGCTGAAATATAATTACATATTTAAGAACCTGGGATCTGCTGTACCAGTGGTTCTCAGTTTTTGGTCCTCCAGGTGTTTTGGACTTCAGCTGCCAGAAGCACCAGCCAATCTGGCCTGTGGTCAGGGATTCTGGGAGTTCAGAACATTTAAAGGACCAAAGACTGAAAACCACTATGCTTACACCGTATTAAGGACAGTGCAGAAGCACCCTTTTAATTTCATTTTCAACAGTTGAGGGAAATGGCCCTGTTATGGAAAGGACCTGCTTCTAATCTGAACATATAGTCAAGAAAACAAGTTTAGCAGGTGGTTACTGTTATATTGATGAGATCATAGAAAGTCATTGTTAGTGTAATGTTGTTTAGCTTCGTCTGTTTTAGACTGTCTCTCTGGCTTTGCAGCCTTAAATGTGTTGGGATGTGATAATCTACTCTAAGGAGACCCTTCTTTACATTTGCAAAGCTTAAAATATTGATCAAATCAGTTTTAAACTTGCAATGCTATCATAATGTCTCTTTCCAAAGGAGCGCCAGCAGCTTCTATTAATTAGAACTTGGAAAACGTGCTCCTTTTTTTTCTGTACTGATGTAACCAAGATGCTGATTTCAAGATCTGCCTGAGCTCTTATACTTGCTCTAAAGTTCAGAGTAAAACCCAGAGTAGATTTAGCATACCACCAACAAAGGAGCCACCAGCTGTCAATGTGCAGTGCCTATAGATGGCTGTGTACCTCCCACCCTCTCACCCCAGTTCCCGAGATGTGCCTTTTTTCTGGCAAACCTCCAGGAGCTGCACTGCAGCTTTAAAATAGCTTAGCTTGCAGAATCCTTTTGCACTGTTTAACATGAAAAGAACTATTTTTCCAACCCCCTCTTCTTTTACTATTTTGGGCAGTCTGTGCTACCCACCCCCAGGGTGAAAATAAAGGACTTTGGACATGCAACAATTGTTCAGTCTATTCTACATATACAGTAGATTATTCCCAATCATTCCACTGTGGATGAGTTCCGTCATTTCCAATGTTGTTGGACCATCGGTCAAACCAGCCTGGGCAATGATGAAGGATTATGGGATTTGTAGTTCAACAACATTTGGGGAGCCTCACAGGTTGGGAACTCCCCTTTCTGGAACTCATTTCATAAAATCTAATCTTGGTTGCTCTGCACACATCAGAAGACTGTAAAAAATCGTTTGTAAATTGAACTATGATGGGCCTTTTACACCACAGTCCTGCCCAGGTGTACACAGATATAGCCCCATTGAGTTAAGTTTGTGTTATCCTGCACACAACGTAGATTATCCATTTGTTAGAATCATAGAATCATAGAGTTGGAAGAGACCCCAGGGGCCATCAAGTCCAACCCCCTGCTATGCAGGAGCACCCATCAAAGCACCCCCAACAGATGGCCATCCAGCCTCTGCTTAAAAACCTCCAAAGAAGGAGACTCCACCACACTCTGAGGCAGCAGATTCCACTGCTGGACAGCTCTGACGGTCAGGAAGTTCTTCCTGAGGTTCAAGTGGAATCTCCTTTCCTGCAGCTTGAATCCATTGCTCCTTGTCCTGGTCTCTGGAGCAGTAGAAAACAAGCCCACTCCCTCCTTGACATGACATCCCTTCAAATATTTAAACATGGCTATCATGTCTCCTCTTAACCTTCTCTTCTGCAGACTAAACATCCCCAGCTCCCTAAGCCGTTCCTCATAGGGCATGGCTTCCAGACCCTTCACCATTTTGGTTGCCCTTCTCTGGACACGTTCCAGCTTGTCAATATCCTTCTTGAATTGTGGTGCCCAGAACTGGACACAGTATTCCAAATGAAGCCTAATCAATGCAGAATAGAGTGGTACCGTTACCTCCCTCTATCTAGACACCATACACCTATTGATGCAACCAAGGATTGCATTGGCTTTCTTGGTTGCTGCATCACACTGCTGACTCACGTTCAGCTTGTGATCTACCAAGACTCCTAGATCCCTTTCACATGTACTACTATCCCATCACTTGTCCCTCATCCTATATTTGTGGATTCCATTTTTTCTGCCTAAGTGTAGGACTTCACATTTCTCTCTGTTGAAATTCATTTTGTTAGCTTTGGCCCAGCTGTCCAATCTGTCCAAGTCATTTTGAAATCTGAGTACTCTTGGGGTAATCGTGTGGCCTTCCAATTGCTGGACTGCAACTTCTAGTATCGTTTATGATTTGTTGTGCCCTTCAAGCCATTTCTGATTTATGGCTATGCTAATGCCAATCTGGGCTTAAATACCCTAAAAGCACTAAATACCATCAGATCTCGGAAGCTAAGTAGGGTCAGGTCTGGTTAGTACTTGGATGGGAAACTGCCAATGACACCCGGTGCTATAGGCTATTGTTTCTGAGGAAGGAACTGACAAAACCACCTCTCAGTATTTCTTGCTTGATGAGACACAAAGAAATTCATAAGATCGCCACTACGTCGATAGGAGAATTAAAGGCATGTGGACACACACGGCAAACCTATCGGGAGGTTTTGGCAAGATTTGTTCAGAGGGGGGTTGCCTTTGCCTTCACCTCAGGCCGAGAAAGTGTGACCTGCCTTCAGGTCTCCGCGTGGACTTCGATTGCTAGGCGGGGATTCGAACCTCGGTGTCAGTCAGAACCTCCTCACACTCCTCTCAAAGCAAGATTGGGCCCTTTGAAAGCCCTCCTCCGCTCCGCGCACGACCTGCAAGCAGCCCCTCCGCCGCCTCCGGTGAGGCGCTCCGACCTCACGCCTCAACCCCTCCCTCCTCGCGCACGCGGGGCCCCCCGCAACTGTCCCTCCGATGCATTGCGCAGAGGTGGGCGGAGCTCTCGCGGCGCCCCCTAGCGGCGGGGCTGGCAGGCGCCGCCGGGCAGCCAGTGGGCGTTCTCTGCACAGACTGGAAACCGTGGGGGGAGGGGGCGGAAAGCGACGCATTTTATTGTAGTTCTCTAGGGCGCGGGAGGACGACCGGACAACGATCGCTTATCCTTTCTTAGGCTGGGCAGTTAAATCCGCTGAAACCTCCCCGCGCCCCCCCGCGATTTTTCTTGATTTCTCGCCCTTAGCAAAGAGGGTTCCCCCCCGCTTCCACCGTCCTCTCCCTGTTGCAAGTCATTACGAAGGAGGAGAATGGAGAGAGGACCAGCAGCGGCGGCAGCGAGCAGCAGGCGGGGCGCCGGGGGAAGGGCCACCGGCCTCGACTAGGGCCGCCTCATTCCCGCCCGCCCTTCCTCCCCCCGTCCGCCGCCTCCAGGTAAGAAAATAGGAGCCACCCAGGCCGGACAGGTGTGGCGTTTTCCGTGGTCCACGATCGTCCGGGGAAGATTTGGAAACGGTGGATGATGGGGGCGGAGGGGGTTTTGTCCAGCGGCGGCTGGAGACTACGGGGAGGAGATGCGTTTGGTCAGGGCTTCGCTTTCTCTCTTTTTCTCCAGGCAAGAGCTCGGTCTTGCCTCCATCCTCCCTTCCCCTCTCTGGCAGACATGGTGATCCGCTGCGAAGCCGTCTCCAGGTTGATCTCTTCCTAAATACTGTGCGTTTGGAAAATACAGAATGCCAACGCGATGAACAGTGTCAGGTCTCTGCTCTTTTTCCTTCTACACACACAACCCCGCACTAGGGGGGGGGAGAGTGCATAAACGATAAATGTGAGTCTTCTCTTTACTACCTAGCAATTTATTTAAAAATAAAAAAGCCTTTGCTGCATCTTATTTTTGGCAAGAGAAGGGTTGATGCCTGGTGCATCTTGCGCACTCTGAGCAAAAAAATCGATGTTGCCAGTTTTTGTTCTGAAACATGGAAGATGTCGCTATCATTAGCATCGTGATCAACAATCGCATTATCAATCATTATCATGCTATTGCATTCGTCTTGCAGCAGCAGAGAACAAAATGCCCACAAGAGCAGCCGGGCTTATGTTTTCCCTTCCTACTGAGGGGTGCCAAATTGAAGAATCATGGCTGAACAAAAGTGAGTGGTCGTTAAGGGATGGGGACACTTTAAAAAAACCTTTTAGAAGAGACAAGAGGGGCGTCTCTGTAATAGTTTGCTGCCTGCTTCAACCTGTTGTCTTAAGAGATTGCAATAGCAAAGGACTAGTTTGTTTTGTGGGCAGTGTGTTCGGTGATGCTGACGTTGGCTCCCTGTTTTATAACCCCACGTCCTTCCTAGGACAAATCTTTGAAACAGAACAAAACCTTTGTGGAAAAGGCTTTAGCAAAAGAGGGAAGTGTCACACCTCCACAAGAAGAATTACAATTTTGGAAAGCAGAGTAAGCTGAAATATAATTGGCTCTGGGAATGGGTTCACATTTAGGGTTAGAGTTTATGGTTAATAAAAGGATCATACATAGTATTAGCAATAGGTTGAATATAGTTGAAAAGAATAGATTTAAGAATGAAAGTATTATAGCAATAATAAGTATAGGGAGAATGAGATTTAGATACATGAAATAAAAATATATAATCAATATGATATATAATATGTTGAATAAGTGTATGATGATAAAGGATCTGGAGAGAAATAGTAATGTAAGCTAGTTGTGTTGTGATTTTTCTTTTTTTCACATTTATGTTATTCACATGGTGTTTTTGTTTTATTCTGTTATGTATTGTTATTTTTTTCTTTATAATAATAAAATATTAAAAAAAAAGAAACAGAACAAAACCTGTAAGCTGAATAAAGAATGAAATGTATTGTATATATCCTTCCCTGTTTTGCACTTGATAAACTTGAGTATTTTAAAATGCCTCTGGGAAGCACCAATTAAATAAGAATTAGGGACTGCTGATATCCCACTGAGAGAGCCAATGTGGCGTAGTGATTTGAGCGTCAGACTATGACGGTAGAGACCAGGGTTCAATTCCCTGCTTGTCTATGGAAACCCACAGAATGATTTTGGGCGTATCACACACACTCTCAGCTCCAGAGAATCCCATAATAGATTTGCTTTAGGGCCTCTTTAAGTCAGAAACGACCTGAAGAGACACAACAACGCAACAATATCCCATTATGAGACTAACAGGACATGGACAGGAATACAGGGCAAAATTGAATTTGGTACTTAAAGTGGATTCTAATTCTTCCACTAAAATCCACAATCCCACTCTATCCTTCAGCACCTACCTGATCCATGCTACAAAGGTGAGCCAGAGGGCTTTCACCCCTCCAAGTAGATTTTCAGAGAGTACAGAAGGCTGTTTGTGTAGTTATGTGTGCATGTTAATGGGGGAGACAAATAGATGTAGCTTAAATATCCCATTGGATCCTGGCCACAGTTAAGTTATTATGTGTGCTTTTACTTTAGACAACTTCTTACTCTCTTTCTTCCTATGTCTATAAGAAAGATGTACACATTATAACTCTTAATTGCCAGGATAACTGCAAGCTCAATTTTGTACATCTTTCATTGAAAATAAGTCCCCCTGTCTTCAGGATCCTGGGTATAGGATTGCAATGTAAATTATATTCAACAAGGAATGCATAAAGTATTTTTGGGGGGGGGGTTCCTGTGTGCATTTTTATTTCTCATATTTTGACACTGGAATGAGGAAAACATCAATTGTAATATAGTTTCCATTTTAAATATTCCATTTGCTGATCCGTATTTAAACATAGGTCCCATCGTCTGATCTGTATCATGTTAACAGTATTCACAAATGCTAAAGCAAGCTACAAAACTTGCTTAGTGTCACTTGCGGAGAACACCCCAGGTGCTGCTTTTCTGGGGGAACCTTCCCTCTCAGCAGCTCCAGGCAAGCAATACAACCCTTTAAAAACCTGCCTCTGGTTCTCCTCTTCCTCCTACTCCACCAGCTGCTGCCCGGTCAGCTAAGGGCAGCTTGTGGCACAGTTTCTCAGCACCAGATACCTTGTCCTGATCTCCCTCCACTCTCAAGGAAGGAGGTGGATGCAAGAGAGGAAGTATAGGGCCACCATGACAACCCCTTCCTTTCCCTGACCCAGTTTGGACCCTTGGTGCCCATTCTCCCCACCATGCCTCAGTCCCTTTCCCATAGATGCACACACCTATTTTGATATTTGCCATTTTCCCACTTCTGCAAGGGTCTTGCAGCCTTGCCCATAGCAAATGCGGAGGGCTGACTGTAGTTGGCTTCAGTAGTATACCCTCAGAGATTATGGCTCACCTCAAAGACCATGTGATCCCATGATTCCTTTATAGGAAAAATAAAACATACGCATGACGTTTCTGTACCGAGCCAAAAGGGATTTCCTTTTCCATTTCCATGGTGGTGACAGGTCTTTAAAACAAGAGCTATCCCTTCCATTGAAGTGGACAGAAAAGCCCATCTAACAAGATTTCCATGTATATGATTGCAGTTCACCCTGAGCTATGGATCAGGGGCTGAGTTTGTTATTTTTATAACTGTCATATTGATCTTTGTAAATAGGGTACTAGATGAGAATTTTTGTGCTGTTGTCTATTGTACTTTGCATTATGTTTATTTATTATTGATTTAGTTAAGCAATACATTTCTGTGCCACCAGTCCCAGGATAGGTCACATATGAGTAAAAAAAGGAGCACAATTTTTGGAACTGCTGCACATACCAACGTAAGGGAGGTTAAAATCTTTCCATCAAGTCATTTTTTAAAAAAATAATTTTAGACCTCCCTCTCCCACCAAATGCAGGGGCTAAAGAGGACAGGGAGGGGTTGTATTATTGCTAATGGAGATTTCTCGCCTCTTTTTAATAATATCTGTGTGGTTGTAGCATGTTGATTTTATTTTTTAAAAGACTGGCAGAGTTTAACTCTCCTTGTTTCACATGTGTTGAGTCTGCTTTCTGGTTAAAGCTTAGGCCAGTTCTGCACTACACTGTTATAGCGCTATTATTCCACTTTTCAACATCCTATGGAATCCTGGGGTTTGCATTTAGGGAAGAGCAGTTAGAATTCTCAGCCAGAAAGCTCTTTGGTCTCAAACCCCATAATTTCACAGGATGTTGAAAGTGGAATAATAGCACTACAACAGCATAATGTGGCCCATGAGGTTGCATGCCTTCCAAAATCAGAAGAGGTTGGGTAGGTTCAGGATGTGCAGTGGGAGAGTAGTTAGAGAGGCATCTCTCTGATCAACATTAGGCTTGCTTAATTTGGTTGTGATTTTTCTCATTGCCTACTCAATTGCATATATTGTCTTACGGTTTATTTATATCCTACTTTTTCCCCAAAGCAGCTTAGAAAGACATGAAAAACACATGGATCAAGGATACTTAGCACTATAATGAAGTTTCTACAAATGAGAGTTGCTGGAAAGGATAAAACAAAATAAACTTAATTCTGGTTGTCTTCAGAAACAACCACTCAGGAAAAGTGGAATGTTGCCATTTCTTCACCTTTAGGACTTTCTGCCAAGTGTGTATCAAATGTGCAGTGAATGAATGTATACCATTTGGCCTGTAATCAGCGGTCTGTTTCCATGTGTGTTAAAGTTACCCTTGGAAATGTATTTGAACCTGGAAGCCTTCAAAAGCATAAAATTTTCCTGCACAATGGGGCTCTGTTTCTATTTAGCATGTGTGCCACAAGATGATATAAGTCCTGTCTTTGATAATGGTATTTTAATATCTCACCAGGGCAATTACAGTCTTCACTGGCTTTTAGTGCAATTGGCTCTTGGAACTGTACAACTTTTCAAAGCTTCTTCTTTTGTAGAACTTTCTCACTACTCGTGATAGCTTCAGCAATTGTTAACACAAACATTTGATTCAGCAACTGCCATATATTCTTAATGATTCTGTTGCAAGGTGGACTTTTAAGTGAAGCATCACTTTTTTGTTATTATCTAGATACTAAGCATTTGCAGCATATCTAATTGGCAGGCCAGGTATTTGAATATAATAAAATAAGATTCTTGTTGAACTTGATTCCTTTAATTCTTTCCTGTCCTGTTCTGTATCATCAAAAGATACCAAGATTATTTGCCCCTTGCTGCTGCTACTGTTGTCTGTATCATTGATTTATATTTTCTAGAATTAGACTATGACATGATATAAGCCCCAAATAGCTTGGGACCAGAGTCCTTGAAGACTTGTTTTTTCCCATTAGAGTCTGCCTAATACATGCAGATCTTGGAAACATTACTTTTTTGGTCATGACTGTTGGCTATTTTAGCTAGGGAATTCTGAGACTTGTAACCTCCCGCCCCTGCCAAAAAAATCCTTCTCAAAAATCTTCACAGACCCTTTTACACATATCTGTGTCTTCTGAGACTAGAGAAATCATGACCCAGAAACAAGGGACTGTGTCAATGGTAGCACCCAATTTATGGAGTACTCCCTCTCCCCAAGGATTTCAGAGATACTGCATTATTGTCTTTTAGACCAGTGCTTCTCCAGCTATCAGTTGTGGGGGACCAGCAATTATTATTTTCCAGCGTCTCAGGGACTGGCACCATATTTATGCCCATTTGCTACAGTTGTTTCTTTCTTTCCTGGAAACCTGACAGGGACAGGAACAGTCTTAAGAACTACCACTTTGAGTAGCACTGTTTTGGACTTTAATTTAAGGATCTTTTTATTCTTCAAGATTTTGAATAACTGGCTTGTGTTTCTGCTGAGTGTATTGATTTCCTGATAGTTTTTATTGATTGAACTCTGCTACTTGCACATTCTTTTGTATTGATCTAATTCATTCTTGTATTTATTAATTCACTTGGTCATCTTTGGTGATCAGGGATCCCACACAGGTGAATGTGTAGAATGCCTTCCAGGTGACCCAGCTGGCTGCCAAAGGAAGGACAGAGTGCTCTGGTCCTTTGTTTACCAGTTGGCTTCCAAACTGGCCACGGAGGAAGGGACTTCCTCTTTTCCCATTTCCATTCACTTCTCTGTTTCCACGTTTCATTCTAGGAATGTCTTATTTTACAAATAAGACATTTTTAAATTCTTTACAGAGGCTTAAGAGCTAATTCATATATTCAGCAGACACACATGGTCAAACTTTTACTTGCAGGATACCACTTCTACCTTGAACAGATGACTCTGTATGAGAGAAAAGAAAGAGAGAGAGAGAGAGAGAGACTATGGCCATTTCCACACTAGACTGTTATGGTGCTATTATTCCACTTTCAACATCCTGAGGTTTGCAGTTTAGGGAGGGGAGGCCCCTCTCTAAACTGCACTAACCTATAACTATTGCAGACATGGCCTGTATCTGATTTTTCCCCCTCTGAAAGGGTATGCCCAATAGGAGCTTTGCCACTTGATTCTACTGAATGTATAAAACAGGCACCAAGGAATGCAGGTCATTAGGCTTAATGAACAATAGCTGTTCAAAATTCTTGCTCTGTACCCTGGGGCTCAGGTGAAGTTGTCACATGTTAGGGTGCCAGCTAAAGTCTCTGTGAGTAGCAGTCCTTCTCCAAGTCTCTAAGTGAAAAGACATGTTCAAAACAACACATGATTTTTTTTTTACCTTAATTGTTCCCCTCTACATAACTTGTAGCTAATAATCAACTTAAACCAACACAAATAAGACAACGTTTGTGGGAGGAAAATGCTTTCTGTGTGACAATCAACAGTCCTTACCACACGGTGGTGATGCTGATGGATTGTTCATCTGTGGAATGTTTCCATGGCGTTACTTTGCAAAGGACTTCCCTTGCAGCTGTGGAGAATGACAGATGCAAGAGAACCATCTAATTTATCTTTTAATCTTCATTATTTCTGTCTATAGTTTATTCGATCTGCTACTGCAGACAGGGAGGTAATTGTACACTCTGGCCTACTGCATGCTCTGTAACTTTCTAATTAGTATTCATATCAGACCTATTTTTTTTTCTTTCTGTTACCAGACCTTCAGGCCCCAACAGGACATTGGATGGTCTCAGAAGAAAGTTAAAGTAAGTTTGCAAAGTCTCCACATTGCTGCCAGGAGCCAGGATTGGCATTACCTGCTTAAGGAAGAATGTCTTTTGCACTAAAAAGACTAGGAGCCCTCTGCTTAGTCTTGGGGGCTTTCACAGGTAGGATTGTGCTCCTGTGTTTCTACTATAAGGTTAATAAACTGTTAACTTCCTTCCAGTGTTTGCACAGCCAAGGGTTTCCACTGTGCACCAAAACCTTAACAATCTATATAAAAGGAAGAAATCTGGAATTGGATGTTTCTTGTCTTAATTGGAAGAGAACCCCGAAATGGCTAGTGAAATGAAGAGAGTGATAGAAGAAGGCCACAGGTGTCCTAGAATCAGTTCCAATGTGCTCAGTGAAAATATCCCTGTTACTATCCCACAGTCCTTTTCAGCATCTTGTGGTACCTGAATTGTTCCTAATCTTATCCTTCAAAGTCTATAGACAACAGTTTGCACATTTTGTGTGGAACACTGCTGAATTTAACTATATTCTTGAACTTCTACTTACTTAACATTTTCTTCCCTCTGATTCTCTTTTCTCATCCTCTAAATCTTCCTGAGGTAAATGCTATTTCCCCCTGCTGCAAAAGACTTCCAGTTCATAAGGGAAGAGGAGGATGTACATATTAATCACAAGAAAGTAACCCATGGAGAGGATGAAATCATATTCATTATGCACAGGAGCTTATAGCTGTGACTGAGATGAATTCTTGAATTTTCTGAGAGGAAGATTTTAATAAACCCTTTCAGAAGTTGCCTGAGATAAGCTTTTGCTGGAATTTGGTTTATGAATCTTTAGCACACACACATAGACACACAGATTGTAGTTTCCACTGCTCAGATGTGTGCAGTTAAAACTTTTGGCCTATTGTAGAATTGTAAACCTTTTTTCTGTAGGGCAGTGGTTCTCAACCTGTGGGTCCTCAGATGTTTTTGGACTTCAGCTCCCAGAAGCCCCAGCCACTATGGTCAATGCTCAGGGCTTCTGGGAGCTGAAGTCCAAAAACATCTGGGGACCCACAGGTTGAGAACCACTGCTGTAGGGGGAGTTGCATTCTCTCAGGGGTGGTCCACGGTGGGTATGGTAAAAATGCACTAGTAGTGAGCCAAAGCCCAGTGGATGAAGCAAAGTTAAGTAATACCAAACCTATTTCTCCCTTTTTCTCTGTTGCCCCTTCCTCATCTTCCTTCATGCCCAGAAGATTTCTGGGAAAAAATTGAGATAAAATCAGTCATGAAAATAGTATCTTTACATAAATTTTAATTCATAGCAGTCAACCAGAGACATATGTTGATAGAGAAGCCGTTTTTATCAAGGCTCAAAAGGAAAATGCAGATGGCAATTGTTTAAGAATATGTGTTTTGCCCTAAGGAACACACTTTTCAGTATATTGCTTCAAGCATATTGAAAGCACATCAGTTTTGCTGATTCACACAGAACAAAATGTGAAAGTGGTTGTGTCAAAATTGTGGCTTTTATGATATCATTTTACACTAGAACTGAATATCGCAGATGCCCTTTGGTGGGCTGTCCTCTGTTGGAAATAGCCTGTAGGGATAGATTAAATATTTGTATAATCTGATAAGGCTTCTGTCATGTTTACTGTTAGGGAACACATGTTGGATGGGACAGAGAGCATTTGACATGAAAGAGAAAATTTAATTGTGAGTAGGCTGTGTGAATTTGGAAGGATAGAGTTTTTTTCTTATAGAAAAAAAATACTATAGTTGGTGGGAATTAAGTTTCTTTGGAAAAAATTCTGAATGTCTTTTGACAGTTCTGGAACCCTACTTTGTCCTAATTATTTCTGCAGGTATACTGTAGAGCATTTTTGAATCTATTAGACACAAATATAGTGAAGAGCAGTTCTAGCTGTTGAAGTGCCTTGAGCAGTGCTCAGCTCTCCGTTCCCTCATTTTCCTTTTTTCATACAACCTTGAACCTTTTTACTTTGCAGCTTCCCTCTACAAACGTCATTGAACCACTCGTTTCAGTTTAATCTTCTGCCATATTTGCATAGATCCACAGAAACCTGCAATTCATGCCTCTCTGATAAAAGTCTGCATGGTTCCTGTGTATGTGTTTGTCTATGCCTGTCAGAGAGTGATTAAAATGACTATATTAATAATGTGAGCCACAGAAACATTATCTGCAAGATGAGCAAAAACGGGCTGGAATGGACCTTAAACTCCACCTACATGGTTCTTTCATTCACATGTACCAAATGTTGTAATTTCCACACCATTGTGGGTACATGTAGATAAGCCTGAGACATCTTACCCCAGAAATGGAGAGCAGAATTTGTATGGTTAAAATGTTGGACTGAGATTTAGGAGATCCAGGTTTAAATCGCAACTCTGTGATAAAATTCACTGGGTGAATTTGGCCAGATCTCACTTTCTCAGGCTGGTTCAAAAGGCATGTACTGAGAATTGCAGAATTCTGATACTAGGAATTATATTAAATGCTAGATCTGAACAGAGTCCACAGTATTTCTGCGCATAATCCAGTCTTTGTTTTCACAAATCATCTGTTTTGGCAGTAGTTCTGAATCAGGAGGATATTTTATTACTTTTGTTGTTAATCAGTTGACAGCAAGAAACTTTTCCTTGATCTACTGCAGATCACCTGGAAACTGACAGGTGGATCCAGCCTTGCTCACCCCTATCTTATCTGGGGACGGGAAGCTTGATTTTGAGGAGGATTTGACATTGAAAACTGTAAATAACTAACAGAACCAAGGCATGTGAGTAGTATAAAGTTTCTGTGTGTTCCCCTAAGGATCCTCATGAACCAAAGGACCCCCTTAGAGACACCTTCTTGAACCCTAAATCCCCCCAAAGGGCAGCCATCTTTGTTGTGCAAAAATTATTAATTTGGGTTGGGGTGTGACCCTTCTCCAAATTCATCTTGGAGGTCCTTGGGGGAACATCCACAAACCTTGTAATCAGGGGGGCAGGAGTGGGCCCCAAATGACCCCCAAATTTCCCCAAGGATACCCCAAATCAGAGAGACCAGATTAAAAGCATATCCCAAAAAGGGGATACCTCAAAATCATGGAGACTAGACTAAAAGCATACCCCAAAAAGGAGGTACCTCAAAATCAGAAAGGCCAGACTAAAAGTATATGCCAAAAATGGAGGGAACACCCCAAAAACAGGAAGGCAGAACTAAAAGGGAAAAAGGGACAGGGCACCTGTCACTTTTCATTTGATGAGAAATGGGTACCTTATACTACTCATGTGTAATGGTGTTAAAATAACAACACCACACAGCATATTGGCTCTCAGTTATTATGTTCTGTGTCAGCTTACACTTCTGCAGGGCGTCTTATTTGAAGGCAAAAAGCAGGTATTTTACTCTTTGTCAGTTCCTGAGTCAAATGGATTTTCTTGCTTTAGAGGAGTGCTTCATGATTCTTCTGCAAACAAGATACTTTCTTTTCCAGTGGCTCAGCAGGCTGCCTTGCTTAGTCAGCTCATTTGATTGTGCTACTTCTAAATTCTGTGGCAACCTGAAAAAGAGAAAGAAAGAGAGAATATGATCATTTTACCTTCTTCAAGATACAATGATATATCACTTTCAAAAATAGGAAGAGTGCAGCTTCTATTCTTCAGACTCTTTTAGAATATAAATGTTTGCTGTCTGCTACTTGTGAGGAGCTGTATGTTTCAAGGCATGATTTATGGTGGTGCTTTCATAACTCTTTTGAATGCCCCTCTCCTCCTCCCCCTTTTCTCATTTTCTGGCTCTTCTATATTCCCCACAGTACATGGCAATGCGAGGGAAAGAATTACATACTGTAGCTGGTGATGAAGAGAAAGATACGAATCAGCATTTATCCTAGGACTGCTTCTGAGCTACAGAAAATTGTGTGACATATATTGCATAGGAGTTGTTAGGAAGGATTTGTGTCTCTGTGAACAAAATGTTTTTTCCCCACAAATAGAGTAATGTTGTTATTGTAAAGAAGTTATTAAACTAGGGATGGGGATTCAGGCACAGATGCGTGGGCCCCTGGGGATTTTATGTGCTCTTGAGTTTCCCTACCTCCTACCCACAAATGCAGGGAAACACCCAAAATTGGTACACTGCCATTCCCAGTCTTCTAGGAATGACATATAGCAAAAACAGCCCCCCAGCTCTCCTATAATGAGGAAAAAGGCTGAAAATCAGCTAAAAATGGAACCAGTTTTGTTCCCGTTTCTTCTTTGGGGCTATTTTTTTTAGAGGATATGGCCTACCAAAGGGGTCCCTGCCTCCTTCATGGTCTCTCCCCATCCAGTGGTATAAACATGTAAATAAAAAACAACTGTTGTTTTTTAAGGGAATTTATGTGGTCTGTGGGTTCAGTGCAGCTGCTCTCCTCTTGATACCTGTGCCTATTATTTTCAGGATATTTCTGTGAGGAGTGCAGTGAAGGTGCCAAGTATTCTGGTGCAATCATATCTCCCAATTTAGAAACAGCTAAAATTATGCGGGTCCCCCATGCTGTGTCAATATCAGACTGCTCAGCAGCCTGTTGTGACCTTTCTGATTGCGACTTGTCCTGGATGTTTGAGCAGCATTGCTACATCGTCAGCTGCCAACACAAAGGGAATTGTGAGCCCAAGAAAATGGAGAAGGTGAAATCCTACTTGACCTTTGTGCTGAGGCCTCCCCAGAGGTCAAGTGCATTGCTGGGATATGAGGAGATGCCACCGAACATGATCCACTCTATGGCACTGCAGGATGACCCCTCAGAGGAGATTAGTAATCTGAAGAAACTGTCTTTTTTCAGCAAAGAGCACAGTCTTGAGGAGATGCAGGACTACTCAGAGGAATATGGTGAGGTGGAGCAGAACCCCTTCCAGCTGAGCTTCAAGCACAAAGAGAAGGAGGCTGTCAACTATGCTGACTGGGGCTTGATACAGACCACAGAAAATGGCATCAATGTTTCAGGGCTCAGTCATGGAGATAGCCATGAAGAGCTGGTAGAAAATGAGGATGAGAAATTACATTTGGAAATCCCAACAAATATAAATAAATCTGAGAGAAATCCTGTCACTCAACATCCTGGAGAGTTGCCAGAAGTTTCTTTAGGACTTATGGAGAAATCTGTAAATGAATTAGGTTTCCAGTACTCAAATGAAGCCAACAACACCCAGCTGGAAGAGGTATGTATGCTACCAGTATTGTTTATTTGTTTGGCTTGGAGCAATGTGGAAATTTATGCAAATATAAAACAAATGGGGTGTGTTTTGCCCTCCCTAGTGCTTATCTTCAGGCTGTCAACAGGATGGGAAGGAGCTTCAACTTCATTCTGCTTGGGACCCAACTGGATGTTTTCCTTTTTTTTCCCTCCTGGTGCTTTTTATAATGATATGCACTCATAGAAGAAAAGGATAAGGAATAGTCTAAGACAGTGGTTCTCAACCTTTGGATCCCCAGATGTTTGTGGACTTCAGCTCCCAGAAGCCCTGAACATTGACCATAGTGGCTGGGGCTTCTGGGAGCTGAAGTCCACGAACATCTGGGGACCCACAGATTGAGAACCACTGGTCTAAGAAAAGAGAAGAGTCCTGCTGGATTAGAT
Organism: Iguana delicatissima; assembly: GCA_948472985.1. Taxonomy (NCBI): domain Eukaryota; kingdom Metazoa; phylum Chordata; class Lepidosauria; order Squamata; family Iguanidae; genus Iguana; species Iguana delicatissima. Next base: position 764,688 of record CAOKZL010000081.1, on the reverse strand, counting down.
TCAAGTCCATCAGATCGAGCACACTTACAGTTTTCCATAGTGACCACCCAGTTGCAACTGGTTCTTTCTAAACCTGAGAAATCCACAAGCAGGAAATGAAAGCAACAGGCTTGTCAGTGGAAAGTTCCTCTGAAGTATGAGGTCGTAAGGACCCACTGTGATGATGCTATCCTTCATTACTGTCTAAGAAACCTCCTTTTAAGACTTTTAAGGCAACCTGTGGGGTCTCTGTATTCTGTATTACAACTCCCATAACCTCTAGGTAGCACAATCCTGATCATGGGAGTTGTGGTTCCAACACCATCTGGAGAGCCACATATTCCTCATTCCTGATCTAAGCCAATGTCATGCTCAACTAGAGAGGGTGGGGAGAACCTAGTGATATTCCACATGTTGCTGGACTCCAGCTGCCTCCACCAACTGATTGCTACAGTTGTATCAGCGATCCTCTGATTTCTACAAGTTAGTAATAGAGGAAGGAAAGAAAGCAGTTCTGTGTGTGCGCTTGGGTTTATGGAGATGTTCAGGTCATTGACCATGGTAGGTGAGAGAGATGCAGACTCTTTCTCCCAGTTTGTTGGTAGGTGCTTTCAAAATGGACTGAAAAGCACTAGAAACAGCTAAACTAGCCAGGAAGCAAATGCTTAACATTATACCTGAATATACTCCTTGATTTGTCACTTCCCTAAAAAGAAAGAAAGAAATGGAATAGAATAGAATCTAAAGCCATTGTTTGTTGTTGTTTTTTTGACCCCCAACTTGTTTTGGAATGATAAACATGCAAACTCAGCTTGGAAAGAATGCTAAGCTTTTGCTTCCTGGTTACTGTCTGATCAGTTTCACTGCTATTGATGGTAGAAAGAACCATCTTGGAGGGATCCAGCTGTATGCACTAGCAAGTTCCTCATGATGCTACTTTGTAATTGTCAAATCTGTGTTCTGCTTATTAGCCTCCTAGAGAAATTTTACTGGCTATTGTAACAAAAAAATGTGAAGGCATTAGTTATAACAATAAGAAAAACATGTTTTATTATTATTTTGCCTGTCAGTTTAACATATTGGGCTTTTTCGCACTTGGCGAAGAAATTTCCCCGTTCTGGTACTCACTGGACTGGAGTGCTCCCTTGGAGGATCCAGGCTGATCTGGAGCAGTGCGTGGCCGCGCTACACACTGCTCCGGGAACGAAAATGGTGGCTTCCAGTCTGTGGAGGCACTCCACCAACCGGTGAAGCTTGCCAGCCTAAAGCCCGCCCACGGAAGATCTGCAAGCTTGTGCTGGTGCGAGCCTGCAAATCTACACCGAAGCGCAGCCACGGAGTAGGGCGCGCCACACTGGTGAAAGATTTGTTTTAAGAGGTCTTTCAATAGCACGGTGAGTGACCACTTCCGCTCGTTCTGGAGCGGGCTGAAGTCTGGAACTACAGAAAGTAGTCCGGACCCAGTCCGCCCCCAACTGCAAACGTCCTCACTGGAGGACGCTCTGCCCCGTTGCAAAAACAAAGTGCGGAAAAGGCCATTGTTTCTTGCCTTTTTCAAATGAGGGTCAAGGGCCTAACAGTTAGTTAAGAACAAATAAAATAAAAATGTACAAAATTACTGAAAACGTCAGAATACATTATTGAGTTTACAGTATAAACTTGTTTGATATTTGTTATCCCTTTCCCACATGGTGCTCTGAGAATAGTTTTCTGAGGAGAATTAAAAAGTCTCTCCACAGGGAATTTTTAGTATCCTCACCAAATTACAGTTCCCAGCATTCTTGAAGAGTGGGGAAGTCAAGACAGCTAAACTGTAATAAAAGTAACTAAAGTGCATTTCTTTCCATGTAGATAGATATGGATATATGCATTCCATTGATGGAATTTTTGGTCCGATCTAACAAGATAATCTCTTATCCACTCCACTGAGGTTCTCATCCGTGTAACCAGCAGCTGATTTTAAGAATCAGTCCTGCAAGGGGATATATATTCTGTAGCCAGTTGAGCACTGCCCAAAATCACCAGCTCAGACAACTGCAAAGCACATTGGGGCTGCAGCTGTGGTAGGCGGAAGGGACGAGACCTGTGGCTGAATCTGTTTCTCATCTTAGCTGCAGTTTGGTGGAGAAAGAGGGAGAGACTGAGAGACTTGTTCTTTTGCATTTCTCTCAGGTGAACTGCAGGGGGGCAAGAGGCAGCCCCTGCGCCCCAGTTATCTTCTTTCCCCTCTCAGAAGTTTAATAGCCACAGCCCTGTTCCCACAGGGATTGACAACAGCTGAGCAGGAAGGCACACAGCTGCATGCTTAGAGTAGTTATGCTCTGCATGTGCCACCTGGAGTCTCCGCTCTTATGTTCGTTGCCTGTAGATGGAATTTTTTGTAGGGTTTACTTAGGTGTGTATTTCTGTATCCCCACTGGTTTCATAATGCTTATCTTCAATTTTTATACAAGAGATGGAAACATCAAGATGCCAAGATGCTTAAATACTGGATGCTGACATGTTATTTTTCATACCTGTTGATAATGTTATTGATTCTAACTGTAACAGAACTTTACACTTGGCTTGCCAATACATTTGTAACATTGTTGATCAGAAAGTGATCAGAAATATTCACAGTAATTGTGTGTTCCTGCAATTCGTCTTGTAGGTTCTAATACCTTCCCATAATCCTCCTCCTTCAGACATCCTAGGATTTCTCTCTATCACAGCAGCACAAACTCAAACATCAGACGCAGGTAATCTTGTACAAGAGACCACATCATTTCCTACCAGTGTCCCTGCTACTCAGCCTCTTGCTACAGATAAATTTTCATATCCCACAACCACCACCAAAGCAGGTAATTTTAATTCTTTATGGATGATGTTTCTAGAGAAAATTGTTAGTATTTTGTAGTTCACTTCCATAACCTGTATTCTGAAATGGCACTTCAGAAGTTTGGCATCTTGTTCTTGTTAAATTCAGCCATGGACCAGACCAGAGAAGCCTTAGACAAGTTGGATATTTTTTAAGGTTACAAATGGCTATTAAAGGAGAATGCGAACACAGGTTGGTACAAGTGTTTGTCAGCCAGTAGCTGTTGTGGATCTCTTCATAATGCTGGCTTAAAAACAGTGAAAGTGCCCAGATGTTTTACTCAAACTAGGCAGTGTTCACTCATGGACTTTCTGGCCAAAGAGAAGAATACACGTATGGCATATGATTACATGCCAATGCATGCAAAATTCCTTCATGTTGTAGAGTAACTTAGACAACTATGAGTTAAAAAATAATGGGTCCTGATTTTCATTTGTTAATTTTGCAGTGTTAGTTTCCAAGAGAAAATCTGTCAGTGCCTAATCATTATTATTAATATTATTTTTCAGTAACAGAAATTTATTGACGGGATTTACTGGTATGCTCACAAATGCTGGTCATCAGACTTAATAAATAAAAATTGTACTTCGGTTTTCTAATAGCCTCTCCCACTCCTTTCCCCCTGTATCTGTGCAGTAAAAGAGCTCCTGGTGTCAGCTGGAGATAATCTGCAAATCACTTTACCACAAAATGAAGTTGAATTACATGCATCTGTAGTTACACCATCTCTTTCAGGTAAGTTCTTCATGTTCCAGCCCTCCTGCAATGAATGTGTTTTGAAAAAAATCTGTAAAGTGGGTCTGTCAAAATCAAATTCTGATATGTGAATAAATTATGATTTGCACAATTCAGTTTTGGTATTTGCAATTTGGATGAAAGCTTGCAGTTTGTTCAGTGTAGAATAAGTAAGCATAAAATTTAAGATGGAATTACCCCTCTTCCTCCTCCTCTCCCATTGTTCCTCAGAACTGGGACTTCAAGTGACTTCCAAATACTAAAACAGATATAGCTAGAGACCGCATATAGGCAAACACATACAAAGCATATACAAGTAATGACAAAACTTTGTTGACAAAGGGTCTGTGTCTTTTCATAAGATTCTAAATTATGCAGGTATTAAATCTATGAAGCTGCGAAATTTATGCAATAGAGAAAAATCTGCATAGATGTCAGATAGGATAGCTTTTGTTGACTACCAGTTTTTAAGTATGACATGGACTTTTACCTTTACAAGACAAAGAAATATGAATAGCTTTATGAACATACTTGCAGGAAGAGAGAGAATGAGGAAGGCACAGAAGGAACAAAAGGGGAAATAAAGATAAATGATTTAAAATATTGGACAGATATAAAAAAAGATGAACATAAAACTGTGATATCAATAAAGCCATCTCTAAGTCACACATTAATACCAGCTGGCGTAGAAGTCCTATTCCATTCATTGTGAGAATTTATAGAATTATCCATAATTAGTACATTTAGTTCATATATTGGAAAAGTTATTTCCTTGTATCACAATCCCCAGAATCCCTCAGTTAGTAGTCTGATGGGCATTCTGGCAGGGGCAGGGGGTTCTTGGAGTTGTAGTTCAAAAGAGTAATTTTTCCAATCTCTGGTTTGGTTGCTGTTGTTTTTGAAAATAGGGCAAATTGCCAACTCTCCTAGTATACCCCATAATTATCCTGTGACTGGACACAGCTACTTCAGATATTAATATGGCTTCACATGTTGTTGGAGTTCTATGTTCTTGTCTCCACCACCACACAAATGATGTCATGTATGAGCCAGCATCCCACACTGAAGTCTACTTGTGTGGAGACTCTATTGATGCAATTTCTATAGCCCTCTTCAGGCGTTACTCACCCAATGTGCCTGTGTGGGAAGCTGCAAGCCTGAGACACTCCATTCTCACTCTCTTCACATGGAAAGCAATACAGGAACTTCTCCCATTCGGGTTTGTTGCTTCCTACATGAGGAAAGTGATGATGGAAGGGGCAGGGCTAGATGTGTTCATTCAGATTAGGTAAGTAACACCTGAATAAGGGTTAACTTTCATTTATGCAATTGAATGAACAGACACCCGTATGAAATGCTCATCTCATGCCTAAGACATGCAATCCTCCTGATGTTGTTGGACTTCAGCTCCCCTCAGCCCTTGGCAGCATAGTCAATGTTGAAGGATCACAGGAGCTGCAGGTCCTTTCTGCTGCCTTGCCTTAAAGGACTGGTGCTCCTCTGCCCCCTGAAGGCAAGGTGAACATCTGAAATGGGGCCATGTCTTTCTTCTTCCAAAGAGGAAAATTAGCCAAGTGTTGTGCTGCTTCCTCCCTTTCAGAAACAACCTACAATTATGAGTGGAGCTTGATCAGTCACCCTGAGGACTATGGTAGTGAAATGGAGGGCAGGCACACACCAACCCTGAAACTTTCTCAAGTAAGTGTGCTGGCAGCTAGTCAGATGTGACTTGTATTCAGTGTGGAGTATACATAGTTGGCTACTATTAATAAGATATCCCAAATGCTTTCAAAACTTTTGTTTTAACTCCAAAATTTAACTTCAGCTCTAAAAAAAACCCCTTGGAATCCTTGGCTGGGCAATTCTGGGTGTTGTGGTCCCAAAGGTAGCTTTTCCAGCTTCAATGTCCAATGTATTCTGCTTTCTGTTCACACAAGCAGCTGTGTCCAATGTGAAGATGCTAGAGAAAACGAATGTAGTATTAAGAATGAGGCTATAACATATGGCCTTGGTTCTCCTTCCACATAGTAATGCCCTGTAAATGAGCAACATGGAAATAGGGCCTGCTATGAATGCTGGAATCAACAGGCATATGTGTCCCCAAGGTAAGATGGTGTCTGCTGCCTGGAAACAAGCCAGGCTCCTAAAAATGATTGCTATTAGACTCTAAAGAACCTATTCCAACACTGCCCTGTCTTATTAGTGGACATCAGTGCTGAGTTGAAGCCAGTCTGACATGTTTCTGAGGACCACTCCACATGCTAGAGCTTTACCTGTAAATGTTGTGTATACTGTAGGGATGTTTTATTCCTTTTTATAGGTTGCTCTGTTTGCAAGGATGATTTTCACATATAGAAGGAGCAGGGCCATGTGTGAGAGCCAGCATGGTATATGGTTTGGGTGTTGGACTCTGTCTCTGGAGACTGGGTTTGAATCCATGGAAGACCACTGGGTGATCTTGGGCAAGTCACACCCTCTCAGACTCAGAGGAGGGCAAAGGCAAACTCCCTCCGAACAAATCTTGTCAAGAAAACCCTAGGATTGGTTTGCCTTTGGGTTGCCAGTTGGAAACGATTTGAAGGCACACAACTATGCCATTGCTATGTCATTGGTTTCCACATCCACATGTTGAAGGTGACACCTGAAGAGAAATTTCAACAGATGAACCACTCCAGTTCCACATGACTGGGACACCCACACAACCAGGGATCCTCATTGTGCATGAGCAGTTGCTCATGAACAGGGGTTTCTGTCTTCAGATGTCTGTGTTTAATGCATGGATGTGAGAAGGTAGAACTAGCTTGGCTGTACCATGCTGAGGAAAGACTTGGTCATCTGCCTCCCTTCTCCATGTGAAAGTACTCCAGAAAATTATCGCTGAAATAGGATGTGGTGAACCTAGCACTAGCCCTGCAGTTAAGCAGAATAAGGCTTGAGGCAATAAAAATTGGGTTTCATGAACTGGCACCAGGTTATTGTTTAATTTGGTCTTACTCTACTTTAACTGGTACAAATAAAACAGAGAGAGTAACTTGTGGAATTTTCTGCATCAGGCACAAAAATATGCCTGGCTTTGAGTATTCTGAAGATTGAATTGGGTGTGTGTGTGATACCATTTGTTGCTCTGTCATTGCCAGCAAAATGTCTAGGGCTGGCTTAGGCATGTTATCTCAGTTTAAATCAGTTGCAGAGCTGAATTAATTCATGAAGATGGGCCTCAATAGAGAAAACAGAGGAGCTTTTCCATCAGTTTTTAAACTTCAAGTGTATACCTCAGGCCTATGAGGATATCATAACTGTCAGCTAATAGAAGCCAAATATGCTTAAGCTAGATGTGTGAGGTAATCTCACAGGCAGGTCAAGACAGTGATAGCCCATCAGTTCAGATATTCAGTTGCCATGTTGGAAAGATTCCCATGCATACTTAAAGCTTCTTATATATATTCTGTCCACCTGATTAATTCCCTCCTCTTTTTTATGGTAGATATACCTGTAGTTTTCTGAGTGGCTTTTTTGCTTGAGTCATTCTGAGTGACGGTCAGGATGTGAAGGCATCCCCCTGCATTTAACTCTGGGTTTCATAGAAAGAGAAACACTTTTCTTACTGTTACTTGCATTGCACCTTAGTGAACTGCTACATGTAATTGGATTTAAAAAGAAACTGAACCTATTCTATTCCAGCTGTCAGTAGGTTCCTATCTCTTCAAAGTGACTGTTACTGCTGACAATGCGTTTGGAGAAGGATTTGTAAATGTCACTGTCCAACCAGGTAAATCAATTTTTCAGTCAATTAAAATAACTTCCTAACTTCAACAGGGCCAGTACAATGCATGATACTTTCAGTATTCATGAATTGTCATATTTTCTGCCTCAAACTTTCCCCTCCTGTTTTTAATTAGAGAGGTGCTGCTTGGAGAAAGCTTAACAGAGCTTGGAAAGGTATTTTTTAAAAATAGTCTATTACGTAACTTGTTAAAAGCCTCCTTCAGTAATTCATTTTGCTTGTTACATGCTTTTAGGTTGGAAAAAATGTCATTTAGAGCATGCATTAGGACTGATAAGAGAATGGTGTAAAACTTGTGTGATTCCACTTAAAATATAGATTAAAAACACAAAAAAGTATTTTAAAATAAGTTTTAAAACTAGCTTAAAAAGGGCACTCATTGATGCTGCATTACTTTTGAAGTATAAGTTTTTGTCGTTATTACAACATCGAAAAGTTAGACATGGACCTTGGAACAGGGAGGAAAGGGTGTCTTGAGCCACCCCAAACCTAGGCAGGGGGACTTAGCCCCACCAAAATGATCAGGCAGCAAGACTACTGTGTAGTTGAACTACCTGAGGCATGACCAAGCAGAAGTGTCCTAGTTTATAGCTATCTTTGCATTCATTTTAATAGGTTCTTATATATTTCCCCCCTTCCCTGATATATTATGCTTTAAACAATCCTATAATATTTCATTTATTATTCGTTCATTGTCTTCATGGTATTACGTTGTTAACTGTTGTTGTTGGTATTATTATTATTATTATTCATGGTAATTAGTCAACGAATTCTGTGCTTTTACTTTTTTGTAAAAACATACACAAAATTCATAAATCATAATAGTCTACCTGCTGGACCTGAGACCACCCCAGCTCCCCACAAATAACATAGTTCCAGGGTCCCTGGTTACAAATAACTACATTGCGTGCATCTCATTGCTTCCAAGTTCTGGCTGGGAGATACTGTAATTTGTTACTCCTGCTCACCTGAATTGGGCAGGGGACATTTACTCTCAGGTAGAGCCCAAAAGTTGCAAATTCTACTTGCTTCACATGTCCTGCTGGCCTTTAATTTAAGTGCATGTTCTGGCTCCATGGTATTGCTATATGATTCTAGAAAAGGAAAAGAATTCAGGTTCACCTCCATTGTGGAATACAGTCAGCTGTCCGTATTCACAGATTTTGTGTCCATGGATTCAACCAACCACAGCTTGAAAATATCAAAAGAAATCCAAAAAGCAAACTTTGATATTTCTATTTTATATAAGGGATGCCATTTTACTACACCATTGTATGTAGTGGGACTTGAGTATTCCATGAATTTTGGTGTCCCTGGGGCATCCTGGAATCAAACTTAGCAGATACTGAGGGCCCACTGTACTTCATGTATTCAGTAAAACATGGTGTTGCAATACTGACTGCACAGTGTGCCTTCTTTTAAAATATCAATTAACAAACCTAGGGCTAACGTTTAAATTTCCCTGACATCTTTCCCATCTCAGTCAAATTATCCAGTTCTGACTTGACTGTACAGTGGGTTTGCTGTAGTAATTTGCAGAGATCCATTTATCATTTTGATATCTAGCTGAAACACTCAAAAGCTGTGTTCTGGTTATAGCTTGTATTAAGGATTTAATCTTGTTCAATGGCTAGAGAATGGTTTCTGGTTATACAATAAATCCAAAGCTTTTGTTAGATGTGATGGATTTATTTGATTAAAAGTGGTGTTCTGTTTCTCTACTTTACACAGCAGTCAGAATAAATCAGCCACCTGTTGCTGTTGTGTCTCCCAAAGCACAGGAGATTTCTTTCCCAACCACTTCTACTTTCATTGATGGAACTCGTAAGTACCAGGTGGCAAATGTTATCCTGCAGTCTAAATAGAATTGTTTCAAGTAGTGTTAGTTTATTAATTTATGATTCTGGTATTTTCCTTTAACACAGAAAGTACAGACGATACCAAGATAGTGAGTTACCGCTGGCAGGAAATTGAAGGTCCTCAGAGAGAAAGGAAGGCATCAGCTGATACACCTGTTCTACACTTGTCTAACCTCATTCCTGGCAATTATACATTCAGGTAGTAGATTACTTTTTTACTTTCTGCATGTGGTTCCGCAAGGATGCCTAGCTTCTGTATTTCCAGGAGCTACTCTGTCTTCCACATGTTTGCTGGGTTTGGAAATTATAAGCCAGGTTGTGCTTTGTTGAATCCTGGCTTGTTGTGTCTGAAGCCCTCCTGGCAACCGAATTCTGATTTGTTTGCCAGCCTGAAACCAGAATTAGAAGCCATGGTTTACTATTAGTTTATGAACTGTGGTATGTTTAAGCTATGGCTTGCTCTTGAACCCAGAATGTGGGCTTGTTTATCCAGCTGGCTGCCCTGAAACAGGAACTAGCAAAAGAGACAGGAGAAAAACAGAGAAAGAGAGGGAAAAACAGACAGTGGTTTGTTAGGTTGTTTGTGAGAGAGTTCATAGCTTCAGCAACAAATTGTGGCCGACATAAATCATGGCTTGGCACGGCATGTGAATGTGGCCGCAGCATTGGTTCCAGATTGGCTATTCCATGACTAGAAGGCTTCTTTCCTTTTTCCAACACACATCAAGTTCCAGCAAAAGCTCCCAACTAGAGGAAGAAGGCAGGGAAACAATCATTGCTGGTTGCCCCTTCCCTTCACAGCCTCCTGTATCACACCTCATGCTAGTCTGGAGCATTTGCCCACACTCCTGAGCATCTTTTTAGGGGGTTCACAGGGCTTCAGGGAGAAAGAAGAATTGCACAGATCGCCTTCTGAACTCTTCCTTCCAGTAGAAGCAGACTCGAGTCAGCTGTGCTCAGGATTTAATACACTAGTATGTGGCATAGATGAAGAATATAAGGCTATCAGATGGTGTTGGACTGCAACTTATGTCACTCCTCATCATTGGCTGTGTTGCCCAGGGGTAATGGGAATTGTAGTCCAGCAACACCTAAAGGGCCACACTTTCCCTGCCCTTGGTCCACAGGGCAAAAGTTCTGGAGTGGTATCAAGTTAGAGGTATATGACATGTAGCCCATGGTCCACATGTGACCCACCTGTCTACTTTTACAGCACCCCTTTCCACAGTGCTACCACAATTCAGTGGCATCACAGTACAGATTAGCATGTTTTTTCCTGGTAAAGCAGAGAGAACTTCATGCCTGGCAGTGCAATTTTTCCTTAGAACAAGGGGCTTTTCATACATCTTGTTTTAATTCAGGGGTGGCCAAGTTGTAGCTCTTTGGCCCTCTGGAAGCTGCACCAGCCTCTCTGCATGAATCAGAAAGTGATTAGAGGTCACTTCTGGATTATTAATTAAAACAGCAACAGCAACAACACTTCCAATTTGGGACAAACATAGATGCAGACACATGTGGATTTTACAGTGGAACAGGTTGTGGAACACACCTCTTTCTATAAGAGAGTAACTGCTCTTGGAGGTTTTGGAGAACAGCAGTTCTTATTTCTGAATGAAAAAAAGAAAGAATATTTTGGAAGGTGGGGGTTCTAGACCATAAAAACAGGCTTGGGAAGTCATGTAAGGCCTGCATGCTTCATGATTCCCACTCCTTCTATTTTAATGGGCAGGAGGACAGGGTTTTTTTCCATACCAAAATTGCAGCTTTCTGAACCCCTGCCACCAAAATTCAGCAACATGCAGTTGTAGTAGAATGTAAACTCACCTGCAGTGGGTTCTAGCATATGGGTGTGAGCAGAATAATTGGCACCCAGAACTTCCAAATTGCTCACTCCTGCATTAGATTATCTGTGCAGTTGGGAAGCTAAGGAATAAAGGTGCTTCCTGAAGCACTTCCCCCCTCTCTGCAAAAAAAAAAAAGAATATTGGTATTGGTCTTCACAGGGGTCTGAGGTTTTATCTGTTTCATAGAATATGCACTAAGGCACCGTGGATTGTGTTTCTTTTATGAGCAAATTGTTATGCCATATACTTTGATTCATGTTTTTTGCTAGTTAAAATTGGTAGGAGTGCTGACACTGTCTAGTTACCCATTTGTTGTCAAAACTAAAATGAATAGTATAGTCCTGTGAGTTTCTACTCTAAAGGAAAACTCATTGAATTTACTGAGACTTACTTCCAAGCATGTTGAGTATAGGATTGCAACCCTAAATATATATTTCTTCCTTTTGCTGTGTGGTTAATTCATATGATTCAAATACCAGTGAATGGTATTTTAACATATGCTTTTTTCTTTCTTCTTTTAGGCTAATGGTAGTTGACTCTGATGGAGCAGCTAACTCTACTTTAGCTTTTTTGAGAGTTAACAAACAAATGGATTTTCCTCCTGTTGCCAATGCAGGACCAAATCAGGAAATCACCTTGCCTCAAAATACCATCTCGTTGAATGGAAACCAGAGCAAAGATGATCATGAGATTGTTGGCTACGAGTGGTCCCTCAGTCCCAAAAGTAAAGGCAAACTGGTCACAATGGAGGTAAATGGATACCATCTTGCTTCACATCAGGCCATGTCTTCCTGTATGTGCCTTTCTGGAGCAAGGATTTTGTAATGCTTGCTGATGATGCAGACTAGTGTTGATGTTGGAGTTAGAAGCAGCTTGCAAGAAACTATGAACATTATCTTGAAATGCTTATGGCAGCTTCTGTTTCCAAACACACATCTCATGACTAGCAAAACAACTTCTTACAATGGTTGAATGCATCTCCTGTGTCATTATTTATTGAGATGGTTTAAAAATGAGAGGTGGCTAACCTGTGGCCTCTCAGATGCTAATGAACTGCAGTTACTCTCAACCCCAGCCAATACTGACCTATGGGCAGGGATGATGTGGTCTGTAGTCTGACAACACTTGAAGGGTTACATTTTTCCTGTCTCTGATATCAATGAGAAGTATATTTATAAATGAAGAAAGATTTTGTTCACTTAACATATTTCCTCACCTCTTTATCTTCCTTCTCCCATCCCATTATACAGGGAGTGAGGAGTCCATATCTCCAGTTGTCTTCAATGGAAGAAGGGGATTATACATTCCAGCTGGCTGTCACTGATTCTGCTGAGCAGCAGTCCACAGCTGAAGTCACAGTAGTTGTCCAGCCTGGTAGGCAGATTTCTCACATGTTTGACTTTGCTGAGCATTGTTCAGATGGTGCCTTCTTGACCATCTGTGCACGTGAGACTACTTCATTTATGTTAACAGATCTAGATAAGTTAACAAATCTAATACATCTGCCATCCTCGTCCTACTTGAACTGGAAATAAATCCCAGGATCAGCCCTCTCATTAAGCAGAGTGAGATGCCCAGTGCTATTAGATTGCCCCAGTGCCACTCCTGAGGGCCATGTTGGCTGCTCTTTGGCTGTGGCAAATGCTGGGAAGTGGTCAGCCTTGCTTGCCAGAACCTAACATGCCTCAAATGCTTTCTTGCTCTGAGGGGCCTTCAGAAGGTGTGCAGAAGTGGTGGTGAAGGAACCAGTAATACAAGGGGATGCGGTAGCAACAATGGGGAATAGGTGTGGTATCTCTCCTTCTGCCTCAGACTGTGGAGGAGCTTTGATACCTCCCTTTAAATCCCTTCAAAGTGGGGGGGACTTATATTTGAGTAGATTTTGTTAGAATTTTGCTGTTGACTAGGATGTCAGTGTTAAACAAAATTAGGGGGATGTGGAGAGCCTGTATGCTATGTATAAGTATAGAGACTTGGCCATGGGAGCTGAATATCTGTATTGCTTCTGTATTGGTAGTAATGGGATGCTTTGTGTGTGGGAAACATGGAATTGTGTCATTATTTGTCTGTTGTTGGATCAACTTAGTGATGTCCCCTTTCCTTCTACCCTCTATATTTAGGAAATATGGGTTTTTTTTAATATATCGGAGATTCTTTATTTTGGTCTGTTCATTATTTTAAAATTACAGAGCTTAGAAAAAATAACTATTTATTTGGCCTGCAGCTTCCGAAATCTCCTAGACAATGTGATTACTTTTTGTAGTCCAATAACTAAACTTCCCAAGTTCTGTTTTTCATTCTGTTTTATCTACCTGATGTTGTTTCTTGTGTGGCTTGAACTGGCAGTGAGTCCTTTGGTTATGCATTGTGATACAGATATAAGAATATATAAATATTGCTGAATGTGAGGGAGATTGTGTGAGCAGTTCATTTCTTTATTAATTCCTTCAGTACTATTGTCCTCATTACCATTATCATGTAAGTAAAGAAGAGCAATAATGCAAGAGCAAGTAACAGCAACAGAACAATGGAAAACCTGACTGCAGTATAAAATGAATTTAATGAAATCTTAAAAGACTTGGGAAAGATTTTTTTTAAAGGCCCAACCTGCCACTAAGGGGGCAAAAACTGGATGCCAGCCACATAGCCCTGAAGAGAGCATTCCTAAGGCAGAGCCCCGTAACCAAAATGGACCTGTTCTTGTTTCCACCTGCCCCTTCCAAGGAGAGGAAACATCTTGTGGATTTTCTAGGCCACTGGGAGAAGGCTGTATACAAGTTCTGCTCCTGGATTGAAAAGAGGCGGGCACAGTTCCATCATGCTTAGGCCCAGAAGCAGATGAAGGGCCCTCCATCTCATTTGCCACTGTCCTGGCTTTAGAAGGAGTGAAAAAGAGGCAGGCACAGCTCCATCATGCCTGGCCCTCCCTCCATCCCAATGGCCCTCCCTCCATCCCAACTGCCACTGCTGTGGCCTCAGATAGAAAGAAGAGGAGGCAATATCTGCTTTTCCCACACTGCCATCCCCTTTTCTTTCATGTCGCATGTTAATTAGATTGTAATCCTGAGGGCAGGGAACTGTTTGGTTGTTTTTATTTATAAACCACCATGCATAGTAATGGTACTATACAAGCAAACAGCGACAATAATAATAATAATGGATTGCCAGACCAATTTCTGTCCATAGGTGATACATTCTTATATACCCCACTACTGCTCATGGTACTAGTTTGGAAGTCTAATGTATGTGTTTGGAGGTCTAGTGTTGTATGTGATTACTTACCTCCTTTCTCAAGCAATGGGAGAAGGAAGTAGAACTGCACATAGTCAGAGCTTTTGTAGCCTCATATCTTGCCAACAGTGTAAGGGTATTTTGTTGATCTTTAAGCCCAAATAGCTGATAGCAACACAACTGTGAGGGATTTGACTGGACCAATGTCTCTCTGGTCCTTCTGTCCTGACTACTGCTTGCTGGTGGCCAGAGCTGGCAATGGTGGTAGCCCAGATTTGTAATTGTGTATGCCAATGTGCAGATTTTTGCAGAGCTCTCTTACTACTAGGAGAAGGATAGCTGAATACTTAAATATGGCTCTTTATATTGTATGAGGATAGTTGGACCGCCTTCTCCTCATGGCCAAGAAAAGAGATGGGATACGGTGAGTCAAGCCTCATATTGCTGCTGGTCCTTTTACTGGTGTAAAAGATGCAGTTGCTCTTGGAGCTTGGAAATGTGACTTTCTTGGGCTGTAGCTTCCAGAATCTTCCACTGACCATGCTGAGGAATTCTGGAAGCTCTTGTCCAAAACCTAAATTTTCCAAGCTCTCGTTACGTATAATGCAGGAAGAAAGAGATAACTATGATCTGTGACTGACTGGAAAATACCTAACTTTTAAAGTATTTAACTTCTTGTTGTTACAGAAAAGAATAGCCCACCAAGGGCAGTGACTGGTCCTGATAAAGAGTTGACATTTCCTGTCCGAAGTGCTGTTCTTGATGGAAGCATGAGCACAGATGACTTTGGCATTGTTTACTATCATTGGGAGAATATCAGGTATTTTGTAAGGGTGGGGAAACTGAGAAGGTACTCACAAGCAGATGGATGCTCTGATGGCACCAACTTAACAATTCTACTGAGGCCTAAAGTCTGTGTGTATGTGTGTAAGTGTGTGTGTCTCTTCAAGTTGCTGGTTGACTTACGGGGACCCCATGAATTTCACAGGGTTTTCTTAGGCTAGCAATACTCAAAGGTGGCTTGGTCAGTTCCTTCCTCTGAAATATAGCCTATAGCGCCTGATATTCATTCACAGTCTCCCATGCAGTTACTAACCAGAGTTGACCCTGCTTAGCTTCCAAGATACATTGAATTAAATGCAGTTTAACTGCATCAAGCTGTTTATTAATCTCAATGATGGGCTGCAGAGGCTGCAAATATTACTTCGCTGAAGTACAGGTCCTAGAATCCCCCAGTCAGCATCTAGGCTCTGTCAGGGAGTTGTAGTCCAAAGTATCTAGAGGGCACTACATTGGAGAAGGTTAGTTTTAACACTCAAAAATGGCAAACTAGTAAGCATTTGATTTTCATCTCAAGCTTAATATTAAGCATAGAGATCATTGGTGTTAACTCTCTCATTCAACACAGAGGGGAAAAATGAATTTGCAGCTTCAAAAATACTGGTGCCATCACCATGGGATTTGCTTTACTTGCAATAATAGCACTTTTTGGTTTAACACCAGGTTGAATCTGGATTCAGGACTATGTGTTCTTTTGTTTTTGCTGCAGTGGGCCAAGCTCTTTGCAAATGGAAAATGTTGACAGTGCCATAGCAACCATCACAGGCCTTCAAGTTGGAACCTATTATTTCAAGCTGACAGTAAAAGATGGTCAAGGACTAAGCAGCAGTGCCACACTTTCTGTGACTGTTAAGGAAGGTAAGAAACTTAATTATTCTGTCTTGTGAAGGAATTATTTTGCACCACAAGCAGTTCATAACAGTTCCACTTGTCTCTCTTCTGTGTTTGAGCCATTACAGCTTTTTGATGTTGTTTTCTTCCCTTTCTTTGTGCCAGGATCTTGTTTACAAGCATTTTTGTGTCTCCAGTTGCTCTTCCTTCATTTTGTTCCTTCCACATAAAGTCTTCCGTGGAAGGGGATCCTTAGATCCCCTTCATTCGCTATAGGTAGCAGCATCTTGTTGTTGGAACCCTGACCCTCAGAGACACATCTGGCTGGATTTCAGGTTCCAGAGGATGGTTAAGACCTCTCTTTTTTTAAAAAAAATGCTTGGAAGTCAATAAAAGATTGCTATAATTAGCATTTATTTTAGCCTTGTGCAGTCGGTTGAATGGCCTTGGCGAATAGCTTTGGTGATAATTAGCTGATGATTATTCTGTCTACTCCCATTTGTGTTTCTGTCATCCTGGCAAAGAAAATAATGTAGTTGTCTTCTTTCAGCAACTGATGTCTAGGCTTCACTTTTCTAGGGTCCAATATATATATATATATATATATATATATGAAAAAAGAACTACCACCACAAACCAAAAACTAGAATCCCATCATTTGCTTATTCTTTATACTAAAAATGGTAATTATGTGGTCTAAGGACATTTTGGTTGTACTCTGGAAGAAAAATATGGAGAATGTGGGAAAATCACATCTACTCTTATTTAAACCAATACGTAAGTCCACAGACGTTTTTTAAAAGGAAAAAAGTCTTGTTCTGTGTGTCTGTGTGTGTTTTTAAAAACTCAGAAGGTTTCTTTAAAACCATGATAGTGTATTTCCAATCATTTCTTGTTACATTTGAAGGGGAATGAAGTAAGAATAGAGTGAAGAGGGGCCAGCTGGAACACATTTAAAAACTTAAATTAGACCAACAAGAAAATGCTTTACAGTGATTAGGGGGAGTATTCCTATTCTCTGTAAGGCATTTTCTTGTTGGTCTCATTTAAGTTTTTACATTTAGAAACCAAGGGTCCTTTCACACTACACAATTATACCAATGTGGTGCCACTTCAGCTGCCATGACTCTGTCTTATAGATTCCTGGGATTTGCAGCGTAGGGAGGGGTAGGTAGAATTCTCTGCCACAGAGCTGTAGTACCTTACCAAACTACAAATCCCCAAAAGTAGCCATGACAGTTAAAGTGGGAAACATGATGCTATAACTGTGTATTCTGAACGGCCTCAGGAATGCACACTTGGGAGTCCTATTTTTTATTTGGTTATATTTCTAACCTGCCTTTTTTTTAAGGTAGCTCAAAGTGAATTACATGTCCTCCCCACAGCAACCCTGTAGGATAGGCTAGTTTGAGTGTTGGTGACTGGCCATAAATTACCCAGTGAATTTCACAGTTAAATAGGGATTTGAATTCTGGTCCTGCTTGGATACTGTTATGCAGGGATGGGCAGTCTGAAACAGGGGCCAGCATGACTGATGGCAATGGATCCAGGGAGCTGCAATCCATACATGTGAAAGACACTAGGCTGCCTACTACTACTTTAACCTAGTGGCTGAATGGGGCAGAGTTCACAGGATTGAAGACCTAGGATCTAGAAGTATCTAGGGGGAAGGATCCAGTGGAGATCTATAGTCTTGATGTCAGTGCAGCAGTTAATCTGTCCCAGAGTGAAATTGAATTTGAAATTATCTAGGGTGCTAAACCTAATTTCAGGGTAGGATTCCACACCATGGGTAGCTCCTATTACCATTCAGACTAAATCCTGGGGTAGAGTCAGTTTCCCATTGACCTGGGAGTTACTGACCTCCTGTTGTAATTCGTTTGAGGAACAGAGGAGCTGTGCGGTTGATAGGTAGTCCAAAGGTTGAAAGCCAGAGTATCACTCAGAAGCCAGGGAAGCAAAGCCGATGGGGCTGGCATGCAGAAGAGTAGCTGGATTCACAAACAGGACAGAGTTTCTGAGCTACCTTGGATATCTCTTACAGAGTGGGCAGTTGATGTTATTTCCAGCAGCCATAGAGCATTTGCTGTCTTCCTTATCGAGGGAGGCTGATTGTTTAGTTTTAGCAGCTGGGGCTGTTCTAACTGAACTGCAGGTTTGCTGATCTCCTTCTCAAACACTCCAGTTCTGATAGTATTTCTGAGGGAACCTCAGCACCCTCACTGGAAGGATCATAGCTCAGTAGCTGAGAATATGTATAGCATGCAGAAGGTCACAGGTTCAGTTTCTGCCATCTCCATTTGAATGCTCAGGTAGTACGTGTGGGGAAGGTTAAATCTGGGAAAGGCATTACTGCTTGGCTAGATGGACTCATGGTTCAGATTAATATAATCTGAATATAATCTGAATATATTATATTATATTATATTATATTATATTATATTATATTATGTCCAACATTTTTGAGCAGGAAGTTGATTTTAATCTTACCAGCCATCACCTACATTCTAAGCATTATCTCCGTTCAAGAAATACACCTGAGGTAATTTACCTTGATCATCTGGTTCCTTTTTAAGCAGAACATTCCTTCTTTTACTCTTTTATTGTTCAGAAAGAAACCATCCACCACAGGCTCATGCAGGGGGCAAACATGTCCTTGTTCTTCCCAATAACTCAATAGCTTTGGATGGTTCTCAATCTACTGATGACCAGGGAATTGTATCTTATCTCTGGATTCGGGATGGCCAGAGCCCAGCAGCTGGAGTAAGTATTTTCCTGTCAGTATATACCCTTTATTTGTACTGTTGCTATATAACTAGTGCCAATAGGATCTACTGGATAGAAAATTTCCCTTGATATGATAACCTCAGGGCCAGCCCAAGGAATTTTGTAGTTTGAAGAAAAGGACAGGATGGTGCCCAGTCCCACCCCATTATGTCAGAACATAAGAAGAGCCAGACAAAAGCCTCTCTATTCCAATGTTCTGTTCATGCAATGGCTGATCCGTTGCTCACAAGCAGGACACGGGCACAATTGCACCTGTCAGTTCACCTTCGCCAGAGGCATACTGATAGGCATAATGGAGATGACATATTGTCATCCTGGCTAATAGCACTGATGGCTCCATCATCCATTAATTTACCTTCTGCATTGACTGGATTAGTAGTTGAATCTTGTGAAAGATAGCATCTTGCATTATGTTGAGGGCAACAGGCTAGTTTATGGGATATATCTTAGGCTGCCTTGCATGCACACAGTGCTGTCCTTCATCACCTTCACAATGCTCTGCATCCCCAAGCACATGAGTGTGTAAAATGTGGTCCATGAACCACATATAGCCCTGAATCCCACTTTTGTGGCCTCCCAAACTCCCCAGGGACCACCCCTGTTTTTTAAAAAAATCAGGATAATTTTTCACATAATTTTTGGCTAGGAAACTGTGCCAATCTCTCCTCCTGCCAGATTGCAAATGTTGCTGGTTACCATTTCCTACTCCAGAACTCCTACATCCCCTCAGACCATCATTTTTTTTTCCCTTCATAGTTGGGTCAAAAAGTGTGACTAGAATTGATGCAGCATTGCCTGTTTTGCACCTAGATGGTGTGGGCACAGACTAGCAGAGCATTATGGCAGGGGGCAAAAACTGGCCTTCATCCCCCACAGTTGCTCTCCCTGGTCTCTGTGAAATAAGCTGAAGCAGTGTATCCAGTGCTGATTTTTTTTAAAACTGTTCTTAACTTTCGCAGGATGTGATACATGGTTCAGACCATGAAGCTATATTGCAGCTAACTAATCTTGTAGAAGGGAGCTATACTTTTCACTTGAAAATCACAGATGATAAAGGTGATTCCGACATCGACACAGCTGTGGTGGAAGTGCGGCCTGGTATGATATTTGAGAACATTTTATTGCCTGTCCTGTGCTCTGTGCTCCTCCCAAATGCTTCCATTTCTACAAGCAGTCCAACAACCATCTTGTCAGGCTAGATAGCCACAATTTGTATATGAAATTCTGGCCCAAAAACTTACTTGACATGTTTCTTCTTGATACCCAAATTATTACACTGTCATATCATTGTTTTGATCCTCCTCTGCAGTTCAAGGCAGGTGCCAAAAGCTGATGTGAATTACTGTCCTAGCAGAAATCTTGATTCATTTCCTGGAATCTCCAGTTACAGATAGAATGATAATATTGCCTGAAATTTCCTTTTGAAGATTTAGCTTTATAGGTGGCTTATAGATTAAATCAACACCATTCAAGCCTCCCTGCTTCTTCAGCTGAAAGTTTCCTCCTCATGCTGCCTTTTATTGACATGCTTTTCAATGCTTTCTTGGTGGTCATGGGCTTAATCCTTACCACTGTGTTTTGAAGAAAATAGAATACATGATATATCAGTCATGCTATGCCAAGGTCCTCCTACCCCACCTGTGTTGTAAAAAGAATGATCCCCTCCCACATCCCCCATGGCCAAGGTCATGTTTACTTCCTAGGAAACTGCAGAAGCCTGGAGGGCAATTTTTACCCCGACTCCCCAATCCCATTGGCAACATCCCCAACTGAACACGCCCAAACTGAGTGAGCTTCTTTTCCCTTGTTTCTGCTTCAAAGTGGTGACCATTGGAATGAGAAAGGGAAGGAAAGGAAGGTATTTGATTGAGGGATGGGGTTACAAGAGGGTTTTCCCTATCTGTGTACATTGATGGGCTTTGGATGTTATTTTTTTTTCTTTTGTGGGGAGGGGTAACTTCTACCTGATTAAATCTAGGTGGTTGCAGGGGTCGTGGGGGACTGACAAGGTGACAAGGTTTCAGGGACCATAAAAGTGATGTCCAAGGGCTACATGGAGCCCACAGACTACACTTTTCCCACTCCTGCCTTAGGTCATGATGGCATTGTTCGTTAAAAAAACCCTACTTTTTTAAAAAAAAGTAAAATAAATACAATGTCCTAGGATAAGGGGCATGGTGACGATGTATGGCCTTCCCAAGTTCTGTAGGGGCCAGTGTAGCTTCTAACTCCTGGCATTTGCCCACACCTGCTATAAAATGAGGGCGATGGATACCCATGGTGGACTGCGGAAGCATGTGAGTCCGTGGCTGTTCCTGGAGCCCCTACTGTCACCCACTGTTGGTGGAGTGTGGCACTTAACATATACATTTGAAAAACTAAAGCAAAGATGCATGTGGAGTGCATGTGTGCCTTGTTTTAGTGGAGAATCTCCCTCTTAGAAGCCTTTTATGTAAGGTAGTAGTCCTGCTGCACATGGTTGTAGTATTAAACATAATGTGGTATAGATAAAACATATAACAGCTGTACAATTCCTTTTGTAAGAGACTTCTGTCAGGAGCCACCCTCTGTGTTAGAAAAAAATAAGTGCCATGTCATACAAGTAGAATTTATTTTAAAGCTATTCCCCAATTATTTTATTCTCGAATTTTTGCGTTTTCTCTGAGCTTATAAAAATGAGGAAGACCATTTCCAAGCTACATCCTCCTCTCTGGCTAAATAAAAGATTCTGTTGGTTAGTTAGCTGTTTTTCACCAAGGAGCTTTCATCTGTCCTAGTCCTTTCAACTGTAAGTCAATCAGATCAGCACTGGTCTGTCCAATTCCCCTTCTCTGTGCAGAATCCTATGGGGCTGGCCTAAGTAGCACACTACTGTGTAGTCATCAGTTAAAATTAAAGAAATAAAATTAAATTAACAATCTCTTGATGCACATGATGGGAAAAAAATGGCCTCAGACTTCAGGAGCAATATGATTGAACATCCCCTTGTGTTCTTGTACTTCTGTAATCAATGACATTGATTACTTTTCAGAACAGAACCATGATTAAGACTGAATCTTTGGTTTGATTATACTGTTTCTCCCATGCTTTCTCTTTTGCTCCTATTCCTTTCTTCCTTCTTAGTTTTAACTGCTTAGTTTTGATATTGAAGAGCAGAGCTAATCATTTTAATAACCCTTGTAAACCAATCAATTTTGGGCTGGGACTGATACAAGTAGGATGGTACCTTGGAGAGGATCATTTGAGATGAGCCTGATTTTATATCCTATAGTATTTGTATATGTCAGGGCAAAGTTTGACCCAGCGGGTGTTGGACTGCAATTTCCATTAATATTAGCATAACCAATGGCAAGAACTATTGGAAGTTGCAGACCAATAGCATCTGGAGGGCCATCCTTTCTACTACTAGTGATCTAAATTTTGGACTTTGTGTAGCATGGCTTTGCTTGGACATAAGGTATCAGAAAGATCAGGCATACCTTGAGGTTTGCAAAACTACAAAAAATCTTGGGTGGGAGGAAGACCTAATGGGATAACATCTCTTCCGCACATTTTTCAGTGAGTATGCTTTAGTGGGTGCAGAATGCTGATGGATTGATGCGTGGGTGAGCGGATGGTGGAGCAAAAAAAAAAAAAAAATGGTGTTGTGAGGACAATGGGGAGTAAAATGAAATATATGGAATCCCATATGGGAATACTGAAAGTTGCACAGGAAAATACTTATTTTGAATTCCATGTTCTCTTTCCCCCCCCCCGTACTATCAACTGTGGGATTCATAGGAAATACTGTTAGACAGGTGGTGCACTTCTACCAAGACAAAATACTTGCCATGTTCGGAAAGTCTGTGATTTTTTTCTTTTTTTCACAGACCCTAAGAAAAATGGCCTTGTGGAACTGATTTTGGATGTTGAGGTGGGCCAGCTGACAGAACAACAGAAAGACACTCTTGTGCGACAGCTAGCAGTGCTCCTGAATGTTCTAGATTCTGATATTAAAGTTCAGAAGATACAAGCTTACTCTGATATCAGGTACAGAGAAATACTGATAGCAGACTATGATC
This sequence comes from Iguana delicatissima, assembly GCA_948472985.1. Classification (NCBI taxonomy): domain Eukaryota; kingdom Metazoa; phylum Chordata; class Lepidosauria; order Squamata; family Iguanidae; genus Iguana; species Iguana delicatissima. The sequence goes on along the minus strand of CAOKZL010000081.1, from coordinate 741,880 downwards.
CAAATCATAGACTAGAAAATGTCCCTTTAGTGGCAAGTACTGTAGGCAGAAAGATTGTATCTGCATTGGTTAGGCCTCATTTGGAATACAGTGTCCAGTTCTGGGCACCTCAATTCAAGAAGGATATCAACAAGCTGGAACATGTCCAGAGGAGGGCAACCAAAATGGTGAAGCGTCTGGAAGCCATGCCCTATGAGGAATGGCTTAGGGATCTGGGTATGTTTAGTCTGCAGAAGAGAAGAGGAGACATGATAGCCATGTTTAAATATTTGAAGAGATGTCATGTCAAGGGGGAGTGGGCTTGTTTTCCACTGCTCCAGAGACTAGGACAAGGAGCAGTGGATTCAAGCTGCAGGAAAGGAGATTCCACCTGAACCTCAGGAAGAACTTCCTGACGGTCAGAGCTGTCCAGCAGTAGAATATGCTGCCTCGGAGTGTGGTAGAATCTCCTTCTTTGAAGGTTTTAAGCAGATGCTGGATGGCCATCTGTTGGGAATGTTTTGATGTGTGTTCCTGCATAGCAGGGGGTTGGACTGGATGGCCCTGTGGTCTCTATGATTCTATGTATTGAAATCATGTAGTGCCCCATTTCATAAGGACTGCAACTTCGTGTGTAATTCTCATTAAGCTGAATAGGACCACCTTCGAGGAGTAAATTTTTACAGAACTGGTGATTCTTAAGACTTTTGCTAACTTATTGGACAGCTTACTGGCAACCAAAGATTAGGGCTGATTTTTACATTTCTGTTTGGTAAGTTGCTGATAATACACATGATGCTTAAAAAAAAGATCATAAATTGTCTTGTCTTACAGTAGGACACTTCTTGAGTAAAATCTTAGGTCTGTGGAACTCTGTGCTTTTTATGAAGTCCTTCTTCTATTTCATGGGACTAGACCTCACCAATTTTGTAGGCAGATACTGAGAATGAGATGCCACTCTAATGAGGAGAATCCCTAATACAGCATATGTGCAATATATTGGCCAAATCAGAAGTTCTGATTATTGTTGTAATCAAAAGGATAGCACTTTTTGGATATTCTAGAAGGAAGGTCTTTATATATGCATCTTCTCTTCAGCACAGCTGTTGTGTTCTGCGTTCAGAATGGACATCCTTTCAGAGTGATAAAGGCTTCAGATGTTGCCCAGATGCTGCGTTTGCAACTCTTGAAGGAAAAGCCTGAATTCCTACTTTTCAAAGTGCTTCGCATTGACACTGCTGGTAATGCATTTGTGTGATTGAGTAGAACCTCACTCTTTGAATGTCAAAGCCCACTGCAGTATTTTAATTTTACTTATTTTGTTGTTACAGGTTGCCTGTTAAAATGCTCTGGACATGGACGTTGTGATCCCATCACCAAGCAGTGTATTTGCTATCAACTGTGGATGGAAAATTTGATACAGCGATACTTAGACAATGGAGAGAGTAACTGTGGTGAGTTGGGAGAAGTGGATGAAGGTTCCAGAAATGGATGCTGAATAGAATTGATCTGCAAAAGTGAATATCTTGAGCATGGAAATGTTTAATGACCTTTCTCACTGACTTTAATTGTTCTGCTTTTATCTTCCAGAGTGGAGTATACTTTATGTAACACTATCTGCTTTCGTTTTGATTGTGCTGATGGTGGGGTTAGCCTGGCTGGGCATCTGCTGTTGCAAAAGGTACTTGGTTTTAATGATGCATGATATCAGCAGACATTGCTTCTGCACTCAGAATCATAATGATCAATTAGAGCCTGTCTTCTGGAATCCCTGTCGTAAGCATGAGCAGAGCCTGGTGTGCCTACACCTCCAACTCTGTGAGGCAGGATGCTGTTATCCCTGAAGACACCAGTCTGCAGCTGGGTGTGCTTCTGGATTCAACCTTGAACCTGGAAGCTCAGGTTTCGGCAGTGCCCAGGAGTGCACTTGCACAGTCAAGGCTTGTGTGTCCGTTCGTTGAGATATCAGTTCTGGCCACAGTAACACATGCCTTAGCTACTGTAACATGCTCTGTGGGGCGCTGCCTTTGAAGAGTGTTTGGAAACTTCAGCTGGTCTGAACAGTTGCAGCCAGATCGTTAACTAGGGTTGGATACAAAGCGCACACAACTCCCTTGTTGCATCAGCTCCACTAGCTGATGGTCCATTTCTGGATACAATCCAAACGTGTTGGATTGTACCGTGGTGGAAGAGAGCAGCCAATGGGGATTGTGGTGGTTGGTATGCCACGATGGCGGCGAGGTACACCTTCAGCAATGGGAAGGCCAAGCCCTGCTGTCGAAGGTGTAGGAGGAAGTGGAGCATGGTAGGCAGGTTGACAGGCAATACCGGCTCTTGTCGTTCCTCAGCAAAGGCAGCGAAGCTCCTTCACTTGTAGTGGTAGTTGCGGCGCGTTGACTCCTTCCTGGCCGCGGTCAGAACGTTGCCGATGACAAGGTCTAAGGCGATATCCTCCAGGCACGGAGGGCCAGGAGCGGCAGATCTGGGTGCAGCACGAGACCGTTGGAGTGGGATAGGAGGTCCAGTACCATCGGGAACCAGAGGATCCGTCCGCGGGCAGCCTCAAACAGGGTCCCGAATCAGTGCTGTCTCGGCCAGTACAGAGCCACGAGGATGATGTCTGCTTGGTCTGCGAGGATCTTGGATATCAGACGGCCCAGGAGGGGGAATGGAGGGAACGCGTAGAGGAATCCCTCGTTCCACCGAAACTGGAAGGCATCGCCGATGGAGTGGCAATCGCAGCCGGCCCTTGAGCAGTACCGATGACACTTCGCGTTGTCGCTGGTAGTGCAGAGGTCGATTGTCAGCTCGCCCCATCGATCCCGAACCATCTGGAAGGCCTCGCTGGAGAGGGACCACTCGTGGTGGGATGAGATGTCCCTGCTGAGGGCATCCGCTGTGGTGTTCTCCTGCCCGGCCAGATGAACCGCCACTGGGTGGATCCGGAGTGAGACGCACCAGTCCCAGAGGTTGAGGGCGATGTTGAAAAGAGTGGTCAAGTGAGTCCTTCCTTGTCTGTTGACGAAGCAGACTGCCGTCGTGTTGTTGGTGAGGATCAACACTGTGCGGCCTGCGATGAGGTGACGAAACGCCTGCAGAGCTTTGGAGATGGCAAGTAGCTTGAGAGCATTGATATGGAGGGCAGTCTCATGACCGATCCACCGGCCGCGGACTCTGAGGTCGCCGCAGTGTGCTCCCCAGCCGAAGAGTGAGGCATCCGTTGTCACCGTGACCTGAGGGTTCTGCTCCCAGAACGGCATGCCCGACAAGAGGTGGCTGTAAGACTGCCACCACAGCAGGTATTGGCGCACCTGTCGAGGAAGCTGGTAGTGGCATGTCTGGTCGTCCCAGAGTGGATTGAAGACCCGGACGAACCAGTGCTGAAGCGGTCGTGTGTGAAGTCTGGAGAAATAGGTGACGGCGGTCGTCAAAGCCATGTAGCCGAGGAGCTGTTGGATTCTCCTGGCTGTTACCGTTGGGGCATGGAAGACGACAGACGCTGCCTGACGAAGTGTGCACGCCCTTTCCAGCAATAAGTATGCCCTTGCCAATACCATGTCCAGAGTTGCCCCGATGAAGTCGAGAACCCTCATGGGTTCGAGATGGGACTTCTTCAGGTTGACCCAGAGCCCAAGCCGGGTGAGAAGAGTCAAAGTCCGGTGTATGTCCTTGTACAGTTTTTGTTGGCAGGACGCCACCAAGAGCCAATCATCCAGGTAGGGGTCGATCGAGACGCCTTTCGTCCGCAGAAATGACACCATGGGGGCCATGTACTTGGTGAAGACCTGTGGTGCGGTCGAGAGGCCGAATGGCAGCACCCGGTACTGGTAGCAGGCGCCGTCGACTGCAAACCACAGGTACCGTCTGTGCTGTGGGAGAATGAGGATGTGGAAGTAGGTATCCCGAAGATCCATGGAGGCGAACCAGTCCCGTCACCGAAGGAAAGGCAGAATCGAGGGTAGCGTGACCATCTTGAACCTCTTGGGGCGGATGTAGTCATTCACCCCTCTGAGGTCTAGGATAGGCTGCAGACTTCCGTCTGTCTTCGGTATGGTGAAGTACCTCGAGAAGAAGCCGGTGGTTTTGGCTGAGGACGGAAGTTCCTCGATCGCTCCCTTCTGTAGAAGGGACTGGATCTCTTCCAGCAATACCAAGCTGGCCGGGGTGGAGTAGTAGACCCCTCACGGCGGAATATCCTGGAACTCTATGGCGTAGCCCAGACGGATGATGGTAAGTACCCAGGAGTCCATAGTGATTTTCCGCCACTTGGCGAGGTGTCTGGCCAAGCTCAGTTGATGTCGAAGGTTTGCTGGGAGGGTGAAGATCAGCATCGGTGGAGACCTGCGCAATGCATCAAAACCGTGACTTCGTCCCAGACGAAGACTTCTTAGAAGAAGAAGATGGGCATCTTTGAGGAGGTCTCTGTGTGGCTGATGAAGTGGATGGCCGGGATGCAGTCGATTGCGGTGACCACGGTTGGTATGTGGAGGAGGAAGAGGACCTTCGCCATGATGGTCTAGAGCCATAGCTGCCGAAGCTGCGGCAGCACTGGGCCGGTTGATTAATGCCCATCTTCTTCGCCGTTAGACGGGCCTTAACAAGATGGTCCATGGCCTTGTCTGTCGACGTATGGAAGAGTCCCTGGCTGTCTAACGGGAGGTCCTCGATCCACCTGTGGCTGTCTTCCTGGAGCCCCAACAAAAGCAACCATGCATGTCGTTGAAGGGCCACCACGCCGACCATCACCCTTGAGGTAGCCTCCACGCCGTGCCTCGAAGAGGCGATCTGCTGGTTGGCGACAGCAACAGCTTCACCGAAGAGCTGTGTGGCGGTAGCACGGGACTCCTCCAACAGATCAGCGAGGAGCAGGGTGAGCCGGTCCAGGATGTTCTGATGGTATGCCGCGAGGCAAGCCATCGTGTTCAGGGTCCTGGCCACCAGGGAAGATGCCGAGTAGAAGCGCCTGCTGAAAGTATCGAGCTTCTGACCTTCACGGTCCGGCGGGGTCGTATGTATTTGGTTTCCACCCTTTGTATGGGCCGACTCAGCCACGATCGAGTTCGGGACCAGATGACTAAAGAGGAACTCCGCGTCCTCTCACTGCGTCCTGTACAGGTGTTCAAGCCTGTGTGGGATTGGTTGCGCTGAAGCTGGCTTCGCCCACAGTTGTTTCATGGCGTCCAGCAATGTTGGCAGAAAAGGTAGCGGCGCAGTAGATGGCGGGCGTGTCTCCAGATACTGGAAGACAGGATCCTGTGCTGCTGGGGCTGGTTCCGCAACCTTCAGGCCGAGGAACGTGACCATACGGAGGAGGATTGCTGAGAACTGCCGCACGTCCTCCGGTGCCGACTCTGGTCCCGGTTCTCTGAACGCCAACGGAGATGACTTGTGGGATGACAGAGTCGACTCCGTGGAGTCAGAGTCCGACTCATACGACTCGGAAATGGAGTCGGAGATCTTTCCGCTGCTCTATCTTGAGATGGCTTGTGGGCAGGGAGAGCCAGGGTCACTGTCAGAGCAGCAGGCTGCACCAGTACCAAGGTCGACATCGTAGTCGGGATCAACATGACTTGGAGAGGCACCGCCGAGGGTGGTGGGCGGCCTGTGTTGTTGACGTCGCCGGTCGCGTCACTTGTGCCACAGTGGGTTGGGGCATAGGACATGTCGCGGTCGACGTTGTCCGTGGGGGAGGAGACACTGCCCTGTAATGGGGTGAGGACTCCCTAGAACTCCAATGACGCGGCGAGTCAGATCGACGGGGCAATCGGCTCGGCAGCCTCTTGTAGTGGGAGTGATGGACTTCTCTGGGAGGCGAGTGAGACCGATGTCTTGGTGACCAGTACCGAACATCAGGGTGGTACCGGTCCCTGTACGATGGGGAGTACGAGTAGTATGACCCCAGGGGCTTGTGTACCTACCGAGGTAGGAGGCGGAGGTGTAGACGGTGTCCCTGGAGTAAGCTCTCTCCAGGCTCATCTCCTGATGTCGTGGGGATGGAGGCCTGACTCTCTGAACAGGAGAGTGGGACTCACTCCGTCTAGAGGCTGGCCTGTGGGTAGGCAAAGGCCGATGTCGGACCACAGCCTCCTGCTGGTGGTTGACCAATGGACGGTGATCTGGTGGGGTAACCGCAGCCGTCAGCTCGGGCGGTTCCAAGGGTAAGACCTCCACGGTCTGCTCCTTTTCAGACACCTCGAGGACCTCTTCGTCTTCCGGAAGCTCTTCTGGTTCCCCAGTGAGCTGGGTGGGTTGAAGTGTCGGGAGATGAGTCTCCTTTTCAGGAGCGCGCCTCTTTTCTTTCCTCCTCTTCTTCTTTTCCTTCTTCTTACCGGCGTCCTGGGCTGGAGGACGCTTCTTCTGTGCCGGTGTTAGTGGCTTGGAGAAGGTGGAGGTCTGCGAGCCCGCAGGATCCTCTCAAGCTGGAGGAGCCAATACCTTCAGTATCCTCGGGAGCTTCAGGGTTGGTACCGAGCCTGGTACCGACGAGGTGGAAGGTGTTGCAGCCGCCACCGCCGCCGATGAAAAGGTTGCTGGACGAGCGGATTTTTCGGCCATGACACCGTGGGCCCCAGTCTGTTTTTGTGCACACAAGGACTCCTCCCAACAATGAGACTTCAGTCTCGCTGAGCGGTTGCGGAGGGTCTGGTGGGTAAACTGCTTACACACAGGGCAGGCCGGATGTTACGGCCCTCGCCCAAACAAAAAAGGCACTCACAGTATTTGTCCAAAAGCGCGACCTTCCTTTCACAGGAGACACAGCTTTTGAACAACACTGACATAAAATGTGTCCAGCAAGTGAAGAAGAGAGGGGGAGAGCAGGGGTTCGAAATCGAAAGAACCAGTCCGAAATCCAAAATTGTACGTCAAGCCAAAAACCGGGTCGAAACCAGAAGCGAAAACACCAAAGCCAAACCGCAATCCGAAAACCATAATCCAAAAGCCGAAAAAGTGGGTCAAAAAGCCAAGAATAAAGCCAAAAGCGCAAGCCACCGAAAGAACCTTCTGTTTGCAACGGTGGACAAGAAAGAACTGAGGAGTGACCGTTGCTCAGCGGGTTGAGCATGCGCAGTACCGGCATGGGGGAAGTGTTCCCACCAAGCTACTGAGCAATAGACTCTTCCGATAGCTACCGCACAGGCGCGAAAGCTCCTAATGTATGAGGCACAGAGACCACAAAGAAGAACTCATATTTAATAACATTAGCTGGCTACGTGACAAGCCAGACTTACTGGCTTTATACATGAAGAAGGATAGGGCCATGTTCCAGAGCTTCCCATAAAGCAGATCAGGGTGTTTTTGCTAGAGAGTCTGGTGCCTAGGTAAGGCCAACATCCAGGTTGGGCAAAAAACTGAATCAACTCCCAATTCTATTTCCATTTATTTATTTATTTTATTAAAGTACCAAGCAGAGAGAAGTTTAGAAATAGCTGCTTTTAAAATGAAAATTAAAACTAGCTAAGCATAACTTCAGAGGATCTAAAAATAACTCTCACATGTGGCAGCAGGCCTGAGCCTGACTTAGTCTGCTTTTGAGTCTTTGCTAGTCCAACCAGATGCAAACGGAAATACTGAGAGGGAATGTAAATTGTCCAATCAGTAGTGTAGGAGGACCTGCTCTGATACCCACCATTACCTGTGTGTCTCGGTATGACCTTTCCTGGAAGTATCTGTCTTTTAACCATTGTGTATATTTCTGGCAAGTAACTAATGAGCAATTGTGCAATCTAAAATGGTCTGTTTTTTATGTACATCCATCCATATTTGTGGCTACTCATAATGCAATGGTGTACAACAGAGCTTCACATGATGGATTTTTGGTCTGTGTTGCCACTTATGCAATCCAAGAGGAACTTTAATCACATGAGTACAGACCTTTTCATTCTGGCTATTTATAGAATGGATTCTTCTGTGGATTTCCATTCAAAAAGTTATGTTATGAATGACCACATGTGTGGCTGGCTCCATTTTCAAAGGGGATGCTGGGCATGACTGTATGAACTGGGCTCTATGGAGATAGTATCTTTTCTTGTTCTTAAGGTAACAATATTTGTGAATGGAAAATGGTTGATTGGTTTGTTAACTGATCATAGGGAATCAATTTTCTCCTTTTCGCTTCATCTTTAGCAGAAAGAGAACCAAAATAAGAAAGAAAACAAAGTATACGATTTTGGATAACATAGATGATCAGGAGAGAATGGAACTCAGGCCCAAATATGGTATGATTCCTTTCTTTACTTTCGATGTCTTCTGATTTATTTTTTTTTAGAAGAGGCTATTTAATTTACATTTGACTTCTTTTTTCTAATTTGTCATTGTACCTATCTACTTAAGGGGAGAAAATTGCATTTGAGGAAGCAGGTTAGCTACTAGTCCTGCTATGATCAGTCAGTAATTTCCATAATGTTATAGCACTTCTTGCATTATCCATGAAGCATCCAATCATTAAATCTGCTTTGTTGGTTTCCAGTGATTTTTATCCCCTCTATTTATATCAATGTTCAAAAGTGTTTTGAGTGTAGCACTAATTGAATTTTGTCTGCTCCAGCTGTGCGTCAGTCTATGGCAGGGTGGGCAAAGTGTGGGCTATGGACCCAAGGACTGCTTTTGTGGCCCCAGGGGTCAAAAAATTGCAGAATTTTTCAAATAAGTTCCCCCCCAGATACTCTCTAGGGAGTGTGAGGGCATCTGCACCATATTTTGGAGGCCCCCTGACCAATTTAGGCTTTCGTGACACTTTTTTATTTTTAAACCAGGAGTGACTTCAGCTCACTTCCTGTTAAAAAAAGGCCTCTCAGGCCTGATGAAAGAAGAAGTAGTTGTGTTGTTTTTGCATTTTCCACAATGCTTTGGATCTAGTGTTGTTCCAAGATATTTTGGGGTGGGGTGAGGGGACTGGCACCTGAATCAAAGAGAGGATAAAAAGGTGAAAAGAGAAGCAAGAAAATGTGCAATGTGGCCCTCGGAAGGAGTGGGGGTGCAGTTAACAGAAACATCTCATTAATCGTCTCAGGGGGAAAAAAAATTCCAGAACTTGGAAATATTAATGTTTGGATTGCAGCTCCCAGGGTCCCTTAGCCAGTGGCCATGCTGGCTGTGAGTCTTAGTACATCACACTTAGCTGCCCTTGTCTTCTGGAAGTTGTAGCATAAAACAAAAACAGAAAACAAAAACAAAAAAAACAAACCCACCAAAGTTTCTTAGATCTGAAAAACATGTATTTTGAGAAAGTTCAGCTTGCCCCCAGTGTAGGCAGATAAGGGTCCCTGTCAGTGGTGAATGATAGCTGCTTCCTTGCATTTCAGAGCCATGTAACTTCAATTCTTTGGCAGTGATATTAGTGTGTGTGAGAGGGACAGCTTCTCTTATCTTCCTTCCTTTTCTCCACCTCTGTTGAACCAAGGCAGAGGAAGGAGAGCTTCATGAAGCTAGAACATCACATTATGTTCACCCTTGTCTGTTGAACCACCAACCGTGTTTAGATCTTATTCCTGAACAGGGTGTATAAAATATGTGGAAGGGGAACAGAAAGGACTATGTGCGGTGGCCGTACGTTCAGTGTCCACAGTTTCTACACTCCTTGGTCTAAATCCAGTTGCTAGTCTTAACTGGAGTAGGCTCACTGAAATAGTGGAAATCTTGAGAAAAAATTCTTTTCATTTCATTTCTTTTTTTCTTCAACGACCACGTTATTTGTCTATTTTTCATGATTACAATGGAAATCAATAATTTATAAAAAAGGAAAAGAAAGAAATTTGGAGAGGGAGGATCCACATATGCTCAAGTGAATACAAGTAGAAACCCTCTTCATGTATCCAAACTCAATTCAGCAAGGTCAGAGACTGAAAGGGGTGGGGCCCCTGTGCACAGGGAATATTTGGGCTGGAGCCAACAGGCAGAGGCCTATGCCCCTTGTGTGCATTTATTTATAAGCACACACACGTCTGTCCTATTTAGACATAATGCCTGAATACGGCTATCAAATGGGGAAAATGTCAAGGGGATTAGTCAGATTCTGAAGGAATATTGCAAGGAAAGTCTTGTTTCCCTTTGAAAAGAGGAATCGCACTCTACTGTGCAGATTGGAGGCCTTGGACACTATGGATCTGGGTACTGGTTTATGGCAGACCAAGGCATAACATGGCTTTCTAAACTCAGTATTACGAGTAGATGTTGCTTAAATGAACTATTGAATATGCCAAGAACCCTGTACCTCTCACTGTCCCACAGGTATAAAACATAGAAGTACAGAACACAATTCCAGCCTGATGGTCTCAGAGTCTGAGTTTGACAGCGACCAGGACACTATCTTCAGCAGAGAGAAGACTGAAAGAGAGAACCCACAGAACAGCCTGAATGGCTCCATTAAAAATGGTGTCTCCTTTAGCTATAGTTCAAAGGACAGATAAATCAATAAGCTGCACTGAAAGGACAGGCCGATCCTCTCTCTCATCTTTCTTAAAGCTATACAAGTGGCAGATGGAATTATAAGCTCCCAGAATAGAAGGAGGGCAACAAACATAATGGATTGTTCTTTCAGTAAATAACTTGCCACATGGGAAATGTGGAGTACCTAAATTACTGGTGTTCCTGTAATATCTCATGGACATTTAAAAGTTGCTACTCAAGGCTAAGTTAAGACTGTTATATTATGAGGACTGCATATATTGTTGTCTCCAAACAGAAAACTGGCTGTGCATCTATCGGACGTTACTAATGTCAGTATGCAAATTTACCTTAATTATTAAAAGCAGCGTGTGGCTACAACTTTTATATCCATACATTCACTTTCATTGAACACAGAACCGGTGTAGAAGGGTGTGTATGTGTGCGCGCATGTGCAAATAAGAGAAAAAAGGAAGGAGTGTCTATGATACAGTATTCCTGCTGCTAAACTTTCCTCTGTAAGGCAGTGCATTTCAGGTAATTTTACAAATGGTCTCAGGGCATGGTCTTGAAAGTACTTCAGCCATGCAACAGCATGGCTGAAGTAAGGAAGATCTCAGTTCACATTTGGAAAGTATTATATATATAAAATGTATACTGTTTTAGGGCCATCACTTGCAACACAATCTAAAGTAGACTTGGGAGCATGTAAATGACCAATCTACTGCACTACTCAAAACCCTCCTTGTTTACACTATTCTGAAGAGAGGCAAGTATGGATTTTTCTATTGTCCCCTCTAGCTAACTTCTGTGTGAGCTATACGCTTGCATGCATGAATGGCCCAACCCAGGGGAAGAAAGCGGCTTTGGATCTGGCAGACTGAGAGGTTCCCTTTGGAGATTCTTACAGCTACTGCTTATAGGAACACAATTGTCGTTCATTTTGTTCATGGAACTCTCAATGAGCATAGCTGGACCTTCATGTAAGATAGCCTTCCCATTTTAGCAGTGGGACTCTGCTGCCCAATCTAATTCCACTTCAGCAGGCTAGATGCAGGGATTAGTATCATGCTGTCCTACCACAAAGTGATGGAACAGCCATGTTAGTTCAAATGTAAGGAGAGGAACTATATTTTTCCCTACTTATCTGGTAGTTCAGATAGTTTGCAGTATGTTTTCCAGTATTCGGTTGGGCTAGGACAAAATGTGTGGGCAAAGGGAGTTGTTCTCCCTCTCTCTATACACAATCCTTTGGTCAAAATGAGCTCCAGCTGCTCTCCTGCTTCACAGATGAATAAGATAAATGCAAACATTAGATCTGGGTAGCCCTACCCTGTCTAGTTTTGCCCTAAGAAGATCCACTGTAGGAAAGATCCCTGAAGCCTGGCCATGTAAGAAAAAGAAATTTAAGAACTACATTTATGCGTCTATTCAAAGTTTACAGGTAAGCTGAGCTTGACTTTTATCTACTATTTTCCTCCTTGTGACTGAAGAGAGATTAAATGAAAGACATGAGTTCATATGAAATATTCATTTGAGTGTTGCAGGAATGTTCTCCTTTTCAAGGGCTCAAAAGAACATACTCTATGTACTGAGCATTGTCTTGGGGGCTCCCACCTGTAGTGAGTGAGTGATTTTGATATCTATCAAAATGATAATGAAACACATGTGTGCATGTGTCTTTCCCCAAAGAAGCTGGATCACTGAAAGATAATACATTTTCTACCTTGTGTCTCAGGGGATTTCACAAGACGTGCTGAAGATAGAAGATGAAACAGGCCTGCACATTCGCAGATTAGACAATGAATGCAAATATTCATTTCAAAGTTAAACATTTATTACGTTAACAGTTCTTTTTTTTTTTACACTCATATCTTTTAAACATACTTGCTAGGATAACGGACAAAACAATTTTTTAAGAATTCAAGTATCTTTAGTTAAGGAATACAAAACAGTTTTAATACATTTAAACAAAAAATAGGAAACGCTCACAATCCACCCTGGAAAAAGTTCTTAGACTAGTCGGCTAGTAGTGTCCTATTACAGCTGTAAACTAGTTGTGCTTCCAATAATTCTTTTTTTTAAACACCAAAACTTGAGAATGTTTTTAATGGCCTTTTTTTTAAAAAAAAAATCAAGCTACCCCTTTCTCCCCAGTTGCTTGCTCAGTCAGTATGAATTCATCCAACCACGTTTTTCTACATAGGAACTGAAATTCTACAGCTGAAAATCTTTTTGTTTGAAGCTAGTTTCCACTACAGGTTGGCTTTGTTATGTGAGCAGCCCATTACCTGGCCATTTGAATTTGTCTTCACATGCTGGGCTAACACCAGACAGTATGTACAGATTTTTCCCCCAGTGACCAGCTATGCTAGGGATCACAAAAATCCATGCCTTTATGATATACACAATTGTATTTACAGATCTTGTCCTCAGCCTCCTCTGGTACAATGGTTTTTTCACGAATTATTCTGCTCACTGCCATATAGACGAAGCATTAGGCACTTCTTGTTCTTTTGCAGGGTAGCAATTAGTGCTACCAAATATGCTTTTTAGAACTACCACAATTTTATGTATCCTTAATACATCAGAGCAGAAACTAATACACAGGAATACAAATTAATTCACACTAAGCTTTAGTTCAGCTTCGTTAAACCCAGATGCCAGTCCATGTACATGTACCCCCAAAGAGGGGTATTTTCTGAATGCTAAACCTCATGTTGCAGATCACTTTTGAAGAGCAGTGTTGTGCCTCAGAAGCAGCCTAACATATTTCAGAGGCTTGCAGTTTATGGTAGAAATGGCCATGTATCCAAGCCTGTGGGTTCACCTGAAGCAACTCTTTGGATCATGGACATACTTTCCCCCCTCAAAAGTAGCAAAGATCTCTCAAAAATGTTGTGCAGCACCTCAAATGAAGTTTTGCAGTGTAGATAAAGTGCAAATCCAATTCAATGCAGCAGTGTTTATGTGCCATTGTTATACTAACATTTCATCATTTTCAAATGTATCCATACTAACACCAAGAGTACTTGAAGGAATATGCAAATAAGAATACCCAACTTCTACAGGCAACACAACAACCTGAAACAGCACTGAAGTGACTTCATCTGGGTGTCAACAAAACCATATAGTAGGATTGACATATTAAGCAGAATCGCCCAAACTATTTCCTTTAAAATATAGTTCATAAAAGTGTTTTTGGTCACCTCCTGACTGTGCAAGATGTCTTTGTTGCTGAGATTAAAACTACATTGTCAGTTTTTCATACTTCTCTAGAATGAGCGTCAGGAACTCAAAGAAACAGGCGGACCTTCAGAAAGGAAATACTACTTGGCAGTGAATAGGTGGATTGGGTTAAGGAAAACTTTAGCCCATTTACTCTGCACTCCAATTAAATACCTCTGTGCATTCTAGGGAAGACAGATCTGAATGGATTTGTTGCTCACTTACATAGTTATTGCTTCCTAGAAACTGAAATGCTTCCCTTTTCTGCCATGAAGAATACTTGGAGATTCTCATATTTTTGTGCTATTGTGTAAATTTTTGGTCACAGGTTTCAACTGCTAGGCACAAATCACTAGTTTCTTCTTAAATATGTCCTAGTCCTACTGTGAATAGTAAAGTATTCTTTCAGAACTGTACGTATGCCTGCAAAGGCACTTAAGTTCCAGTCAACAGCTTAAAAACAATATGAAAGTATGAAGTATTTCTTAACCTACTAGCACTAATTCCTCCTAGAAATCCTAAATTAGACAACCACAAGACATTAATTAGAAAGAAGATCAACTTCAATATTTGGCACAATTATTCATGATACCACCACTTTCCTCATATGAAAAAAAAACAGTAAACAAGTACCCTTTTTCTGCTCCGTTGCCTCCAAAAACACATACTTCAATTAGTAAACATGTCCACATTCCTCTAAATATAAATACTATGATTTCTTCCAGCATTATGGTTAAGATCATAAAGTGTAAGTACATCTATATTCTTATACTGTGTATACACACAAATGGATTCCAGAGTAGTTGCTTTAGGTACTTAAAACTATGGTAATGCAAAGGTATCATTACATATAAACATGATTGCTTCTATTTTAAGAGGGAGGGACAAATAAGCTTGCTATAGAAAGCTTATCAATAGTCTAATACATCTGTTTCCTAGCCCTATGGTGATGAAACATAACAAATGGCTATGATAATCCTCCAAAACAAACATACTTTATTTCCAAATATTCATCAACACCATATTTTGAACCTTCTCTTCCTAGCCCAGATTGTTTAACACCACCAAAAGGACACTCCGCAGCAGACAGAAGTCCTTCATTAATACCAACCATTCCAACTTCCAGCTGTTCTGCAACTCTCCAAATCTGGGCAGGGTCCTGAGAGTAGAAATAACCTGCAGATTGGGCCATTAAACAGAACAGACTAATACAACAATTTTTAAAAAGCAGTACTTACTTCAAGTTTTGAATGATGAAAAAAAGTCAACGTGTGCCTTGCTGGCCTAAAATGTTTTTGCTAATTTTGCATTGCCTCAGGGGCTTTTGTGGGTTGAGAGACAACAAATAAATGTTTTGAATAAATAAGCCAGCCACCACATTAGCTAACATTTCATTATTTCAGGTTTATACTATCTATTTATAATATCATTTAAAGATAAAATGAAAGGCTGTATTCTCCCATATGGGCCTGCCCAGTTGTCAAGATCTTCAAAACCAAGAAAATGGCCTTCCTCCATCATCATCTGAGGCATGTTTCCTGGGCATGCAGTAAGAGCTTCTTGGTGGCTTTTCTCAGACTCTGGAACTCCCTGTCAAGGGATGCTTAAACTCTTTCTTGTTGTCCAGCTTGTTTTCCAGCAAATACATTTTTATTCAGTCACGCCTTTCATATTTAAGCAAGTCTTCTGCTAAAGGGGATCTGAATTGGTTGGTTGCTGTTATTTCTCTAGTAGTGCTTTTTAAATCTGCATGTTTTAATTGCATTTCTATTCTTATCTGAATTCCAGTATGGCTAGCCACCTGTAGTATCATTTTTTGGTTTAAAGATATGATTTAACTTTAACAGTAACAGAATATTCAGATGACACATACCTGCTAAACCCACACTGGCTGCATTTGCTATGGCAAGGGCTTCTTCCTCTGTATCAAACCTGTAAATATTGAGAAAATGGATTAACAGGAAATATAAGTGATTTCTTTAGAATAATGAAATGAATGTGTGTATTTTTGCAAGAGGCATACATTTAGAAGACTCTTCTATATGATGGTGTAAAAATATTTTTTATACCAACTTATAAAAGACATGTTCATAATTTGCCACAAAATGAGATAGTATAAAGGTCACTTTGTACATCATTTTGTTGAGCATCAGTAATGTATTTGCATACTTAAATATGTTTTGAGAGATTAGCAATTCCTGAGGGGTCTACTCAGGTCAAAGCTTGTCTGCAGGGAAGAACTGTCAAAGAAATAACAGTTGTATATCTACGAAAGCACAGAGATACAGTTTCAACTGACAGTAGAGTATGGCTATTCAAATCTTGGTATCCATACGGATATGTTCATATCCAGGTCACTCTTGGAAATAGTGAAATGTTTAAGATCAATGACATATTCAGTCAGTCTGTTTCATCATGAATGCAACCCTCCAGAAAATTCTCAGACTAATCAGGGAAGCTCTCTCAGTGATCAAACATTTGCTGTACTGTAGCACCTAAGCAGTATTTCTTCTGAGATGACTCTTTTGAGAAGAACCTATTAAAACACCATCTGGCCTAGGCCTACTTTAAAAAAAAATACCTTGAGCCAGTACCAAAGTCTGTTAAAGTGGGAACTCAGGCAAGAGTTCACAGAGGTACATCTTGCTTTAACCTTCCAGAAAGAAATTATCATCCTCTCTTGTAGGGGCACTATTCTAATTGAGTTAAAGTGAGGGTTCATTTGTTGTGGAGGAACAGCTCACAGCCAATTCAAAGATGTGGGCACGGATCTAATAATACACATCTGTTAGATGCTAATGCTGCTGCCAGCAGAACCAATAATTTCTTTCCTGACAAACCCCAACCCACTCGCAATGCTGAAAACTTGTTTATAAATATTACCACATTCTCTGGAGGGATTTTTTAGGGCAAACTGGGATTGCAGGAGAGAAGGAAGATTACCCTTCTCAATATTACTGGTGGAAGCAGCAGAACTATGTCATTGGACCCTTCTGTGTGATTTGCAAAGTCTCTCTTACTTGATAACTGGGGCCAGAGGACCAAATGTTTCCTCTTGTGTACACAGCATTCTGGTGGTGACATTGCTGAGTAGCGTTGGCTCAAAGAAATTCTTCCCATAACTGTGCCTCTTCCCTCCAGTAATAATGGAAGCCCCTTGTGACACTGCATCCTGAACGTGTCTTTCAACCTAAGAAGCACACAGCAAACATGACTTAAGGCAACACCATCTGCAGAAGTGGAAAACAAGATGGTTTCTGCAAAAGGGCAGCTGTCATTGAGGAATACAGACACACGACAGAATAGATTAGCATTCCTCAAGAAAACAAACAGTAAACCAATATTTACCTTTTCCACAGCTTTTTCATTAATCAGTGGCCCCTGCGTAGTCCTTTCATCAAACCCATTGCCAACACATAGCTCTCTCTTAATGGCTTCTGCAAACTTTTTCACAAATGCATCATGGATTCCTTTTTGCACCAAAAACCGGTTTGAACATACACAGGTCTGGAGACAAAAGGAAATGTTTACTTTATTACAGCTTGTGATTCACTGAACTGTAACTGAGTACCATTGCACTGTCCTCCCTTCTCTCTATTTGATACACCCTTTGGCTGTGTTATTCTTGCCTGAAATAGCACTTCACTCACCATATGTATAAATATTCGTAATTAAAACTTGAAAAGTGCAAGAATATTGCTCTTTATATTCTCCTGACTGCTTATGCTGCAGCACTTCCCTGCTTATTCATCTGCCTGTAAGTTAAGGGTACCATTTTCAGCAATCTTTGCTTTTTTAAAAAATGTACATTTATCAGCAGAGTAGTCTTTAGAAATGTACTTCTAAACAAGAAGACAAAACATCACATTATGACCTTGAGTAGTTTCAGCCTTAGAAACCACAAATAATCCTCAACAGTGTTCACAGTGTAATTGCTGCTGTTCAGATATAAAGGTTTTGACTTCTGCTTTCATCAGTAGGTAACAGAGACGAAGTTCAAACTGGGTGCCAAGGCAACAGTTTTAGAAATGATGAAGATAGAAAGGTCCCAGGAAGGCAACACCATCCACATAAGTGGAAGACAAGATTGCTTGAAAGTGCAAAGTTTAAGTATTGTCCGCCAAGTTAGGAGTATGAGCTAATCAATGTTATTTAACTATTTATTTTTTATTGTGAATTGACAAAGGCTATCTCTTCAAATATTTTATACAGCCATGTACTGAAACTTCTTGAGTTTTTTCCCCCCGCCAAGTGGAAGATGAATTCAAATACATAAAAAAAGCAGTGTTTCAATTAACAAAGCAAGGCAATTAATCTCACCTGGCCTGAGTTTCTGTATTTAGACATTAAGGCTCCTGTAACTGCTTTATCTACATCAGCACTGTCAAACACTATGAATGGAGCATGTCCTCCAAGCTCCATGGAGACCCTCTTCACAGTGCCAGCAGCATGACGCAAAAGTATCTGCAAGTACACAGGAGACACAGAAAGCTGTACATCTACAAAGATGAACATTCACACTCAGTTCCCCTAAAGTGAAAAGTAAACACCGCAGCAGAACATTACTAGTTCCCCTACAAAACCATCTGCTTATCTTCATAAGGAACAAATTTAGATCTCAAAGACCCCAGGACCTACCTAGGTTAATTACTCACCTAACCTCAGTATCACATATATTTTTTACTGTTTCTTAATGCTTATCGCCATGGATACAAGTTCTGATGGGAAAAGAATGTCCTTTGAAATAATATACAAGAATACTTGAAATTACCCTTTTCATTTCACTACTATCTACACACTAACCAACTGGTCTAGGACAAGAATCTAATTATTTAAATTAACGGAACATGTTGATTTCAATGAGTTTTGGAATGAATTTCAAGAATGTGCAGTGGATATTTGTCCTAAAATGGAATTCAAAAGCATTTCCAGATTTTCTCAGTAGCATTTTCCTGTATATTGAAAACCCCCAAACCAATGTTTCCAAGGTATACTTTTAAAATACATAGGATGAGTGCACAGAAAATGTGCAAAATTTAATCCACTCAAAACCTAATGTCACTAGACTTCCTAAGCAATAAGGAAGTCCATAAAACCTTATCATCATCATAACACTGTTTGTCCCTGGGTATCAGATTACTTCTGCTGTCTTAGTAGAAATTTTACACGGGAAGCCTATATGCATATCTTGAGGAAATTTAAGAAAATGTGATGAGTGCTAGCACAAACTGGTTGACATTGGGGTAGGCATGGTTCATCTCAAAATGCTGGAAAACACCAACTTCTCAGCCTCCACTCTGCAATCTGTTGATACCTCCACATACAACAGACTGATCTTGTGCATGTTTACACCATAGTGTATCTCACTCAGCTCAATGATACTTGCTCAACTAGGCTTAGGAAAGTAGCTTGCACGAATCTGTTAAGCGGATCATAGGAGATTTGATGATTTACTAACAGAACTGTACATAAGAACATTTTGTATACATGTTATATATAGCTTCCATTCATAGCGGGATTATTTTGTGTGCTCAACTGCACAGCAGGTTCAATTTTACTGGAAGGAGGAAGCTGCCTATCTTTGAAACAGTTGTTGCAGAGCAATCCTCAACAGAACTTCTTCTAGGAATGGTGGAAGACTGCACTCTAGAATTCGCTGAGGAAAGGCTTAAAGAGTCCCAAATAAGATGAGCATTAAAGGATATTGTACATTAAAGGTAGTGTCAAGTCATCTGGGATTTGGGAGCTGCACAACAAAAAAATGAAGCCCTCTGTTACTGAATAGCATATAACTGAATACAAACATTTGTGAGGAAAACTACTAGTTCTTCCCCTTGTTACAAATATAATACAATGCAGTCTAAATTTTTCTTCTCTAAAATTCCTTGTGATAAGCCACACTTCATGCAGCAAGCCTCAGTAACTCACTAAATCCTTTCCATCATGCATGGAAAGTTATGGGGGATAGATAGAAATCATGTGGGGTTTTTTTGTGTTGTTGTTTTTTGCTAATTTGTTTATTTTATTTATTTAAATATTTATATTGTGCTACTTATCTGAAGATCTTAGGGCAGCATACAATAAAACTGCTGTTAATGTTCTCTTGGACCATTTCTGCACTAGATTGTTATAGCGTTATTATTCTACTTTCAACATCCTATGGAATCCTGGGGTTTGCAGTTTAGGAAGGGGCCTTGAGGCAACACCTGACAGGTATCCCTCTAACTTCAGCCCATCGAGTTCCTACTAAGCATAGTCAACCACTGTCCTCCCATACTTCCAGACCAGTCCACTTTTTCCTCACCTTCCTGAGGATGTGGGTTTATTTCTTTGTGAAGTTTGCGGCAGGACTCTTCTTCTGCTTTATTCCAATTAAGAGGAGGAAGTAAATCAGCAGCAAGCAGCCCATAACCATGCCCTGGTTGATGTTCTTTCTGGCTGGACAAAGCTATACAGGACAACCTTCCTCTTAGGCCATGATACTGGACAGCATAGATTGATGAGAAGCCATGTCTTCCTGTCATTCCCTCCTGCTGCTGATTTTTTTTGTTCTGGTTGGTTGTAGGGGTTTTTGTTCTGGCTGGTTGTAGGGGTGGAGGAATGGGTTTTTCATTTCCCCATGGCAGCAGCTGGCACAAGGGGAAAAAAACCTGTAGGAAGATGGCTGCTCTCACTACAGAGCCAGCAGTCTCCACTTGAAACCAGAGGTAAAGCATGTTTGCATGTAAAATCAGGAGCAAAAGGTTCAAGGAGAACAAAATGATCCTAGCAAGCCTCTTCAGTTTGTTAGAGAAAGTACACTATGCCACCTTTATTCTAAAATGCCTTTTTAGATGCATTTGAATTCCAGCTCTGTGTGGATTTAAAAGCCTACAATGCAAAACTTTAACATGCAGACACACCTTTCCTGTGGCCGTTGAGCCAGTAAAAGAGATTTTGGAGACCAAGGGATCTGTGCACAACACTTCTCCAACTGCTGCTGCCTGTTGTCTAGAACATGGAACAACATTATATACTCCAGCAGGAATCCCAGCCCGGTCTGCAAGCTGCAATAAAAATTGAGCATGACATTAAAGTGTCAATTTGAACAAGAAAGTACCATGTATTATGTTAAGAAAGGTATGAATGCAGCGCATGGCTTTGTCTTCTGACAACTGGTTTTCTCTTCTGATAACTATATCACAAAGAGAAGAAAAACTGAAAGCAATATTTCAAAACACTGAATTGAATTGAATTGAATTGAACGAAGACATTGAAGGCAATACTGACTTCATTATGGCCAGAATATCTATTAGGAGTTTGATCATTTCCTTTCAGCTCTAACTCCAAGTTTAACTTGTACTTTAATAAAGAACAGGCAGAGAGAAATACCTGCAGCTGAAAAATTTGCCTACATTTAGGAATTTCATCATTTTTTTGAAAAAAAATTCATTGCTCATCAATATAAAAAGTCTCACCTCAGCAAGTGCTAATGCAGATAAAGGTGTATCTTCTGCTGGCTTCACCACCACTGTACAGCCGGCTGCCAAAGCTGCACCTACTTTTCGTGTAATCATAGCACTTGGAAAATTCCACTACATTGAAAAAGACAGATAACACAGCCAAATTCAGCAGAACATTTGACGCACTGAAGTTACTGGCAAAGTATGAAATGTTTGTGAAACTAGTATAGTATAGTGAAGTGAAGTGAAGTGTAGTACAGATGTCTCCCACTTTGCAACAGTGTGACCATGCACTGTTTTTCCTCTTAATTCATACTTATAAAAAAAAAACACAGCTAAAAACAGACTGAGTTCCACATTTCAATGATCTCCACTATCCGATAGCGCTGTAGGCCCCAACCTGTTGAATATACAGGGAACACTTGTACTATTCAAAGACATAGCCCTATCAGCCGGGGTCAGTATGCAAAGAGACTCTGTAGCACTCTTGGGACTGAGAGAAGTTTGTATCTGATGAAGAAAACTCAGTCTACAAAAGCTGATGCCACAAACTTCTTTCTCTATCTCAGAGGTGCTACAAGTCTCCTTTGCATACTGACCCAGACTAACACAGCTATGACTGTGAATACTACCTCCATGGAAAGCACCAAATTCATTCAGATGAGAAGGTATTTGATGAAGTGATCTCGTCTACAAAGGTTTATGCTACAACCTTCTTTCTTTCTGTTAATCTCATAGGTGCTGCAAGATCCTGTTGTGTATAGTATGTCACCATACTGTAGGTCAGAGCTTTCCAAACTTTTCATGTTGGTGACACACTTTTAAGATATGCATCATTTCACAACACAGTAATTCAGTTTCACTAGCAAACCAGAGGTTAAACTAACCCTTTATAAGCGATAAGGACACATATGTAAATTGTAATAACAAAATATAAGAGCATACAACATCTCTCATGAAAACCTTTCATATATTTTTAAAAATATATGATTTATAAATAATAACTTACATTCCCAAGATTGTAGGCAACACACCTACACACTTCAGGCGACACACTAACATGTTGTGGCACGCCATTTGGGAAGCCCTGCTGTAAGTAATGTGCTTCAGTGGCATTTGTTGCTCTTTAATCCATCTACAATGGTGGCTTTATTACCTTTAGGAATCGTTAACCCAGATGTAAAAGCCATTCTGTCCAACAAGAAAATTGGCACATGAATTCCACTACCATTAGCGATTTAATCCTGAACAGTTTGCATTCAGGCCATCCGAAGTACTGCCTGTACCTACAACTACCTGCTTGAGGAGGTGATTTCCAAAGACTGGCCTCAGTAGCCCTCAAGTGGCTCTCAAACCTAGTATCAGATTAGTAGATACCAGGAAAAAAGACCTTTATCATGATCGCACCATATTCCAGAACTCCCTTCCCTGGGAAGTACATATCCCCTTATTTTTTGCTGGTGATTTTGAAGCAAACTTTTAAAACTTTACAAAAAACTTGCTCAGCTTGCTATTGAATTTTCTTAGCTTTATTATACTGGTTTTGTGTTTTAGCTGGTGGATTGTAGTCATTTTTAATTCTAGCTGTTTTGTTTCTTCAATAGATATTTAAACTTCATTTTTACCAGCCGTATACCTTGATTAATATAGTTTAGATCTATGAAATATATTTGCAGCTGTAGTTTTTTCCCCCAGCTACTAGTGTGGTTTCTCTTTTATTTATCCTTGAGACCTAACACAAACATTCTGGATTGGGATAGCAGGAAGAAGTCAAATCTCTACAGTTTTTACAAATGTGGGCAAGACTTGGGTTTTCATTGCTATGATTGAACTAAGAAATCTGCCTATTCTAAATACTAATAATAGAGCTGTGACATATAAATCAGCTAAAACTCACTGGAGTAATGATGGCAGCAACCCCCACAGGCTGTTTCAGTACCAGGACTCTTCTATCTTTTGCAGACGATTGAATGATATCACCATAAACACGCCTAGCTTCTTCAGCAAACCATTCTAAGAAGGAAGCAGAATACAGAATCTCCCCTTGTGCTTCCTTCAGTGGTTTCCCCTGAGGTACAATCAGAAAGGAAAAATTCACACACAGTAAACTACAGAAACATCCATTAACAAAATAACTGCAATGCATATGAACTTATATCATCAGATAATTTCAAAGCGTAAGAAAAAATCAGCATAAATATATTGACCTACCAAATGCTAGCATTTTTCTTTAAAGTCTTTCTCTTGCTGGTACAAACCTTAGAAGAAGCACCACTCCTACTTACACACACACACACACACACACAAGCAGGATAGAATGCATATACACATTCAAAATTTGAAAACATTCAATTTACTTCTACTACTTGTGATTGAGGAATCTATCCCACTTTTCCTGTTCAGCTTTTATTGTTTCACAACCCCTACACTGAAACATGTAAGTAGATACACGTTTTATTCTTTACAAGGCAGACACTGCCCTTTCTGCCCGAGTTTTCTGAGTTTTGCTATACGTTCTATCGCCCTGTGTTTGTAAGTACAACAGTACAACTGTGTT
The DNA here is from genome assembly GCA_948472985.1 of Iguana delicatissima. Taxonomy (NCBI): domain Eukaryota; kingdom Metazoa; phylum Chordata; class Lepidosauria; order Squamata; family Iguanidae; genus Iguana; species Iguana delicatissima. The sequence continues at coordinate 718,291 of CAOKZL010000081.1, read as the reverse complement.
ACTTTTTTTTTGCAGCAACTGGTCACACCCAATTATCTCTATGACATTCAATTAGTTCTCCCTAGCAGCTGTCTCTGGCTTAGCTCTCTTCAGATAGTTTATTTACAGCTAGTTTATTTGTAGGCTAGCCAGCCAAATCATTTCATCCCTGATCTTTTGCCTCCCGTATCCTATCATTTCTTTATACTAGTTTTCTTCCAAATTGCCATCCTTTTCTTCTTCCTTTAGCTATTGACCTCCCTCATTACTCATTGTACATGTTTACAATAAAGTTGATTATTTCAGCATGGCTGGATGTGAATCTGCCTTTCTGTCTAGATATAGAAAAAGGCAACATGTGTGGAGGCCAGAATATTCCTAGATTCATATTGGTTAGGATAATATAAATCACAGTTGACATGTAAGATAAAATTGGTGCTAATGGTTACTGAATCCCTTTTGTGACCAGTGATTTTCCTTTGCAAACATTACGCCCCCTATGCAGTTTTCTTCCACTGTTTCTACATTCACTGTCTGGCTGGAGGGAAAAAGTTAAATACTGTATATGTGTTAGATCTGCAGAAAATAATTGGTTGGAAGGGAAAAAGTTAAACACATTACAGCATTGTCTTCCACAAATTTCTCCCTCCACTCCTACAATGGCGTTTTGAAGGAAATGCTATGTCATATCTTTGTATTGTCTTCAAAATACCCAGCTTATCAGTTTAAGGCATTTGTAATATGCATGGTGTTAACTGGACCTTGCTCCAAGTCTCTTCAGTGGTATAATCTCAGAACATTAACTGCAAGGAGCACAGACTTCACTGCTTTGATTCTATGGAACAAATTCCCCATGAAGAGTCAGAACTGTTCTTCTCCCTCAGCCTTCCATGAAGTACATAAAACCTATCTATTTTAGAAGATATATACTGATGCTTACTTCTCAAATTTTTAAAACTATAACTACAGCTATAGTTTGATAGTAATATTGTTTAAGTGTTGGTAAGCCATTTTGATCTCAGAAAAACCAGGTTAAAAAAATGTTTAAAACAAATGAATAGATTTGCAGCTTTGGGATAACAGTGGAACTCTATGCAAACTTTCTCAGAAGCAAATCCCCAAGAATCTGGTTTTCTATATTATATATACAAAAAAGACTGAAGAATCCATACATGAAAGACTTTTAATTAAGAAACCGAGTAAAATGAACACTTGAACTATACTTAGTTGCTTCACCCCTTCTTCTATGTAAAACTCTTGCAACATGAAAGCTCTGTTTCAATCCCACTGTCCCAAACAACTATGTTTTTTTCTTTTTTAGTTTTTTTTTTATACTTACACTCTCTGCTGTAATGATCCTTGCAAGGCCATCTTTATTCTCTATCATCAAATTATGCCATTTACGAAGTAATGCACTTCTTTCCTGAACAAGAAATAGTGTTTTATTGAGAATGTCCTTGTCAGATAAGAAAACAATCATATCAGAAAATAAAATGACTGTTAGATCAACATTGTTATTACTTGTAATACATTTTTAAAGACATTGGTCTCTCACAAATCCTATGTGGAAGAGGTTCAATCTAATAGTGTACACAGAAGCACAAGCAAACTTGTAGGCCAAATGCATTTGATGTGATGCCAAAGAAAATATTAGTGGTAGGGAGGCATTTAAGTCAAGTACTTAGTTACTAGTACACAAATTAAATGTACAAAAATATAAAAAAAAGAGACAAGTGATCGCAGTAACTGACAGTGTGAGCCTGTGCAGCTCTACTTAGTAGTTTCATAGATTTCAGTGGGACTTACTTCCAAGTAAGTGTTATCAAATTAAAGTCATAGACCTAAATCCAGTTGTTAGTCCCAACTAGAATAGACATGTTGAAGCAACTGCCTTGGCAGGTTATCACTTAAGATCCCTTCATTCACTGGGTCTACTTAAGTGGGGCTGATAATTAGATTTAATAAGATTTAGGCCTTAATAATTAGGTACTTAGTGTTCAAAGCTGGAGAGTAGCTTATTAGGTGCTTAATAACTGGGCAGATAACGGTCTGTAATTGTTCTTTTTAAAAGACCGTTATCAGTGAAAGAGAAACAACAAAACTATATTACCATATTAAAACTGAAAATCAGAGGAGTGCCTGACATAACACAGATGATTGTCTGTAGCCTCTCTAGATATATGGACCAGAACAGGTATTTGAAACATATCTTATCACAGTTGATAGTGCATCTTATAGAGAGAAATTATTTTAACTGCTTTAAATAATTAAAAATTATTTAGCAGGGGAGAAGTGAAATGGATACATGTCATTAGTGAATTAAAGATTACATGGCTGAATGGACACTGATTATTAAAATGTTTGAAAGTAGGAAGAAAAAAACAAGTTAGACAGGGGCTATTTGACAGAGCCTAGACAGGAACAAGAGATAGGCAAAGTGACTTTTGTACCCTTGCACAAATACAAAGTTGAAAAGCAAGATTTCATGGCAGAGATAAGCAAACTATGCAGTTTTTGAAAGATCAGTCTGTAACCTATGTTACTACGGGTTTCATCCAAGGGAAATTGTAAGTGTATATGAAAAATTGCTGAAGGTGTATCCATTCCAGATAAAAATTGTGTTCAGGACCAACTCATTTCAGAGCGAGAGCTCAGTTGGTCCGAGAGCACAATTGCAATTATTAAAGATTGCCCTTGTTACTTCACTCAGGTTCTCTGAGTTGTTTTTTAATTGGCTCCACTGCTCAGGGACAAGCAGTTTTGCGTCAACACACTGAATACATGTGCACTTTGCTCATATTTTTATATGTTGTACAAAGTACCAATGCAAATCTGGTCAACAAGAAAGCTAACTGCGCAGGAGCAAGGCAGCACTGAAATCTTTGCCTCTCTGATGCTTCAATGTGTGGGTCGCTCATGTAATGAACGTGTTTAGTTTTACACATGTTGATAATTTATCAAATCTTGTTGCAGAAATCTGTTCTGAAGACATGCACACTGATCAAAACAAAACCTTTGCAACTCTGATTCCCAGAGATTTTAAAGCTATTGTCTCAAGGCCCCACTGAACTTATTTTTTTGTAAACATGCACAAGGTGTCCTGCTGTTCAGAGCAAAGCACACTCGACATAGGGTTTTTCCACACTATACTGTTATAGTGCTATTATTCCACTTTCAACCTGTGGAATTCTGGGGTTTGCAGTTTACTAAGGTCAAAGGGCTCTCTGGCTGAGAATTCTAAAGGCCCGTCCCTAAACCAGAAACCCCAGGATTCCATAGGATGTTGAAAGTGGAATAATAGCAGCGTAACAGGCCAGTGCGGAAAGGTCCAGAGTCAGGACACTGCTTGGAACCAAAACTCGATTTCTCCCCCTCCTAAGAGAAACCTCTCGGATTACGGCGGCTCCTCTTCGCCTACAAGAAGAAAGTAACTTCCTTCTGGCCAGCCTCCTCTCCCACTGTGGCTTTTAGTTTCCCATTCCATTTTTCTGGTCCCAGCGCAACCCGCTTTTCCCGCCGTGGGAGCAGGGAGCCTCCGCGCCTGGCCTCTCACGAAGGCAGACACAGCCTTTCCCTCACCTTAGCGGGGACCCTGCTCCAAGCCGCCCCGGCCTCATAGGCGGCCCTCACCGCCGCCTGAGCCTCCGCCACTCCGCAGTCCGCCACCCGCCTCAACTCCGCGCCGCTGGCGGGATCCCACACCGTGAAGGCGGCCTTCGCTTCCACCCAGCGGCCTCCTACGAAGCCTGCGGAGCGCAGCAGCGAAGGCTCCACCCGCGCCAAGCCGGACATATCGCTGCTGAGACGGCCGGGCAACGCGCCCACCAGGCTCGGCCTCGCCTGACGCGACGGCAGCAGAAAGCGGGAGAAGCGGCCGAGGGGGGTGAAGGGCGCTCGAAAACTCCGCCAAGCCAACCGGGTCGTCATGGCTGCCCTGCCGGGGACGGAGGGTGGAGCGTGGGGCGGGCAAGGGCGGAGAGGCCCGAGGACCGTCCCCGCGGAGGCGGCGCCGAGAAGCGCCCCCGCTCTGCACGAAGCCCAGACGACCATCCGCTGGAAGTACGTACGTTTGATAAGAATGCAATCCTGGCCATACTTACTTGGGAGTAAGTGCTAGTGAACGCCATGGAGCTTAGCTCTGAGGAGACACACAGGAAGGCTTGCATTAAAAATAGGCCCTGGGGCCCCCCCCTTTTTTTATTCCACGTTGTTCAACAGAGACGCCTTGGAATCGTCGTGAGGACTGCTTTGCTTTTATAATGACACAGAGTTTGCATGCCCTATAGGGCCGTTTCCACGCTAGACTGCTATAGTGCTGTCATTCCACTTTCAACATCCTATGGAATCCAGGGGTTTGCAGTTTAGGCCCCTCAAAGGCTCCTCCCTAAACTGCAAACCCCAGGATTCTACAGGATGTTGAAAGTGGAATAATAGCACTATAGCAGTCTAGTGCGGAAACGGCACTACACTTGTACCACGTAAGCCTCTTAAGCCTTTTTAGATCCCGATCCATCTTAGCCCCCAGACGTATTTAGATACTGCTGGTGATATCAGTGCGGTTTGCAACCCAGTGCAACCCAGTCCATGATCTGACCAAACTACACCAGCTTAGCCTGGTGTGGGTTTGCTACCTGCCTCATCCTGTGGAAGTGGGTTCTACCCAATTGCATAAAATTACATAATAATGGCCTTTAGTGTGGCTTCACAGATGCTGACTTTCCCAGGATCACAACTTGCCTTTGTGCCTTCATGTGGTTTCCCAACTTTCTGTAACCCTGAGGCAAACCCATCACTGTGGTTTTGTTGGCAGGATTTGTTCAAGAGGGAGTTTGCCTTTGCCTTCCACTGGGGCTGAGAGACTGTGACTTGCTCAGGGTCACCCAGTGGTTTTCCATGGCCAAGCAGGAGTGGGAACCCTGGTTTCCAAAGTTGTAGTCCAGTGCTCAAATGACTACCCCACACCGGCTGTCTAGAAACCAGCATTTCCTTTCCTGGGCAAATATATGGTATCAGGCAGTTATAGATTTAATTTGCACCTAGGGCTGTAGTATTTTTTCCCCACCACAGTCTGTATTGATTTGAATAGCTCAGAATCTTGCCTTTAAATGAGTGTATTTTTTTTTTCAAGCTGCAGGTTTAGGGTTAAGTTATACAATATTCTGAGCACACTTTTTTTCTGCAATGAAGTATTCGTAACACAACTATTTCTATTTTGAAAGAAAAGTTGTGAATTGTTCAAACATAAGAACTTCTGAGGCTAGCAGGTGGGGAATCACTACCAAGGAAAGACCTCTGGAATTTTTCCAACCTGATATTTCTGCCTGTTGTGAACTCTCTCACTTGAATTCTTACCTGCGTTCTCGGTCTGAATGGTGTGAGAGTTGGGCTTCTATTTCCAATGCTTGTTCTTTTCCATCTTTCACTAGATAATGTAGTGGACTGGGCTAGGACTAACAATTACCATACCCCATTCCTAATTGTGGGTGTGAAAGGGTAAGGTGGCCATTGCATCCTTCCATCACCAACTGGCTAAGCTGCACCACTGAGAGAGAGTGTGACCGGATGGCATTTTTGTAACAGAGCTCCAGAGAGTTCAGCCCCACACACTGTAGGATCACAAGTTGCTTGCTCTTGCTGGACGGTATAGATTCATAAATCCAGCGTTTTGTAGGCTATCTTGCGGTATCTTCATACCTGTGCAATATACTTTTACAGTAAGCTGTCCCACTGCCTTATTTACATTAATAGAACAAAATGTGAATATGTATATTTAGAGTTCTGTTTCTTAAAATGAAGTGACTGCTGATGTATACTTTGTGCTTCCAGGTAAAAATTTTACTATGCAACTGCCTTGCTTCATTCATAGAGTTTTACTGAGGTAGTGGACAATTTGTATATTCTGCATCCAGCCCATTTGCTCATAGCCTCTATTTTTTTTACCATGGAAAATGGATTTTACTAGAGAAAACCCATACCAGAAGAAAAGACTAAATAACCGCATGGTCTAATTGTCTTGCTTCATTTGTAGAATTTATTAGGGTGGAGGGCAAGTGTCGTCTTCAGTTTGTAAATCTCACATCCAGCCCATATCCTCATAGCTTTTGTCTTTTCTTATCACAGAAAATGGATTTTACAACAGGAAATCTGTAAAAGAGCAAAAGACTAAGGAGACACACAGTCTTTTGATTACTTCTGTTCGTCTGGAAGTATCTAAGGGTTCAGTGACTAGTAATATTGCCAAACAACGTTAAATAATGGCTCTTTTCTTTGTTCTAGGCATGATTTTGCAGATACGAATGGAAAATAGAATATCGAGTTTCTGTCGGTCCATAGGAGCAAGATAATCGTTCTATTGATACAGAAAAACTGGCAGGCTGACATTTCAAACATGAGAACTTTAACATCTGTGCCAGTGACATATTTGATTGAGAAAGGCACTGCAGGCTATATTTCAAAGGTCGCAGCACTTCTATTGACAGCATTTTCCAACCATCGTTTATAGTCTAGAATATCAACAGCATGGAAACTCTCCAGATTTGGTCAATTCTGGCTATACTTTGTAATTTTTACCAAAAAGTCACACCGTGTGGCCTGTCAACACATATCGAAATAGGTAAGATACAGCAATAGGTGTGAGTATTTTGAAAAATATAACAGATTTTTTTAATTTGTGGCAATGATAGTTGTTAGGCAAGTGCAAACAGTAGCAAATTGCAGAATAAAATACTATATTTACTTTGTCATTTTCATCTGTTTAAGGATGGGGCAGGTGGTATCTAGAAGTGGCTAAATAAACAAAGATGACTAACAATGCAAACTGAGCCTGTCTTGTGAACAAACATGAAAATGTGCATAGTTGTGTATTCATTCACGTTTAAAACTATTCATTGCATCTCTTCAGGCTTTCACTATGTGTGCATACCTTAGTTGCTGAATGCTTTTGAAGGCTTTACAGTTGTATCTTACAAACTGTGCACATCTAGTAATTTATCTGCCCCATATTTGAGAACTTATGAAAACAAACGTAATTGAATGTTTCAATTATGAATCTTTCAGTTACTATCTCTTTCGCAAGTATATTTGCCAGTCATTATCCAATTAGGTCTTGATTGCACAATTTATGGGTACGAAGGAATATAAAGCTTTGGTGAGAGTTTTTGAAATCATGTTTTTATTCTACTAATTTATATAAGGATGCATAAAGTAATTTGGGATTGAATTAGGTAAAATTAAACAAGATGAACAAAGATAGTTGGGTAGAATATCAATGATGAAAGAAATAAAAGCATTACCAAGGTTATTTGTTTAATAATTTGGTATGCTTCTGTTCTTCACAAATATTGACATGTTGAGGAAGAAAAAAATACTAAATTTCTCTATGGATAGCGAAACATCAAAGGATCTTTGGTAATATTCCTTATTAATCAATAAGATGGATTCACAGTAGATGGTTACCAAGATGGTTTGAGTTTCCCACTAATAAGAGATACAGTGATAATGAAGGATGCCTGGACACATCAGAAAAGGCGTATTTCACCAATGATGTTGACTTAGAACAAGAAGATCTTCATATATCATTACAATGCTTTGCTTTTTCCTTTTTAACCCATGTATGGAGCACTCAATTCTGTCCAAGAGAAGTTTCAATTGAATATCAGCCAGGTTTATTACCTCTGACACAGCCAGCTCATGTAACTAGGGAAATGAAGGACAGAAGTGTCCCTGGAAGCATTCGACTGTGGGAAAAACAAAATGTTACAGATTTATGGGATGTAATGTAAGATAGCATTATGATTAGCTGGTTCATTTTGGTGAGAGATAGAGGAGAGAGATCTATTAATACTTCAGTGTAACGCATGCTTCATATGTATCACTGTGAAATGGTCCATTTAGAGAAATTACCGGATTTGTATTTCTAATCACAATTAGTGATGAGAAATATATATTATTTACTTTTTACTGTATCAATTTTTATTTATTTTATTTATATCTTGCACTTCACCCAGTAAAACATTCAGTTTATCAACTCTGAAACACTATGCCCCCCAACAGATAAAAACATTTAAAATGTTGTAGGTTAAATAGATTTTTTTGAAAACCAGACTAAAATAACTGGACAAAACCGCCTGAGCAGCCACCTATTGTCTTAAGAAGCAAAGGCCATGAAAAAAATAATGTGTTTGCTGCCTGCTGGAAGTGCAAATGAAATAGATAAGAAGTAAATTGAAATGGGAAACAGAAATAGGTATTGTTATTCTTAATGAGGCTTGGGATTAATTTGGATGTCTTTTCCTAAGTATATCATAGTTGTTTGCATCTGTTAAAAAGTTTTTGTATTCAGTATTTCTGAATTTTTAAAAATATATTTATTGAAAACATCGTCGGACAAAACATCAAGAATGACAGCTTGTGAACACAAAGTAAATCATAAACGCACAAATATCAAAAATGTACTTTTAAGATTCTGCCAAAGTCCAGACTGTCATTAAAGGTTCTAACAAAAGGACAAGTGAAATTATGTTGTCAGTCAGTAACAGGATTGTCCAAAATCTACCCTTTTTCAAATAGTCGGTTAACTGGAACCATTTTTCTACAAATCTATTCTCTTTGATTTCTCCTTTGATATGCCTTATGTTCATGGTCAATTTCTCACACAATGCCAGGTTCAAAATGCCTTGGAACTATGTTTGAATGTTCAAATCATCTGCATATTTCTAATTTTGGGTGATCTGTTTACAAATGACAAATGAAAGTTGTGAAAGTATATATCTGTCATGAAGCAATACATTACTATCCAGAAAAAAAAAGTAATTCACCCCTTTTTATTATTTTGTTGTCTTGTAACATCTTCAGTAAGTTTAAGTACAGTGTTCCAAAACACCTTCTCCATTGGACAGTCTAGCCCGATATGAACTAGTGTACCTTGTTCTCCGCGTCTCTCCAGCGAATTGGTTGAACATCTTTCCATAACAGGGAAAATCTTGAGGGACAGTAATGCCATCTAAATATAATTTTATAAGCACTTTCCCTCATATTAGCAGAAATGGAGTGAAATGCTGAGTTAGTCCACAATTTTTCCCAGATCTTACTTGGAAAAACTAAATTTAGATCATTTTCCCAGAGGATCTTACCTGGGTTCATACTTTTTTTATGTTTTTTAGCTAATAAATTATAAATTTTGGAAATCAGACCCCTTGTTGTTAGTTGGGGGATAGAATGAATCAATGCAAATTCGGATAATTGCTTTGGAGGCCCCTGTAGTTTGACCCAGTCATTTGCTATATATTTCAATCTTATCAAATCCAACCAGGGGATTTTGGTATTGGGCAATATCCTTTCCAGTAACTGTTGTTTTAACTTCTGATCCGTTAAATAAATCTCTGGTTGATAAATAATCTCTTGTATATTTAATCTTTTTTATTCCACTAGGCTTTGCGCATCTGACCTCTTCCACTGGGAAAATACATCTTATAGATGAGGGCAAGGAAAAAACAACACAGCCCATTTTCTTCAGCATAAAGGAGTTTCTTTCTTATATGATTTTCTAACTAAGGATAAAATTTTTCAGATATTCTTTGATAAACAGCAGTTTATGATTCAAAAATTGTATCCTTCCTTCCATAACAATCCAATGAATTAATTTCTAATTAATTGTATAGCTTGCTTAATTTGACAACCCCCTGCCCATAGTGTTTGGAGAATATGTAACACCGACAGTGAATCTAAGCTTCTTGCCCTTTGAGATAAAGCCCTCTAACATCTTTTGCCATCTCCAGAAGGAAGCAGTGGGATGGTCTGGAATAAAAAAAAAAAAAAGAAATTTAGGTAAAACAAAGATTTTAATTACTGCAGTTTAACCCAGCAGAAACAAATGTATGGCTGACCATTCCTTCATTTTAACTATTATCCACCATATAATTGCTTTATAATTTCTGTAAAGGAGCTTGGCTGGGCATTTGTGATCTGAACCCCTAGATGTCCAAAAGAGCACGATCATTTTTCTCTGTAGGACTAGCTGTTAATGCAGAGGAGGACGTATGCAAAATAATCAAGATTTTGTATAGTTGACATACACATAGGCCACTGAATTATTATAAATATTTTTTACAAAGATTAACAAAAGGAGTTCCAAAATTCACCACATGATATTCTTGAACTTTTGTGTCATTGGAGATCCCCAGTTGTAATGCCTCAGTCATAGCATCCTCTTGTTTGTCATGGTTGATGGTCAATTGTATCTAAAGCTGCTGACAAGTCTTCTTAAAGCTTTTTTCATATCTGTCTAATAATCACTTTTATTTGCGCTTCTGGGATCAAGTCTCTTCTTGGTCTTCCTTCCCTTGTTCTCTTATAGGAACTTGGTACCATCAAAGATAGCATAAATGGCCCACTATACCTCTGAGCAGTGACTAGTTCTTAGGGAGAGAAAATGCTTTTAAATCCCCTTTTCAGATATCACCTGCTTCTGTATTCATATCTGGGTGCTCTTTGAAATATATTGCTGCAGTTCAGATACACTTGACAGGCTGTTCGTAATAAAAACAGGTGGAAGAGGTGTGGAGGACTGAGATTATGCTACGATTACTCTGCGCTGTCAGCCACCTGGAATCTTATGGTGTCAAAATTAAACAAAATATATATGTTGAGCCATTGTTGGATGTGTTGGGGGACAAGCTTCAGAACTTAGCCTTTTTGTATTTTCTCTGTCTTTTCTTGAAGGGAATGTTAAACATATTATCAACAGAACCTGGAACAAAAGGGGCTTGAGCTCCCTGCCCGAGACCAGGGCAGGGGAGCTGAGCCCCACTGAAATGATTTGGCAGAATAGACTATCAAGACTCCTGTGTAGGTGGGCCTCCTTAGGAGTAATCCATCAGAGGTATACTAAATTATCAAGCACTAAGAAAAATTAAAACAGCTGTTGTCATTGAGCCCTCCTAGGAATAATAAAGGTTATCTGCAATCTGTCCTAAGCACACTTATTCAGAAGGAAACTCTGCTAAACAGACAGAGAGCTCTGCTAGGTACATGTTCTGTTTGTAAGAGTCTTCATATTTCATGTCTCTGTAATAATAGATGGAAACATTAATTTACTTTCCTACTGCAAGTACCTGCAAATTAATAACAATCTGGAACCAATATTAAAGAGTATGGTTTGAGTGTTGGACTACAACTCTGGAGACCAGGGTTTGAATCCCTACTCGGCCATAGGAACCCATGAAATGACTTATTCTCTCAGCCTCAGAGGAAGGGAAAGGCGACCTGCCTCTGAACAAATTCTGCTGAGAAGCCCATGTGATAGGTTCACTTTAAGGTTGTTAGAGGCATGCAATGACCACAACCAATTTTAAGCCCTCTCCATTTAAAAAAGTTCTGGGAGCTGTAGTGAATTATTATTACAGAACATGAAGAAATGATTGGAAAGAGAAAGTCACTGGAAGTTCTCCCTGTCTTGGCTATTTGAAAGACTGAAAGAAAGACTGTACTGGTTCAGTGGTAGAATATGTATGCTATATGAAGACGGTTCCCAGTTCAGTTGTATTAGCTACAGAGGTTGGATGGAAAAGATTCCAGTATGAAAAGTCTCGCAGTGCAGTCCAGATATGGGAATCGTGCAGCTTGTAAGTTGTGTGTGGGTCCAGGCCAGTGTTTTCTGTTCCTAAAATAAATACAGTGACGTTGACAGACTGGTTTCTCAGAGAGAGATATGGTCTCTATAATCAAATGAATTAGTGGTGTTTGTGCCAGAGAAGGAGAATGACTGAGACATCTGTTTTGACAGAAATGGATTTTATTTGTGAGGTTTTGCAAAGCAAAGCAGAAGGCAATTTTCCATGGTAGGCCGTTTGAAAAAAAAAATCATTGTGCTTCTTTATCTTTTATTGTTTTGTTGCACTTGTAACTATGTAGCTGCTATAATTGTTGTGGTTGTGTACCTTCCAGTTGTTTCAGTTGTACCTTCCAGTTGTGAAGATCCTAAGACAAACCTGACATGAGTTTTTCTGGGGCTGAGAGTGTGTGATGTGCTCAAGAGGTCAACTACTAGGTTTCCATGGCAAAGTGAGAATTGAATCCTGTTCTTCAGGGTCACAGTCCAATGCTGAAACCATTGCTATACCACACTGGCTCTTACCTGTTATAATAGTTGTATGTATTTGGGGTGGTCACCCACTTCTTACTCCATTCGTTGGAAACCTTATCGCTTCCCCTAGCCCTCCCTAAATTCTGCATGCTTAAGTCATGCTTCCCACATATTCACCATTTCTTGCCCAGACCAGCTACTCCTTAGTGCTAAACTAGCAACTGTTCTTTTGAGACCTGCTCGTTTTTTGTTCTGGGTTTCAGTACCCTTCTATTACAAAAAGAAAGAGTGAGCAAGCTGAGGGTTCAGACTTCACTGTGTTATGCTCTGTTTTTTGCTTGAAAGTTAAAGCAGAGGTTATAGTGTGAACCACATTGACAGTTGCAGCTTTGCCCCAGTTGTTAAAAAATGTATTTATTTATCAATTTCTACACAAAATTACATAAACTCTGACTAACATTTCTAACATAGACATTAACTAAAGTTAACACACAAAATAAAATAAAATAAAATACTAAAGCAACAGACTAAAAAAACCCTGAACGCTAAGTCACTAATATATTGACTTAATAGCTAACTAAACTAAAACAACTAAATACTAAAATATTAATACTCGAAAAGGGCTCTTACCCCGCATTAAACTGTAATGAGAAAAAAGTAGAAAGAAGGCAAGATAATATTATAATAATATTATCTACCACTACAGATCCAGCTAAACCGACTAGAAATAACAGTATTCACAAACTATTACATTGTTTGGATTCTTATTGCTTAAAAAGTCCATTAAGGGTTTCCAATATTTTAAGAAATGTTCAGTCGATTTATCTTTTAAAACACATGTTAATTGGCTGTTTGAGATAGTTCAGCAATCTTAACAACCCAATCCTCTGTCACCAGTTCTTCAGCCTGTTTCCAGATTTGTGCAAAAAAAATTCTTGCAACTGTTACAAAGTAACAAAGAACTTATCCATAATGACTGACAAAAACTTTTCAGGAGATAATGACAAAATCTATCTTTTAATTATTATTTTTTTGCATTAACATATAAATCTTAGACGAATAGGTTTTTGCCTTTTTTCAATTCTACCACATATGGGGGAAAAAGGAGCCCTCATTGTTTTGACATCCCCAACAATGATTTGAAACATTTTTGATAACTTGCTTGGAGTTAAATACCATCTATAACATCATCTTATACATATATTCCTTTAGATGAGTAGGTAAAGGTAGATTTTTTTATTTTTAGAACACATTTTCTCCATTCCTCCAATTAATGTCCTGCTTGATAGGCTCGTTCTCTGTCTCTTGTTTTAAAAACATTTGTACACTTTTTAAATTGTATGGAAATCATTATTACACAACTCTAGGTACAACTGATTTTCTTCAAACTCTACAGCAAGATCCCCCTTAAGATTAAATCTAGTTTGTGAGCAAACCAGCCAAGTTCTTTGCCTTCCTTAAGTAGCATTTCTCTTGCCAATTATTATGTTCAAAGAATAACAGATCTTCATAATCTCTTTTAACCTACTCTTTCTTGAAAAAGGTGTCTTGTGGTGAAGTAACAAGTATTATCTTAGGAAAAAAATGTTTTTATTTACTCCACACTCACAGAAGAGCTTTTCTAAAACAATTATTTTTAAAATCAGCATGTGCCTTGACTTTATCATACTAGATGTAACCATGCCACACAAATCTTCAAGATCCAAAAAACTCTCATCTCTAAGTATTATCAATTTCTTCAACCATACTGAACAGCTGACTTCGTAATACAATTTAATATTAATTATTCCCAGACCACCTCTTTCTTTTACATCATGCAGTGTTATATTCTCAGTTTTCTTGCCTGCCATACAGATCTGGAAATTTCTGTCTCGCACTGCACAAAGGTTGTTCCATTCCTTATAATGGGATTGTTTGAAAATAATATAAAAGTCTTGGAAAGATATTTGCTTCTGTTGCTGGAGTTCTCCTCAAAATGGATAGATTTTGTTTCCTCCATTTTTCTAAGTCTTTCTTAATTTCTTTCCAGACTTTTTCCAGAGTTATTTTGAAACAGTTGACTGTTTTTTGTAATTGTAACTCCCAAATATTTAATCCCCTTCTTTCCACTTTAAAATTGGAAAGAACAGTTAGTTCATTTTCTTCCTCTAGACGTTTTCAGTTAACAGCTTTGTTTTACTTCAAGTCATTTTGTGAATGTGATCCAAATGTCTTGTTTTTTTTTCCAAAAGAGCTTTCCTTGGGTCCAATGAATTTTGAATCGTTATCACAAGATTGTCCGCATAAGCCCTCAGCTTATAGTGATCTTTTAAAACTTTTCTCTGCTTATTCTATCATCTTATCTAATATCTCTCAATAAAGTCTTCAGTGCCAAAATAAACAACAAAGTGAGAGGAGACAACTTTATTTGGTTCCTTTTTGTATCTCAATCAGTGTTGTTGCATTGCCATTTACCAAAGTCTGGGCTTTTTTGCCCTCATAAAATTTTTTCCAAAGTCTGCTGTCTCCCATACTTGCAGTAAAAACTTCCAAGAAATATTATTGAATCCTTCCTCTTCATCTAGGAAAATCAGAGCTGCCTTTTTATCACTGTGATATTCCAAATATTGAATTATGTTAAGAACCATTCTTATCTTGCCTCGGTTGTCTTTTTGGCAAAAATCCACTCTAGTCCTCATGAATATACCGAGCAATTTGCCTCTGTAGTCTATGAGCCAAAACAGAAGTCAAAATCTTGTAGTCATGATTTAATAATAGGTCAGGGACAGAGAATTCTTTGTTAAAGCTTCAATCTGTATCTTCTTTATGGATCACCATAATAGAAGTGGCATCCAACCTTTTCCTAATATTTCATAACACACCATCTTTATTGGTTGGGGTAGTTCCTCTTCAAATTTCTTGTAGTATGCTGCACATAGTCCATCTAGGCTGGTGCTTTCTCCAATTTGAACTTCTTAATTTCTTCAAGTAATTTCCATGGTTGTCACAGGTCCATTCAGACTTTGCTTTTGTTCTAGATTTAATTTCTCCAGTTGGAGCTTATCCAAATATTTTCTGTATCTGAAGTTTTTTTCATTACCTCTCATGTATAATACTCTATAAGATTCCTCGAAAGTTTTTCAGATTGTCTGTTTCGTAGTGATCCCCCTTCTTAATCTTTGTGATAGACTTCTTTATTCCTGCCTCAACTTATAAGGAAACTATTTCCCAGGTTATTTGAAAATTCAACATACTTTTGTTTCAAAATTCTTTTAGTTTGGCATTCATTTCTTGTGCTATAAAAAATGAGAACTGTTGTTGTCTCGTCTTTTGTTGACTCTCTTTGTCAAAGTTATTCCTGAGCTTCACCTCCAAATTTTGTATTTCATCCAGCATTCTACCCCCCTTTTTTTCTTTTTTCTTTTCTTTCTTTTTTTCAGTCTGGAACTTTTTTTTATAAATTGTCCTCTCATCTGTCATCTACTTGCATTCCAAACTACTGTAAGATCTGTATCCTTGTTTAGGTTCAGCTCAAAGAATTTCCTTAATTGTATTGCTGTATTGCTGTAGCAGTTCCATCTTCAAAAGTAAATATTCATTAAGTCTCCATCTAAACTATACTTGATCCATTTTCAGAGTCATTGTAGTGGCATTATGATCTGAGAGAGTTTTGGGCAGAATGTCCATTCATGATTAAATTGACCATATTCTTCTGGAGAAGGAGTCATTGCTATTTGGAACAAAAAGTATAGTGTCTTGTATTTGGCTGCAGATATCTTGAACCATCAATTACACCTCCTCCACGTTCTGTGAAGTTAAAGAAAATGTTGGGTAATCTACTTTAGTCTTCTTTAATTTTTCTTTAATTCTTTTACTGGAACATTTTTTTTTTTAGGACCAACAGCTCCATTCCAATCTCCCATGCAAATCAGATTTTGTAAATCCAGTTCTGATGTTCAGGTTTGCCTTGCTTTGGAACTGTCTGGAAGCTCCACAGTGTCCCATGTGGACCTAAATCTGTGGTCCACATGGGACCACCTCTGTGGTGGAAGTACCCTCAGTCAGAGCTAGAAATGGACTGGTAGCTTTTGCCAAGATGAGGTGCTCTTGCAGAGTGATAGCCTCAGGAAACTGCTAGGGCTGGGGCAATTGTGATAGTCTATAATGTGACTAGCATCAATGTTATAGCCATAAATACTTTGAAACTTTCCATGGGAGGTCCAGCTAGCCCCGGCCCTGCTCTCTTTCCATTGACAGACTAAGTCCTTTCTGTTTAGGCAGGCCTTTGACTTCAAAACCATGTAGCACAGGATGTTTGAAAGTGGTATGCCGTCTTTTTATCTTGTGTACTTTCAGTTATATATTAAATCTATTAGTTTTTAACCATGTGCTTTCAGAAAGCATAAATGTGATTTTTTTTAACTTCTGCAAAGTAAGTTTTTAGCTAAACTTTTGTTTTAAATTTTGTAAGCCACTTTGGATCCCAAGATAGGAGAAGGATGGAATATAAATTGAATAAACGAATGAATAAAATTCACATCACACAATTATAGCAGTTTGATATGATTTGAACTGTCATGACTTGTCCGACCAAATGCTGGGAGTTATAGTTTGATGAAGGCTTTGGACTTCTCTGCCAGAGTGCTACTCCACTACCCCAAAGTACCATTCCCAGGTTACACTACAGAATTACACTCAGTTCCTCTCTTTTCAAGGTACCTTGATATCTTCTAAGTAGCTCACCAGTCTACAGATCCCAAGATTCTGTAGGCTGGAGCCGTGGAAATTAAAGTGCTATCAAACTGCTGCAATTGTGTGGATACACCCTTAGTATTATTGTGTTGATCCACCTTTGCAGAGGTCAGAGGAGCTTCAAATGATGGGGCAAAAGTAGCAGAATGGAATGCATTTGAGAAACATTTACTCCTAAGAAGCCTAAGGCATAACTATACAATGTATTAAATATATAGCACACACTTTAAGATCCGTTTAATTTTATTTTTACACTGTATGTATGTAAGTATACCCTGATCTAGGAGCATCACACATGGGCAGGGAGCTTTATATTTTCTCCACCACTTTAGACAGTTTTTCTTTCAAAATTGTCCTGCTCCCCATATCTCTATGGGGGTTGAGCAAACAAGCAAAAAGAAATCAGTCTTAGACTGCGTGCATGCAGTATATGTTTAATATAGCATGTAGGTTTGTTGGTATATGCCTTCAGGTCAACTCTGATTCATGATGATCTTATCTTACAGTTTTCATGGCAAAATTTATTTAGAGGAGATTTGTCCTTGTTTTCTTCTAAGCCAAATAGTGTGACTTGGCTTGAATCACCCACTTTGTTTCTGTGATTGAGCAGGGATTCCAACCCTGATACCCCAGACACTCAAACCACTATATCAGGCTATTTATGTGTAGGGTAGTCCCTAGATTTTGAGCAAATTCTAAAACCCTCAGATATTTTACAGTAGTATCAGTACATCAGTACTTCAGTTTTTCTGAAGTATTTCGTGATGCTGAAAAGAAGATAGAGCTTTCTGCCAAGCTGAAGCAATAATGCATAACTTTTAACATAAGTGCAAGATAAAATGATTGCTAGAAAACAGACAATTGCCATATTTGTGTAGTGCTTTTATGACACATGAGTTGCACATGTTTCATCACTATATATAGCAAATGTAGAGGTTGCTGCACACTGTAGATATTACTCTTGTATTTGCTCTGATTACACTGATAGCTTATGACAGAATATTTCTTACTTATTCATTACAAATACTTCCACACTTCAGTTTCCTGTTTTAACAAATAAAAGCAGAATAAAGTTGTGAAAGGCAGAGTTAAAATCAATCATAGTAGTATGTTGTCATTTCTATTTATGATCGGGGACAGAAGGTAAAAACATACAAACAAGAACTAGTGAACTCACCATCCCATGGACTTGGCAGATAGTAGCTTTTGATACTTGAACTTAATGTGTTTGATATCATACAACTGCCTAATAATGGGAGCACTTACTGTTGAAACAAGGTGTCATTTAAACAGAACAGTTTTCTTGTAGACCCACATTGTCTAGAATTCTGAAACATGTAGTCTTGTTCAGATGTCATGGATTATGTTAATCATTATTTGTTGCTTAAGCTATGAACAGCATAGCAAATGACCAGATAAACAACTGTCTCTCCCATTTCTGGATTGTTTCTGGGGTGGTAGTTTAAGAAAAAGCCAAGGATGACACATGGCTCTGGGATCAGAAATTACAGCATGCCATGGTTTAAACAAGCCAGCATTCATGAACCAACAACAAATCATGGGTTCAGATTCTGGATTGTGGTTGCATAATAAACTATAGCTTGTTAGCAGAGTCTGATTTGTACATCACAATGAACCAGATTTCAACAGCTTGTGATGTCTTTATCTGAAATATATGACATGGTGGATCTAAATGGATTTTGTTTGATTGTTGTTGAGGTTTTTTTTTACCCAACACAAATGTGTAGCATACCATATACTGCCCTTTGTAATTTTTACATCATGAATATTTTAATTGGTCATTTAACATGTGATGTAACTTCTTCCAGCCCACAGAGCTCTGGAATTTTTGAGCAAACAAGAGGGAAGCATTGACTATCGTGAGGTAGGAAGTTTATTATTATAACTTTCAGTGGTATTCTAAGACATTATATTTTTACCATTTTAACGCTTGATCTTCTTGGATTTATCTTCCTTTACTCAATTCGCTTTTCTTATGAGAGGAATGCTGAAAAATGGTTTACCATTTCCTTCTTCTGAAATATAGTTTACAGCACTTGGTGTTCATTAGTGATCTCCCATCCAAGTACTGACATGGGCTGACCTATCACTTTATTTACATTCAAAGACAGTTGTGTTGTTGCCTTGGTTGAAAAGATGAGAGATTTCATTTATAGTAAAAATACAGGACATAGCTAACTTATAGATTTTGTGACTGGCTAATATGCATGGATTTGGAAATGTGTATAGTTTCTTGAAAGATAGTTCTGTGAATGTAATTATCCAAGTTGACTGAAACCTTGACCTCTAATCAGATGAAGTTACCTTTGATAATGGGATGGTAGAGACAAGCGACGTAAAATGTCCTCTCTCTGGGCCTTTCCACACTACACTGTTATGGTGCTATTACTCCACTTTCAACATCCTGTGGAATTGCTGGGGTTTGTAGTTTACTGAGGCCAAAGAGCTCTCTGGCTGAGAATTCTAAATGCCCTGTCTCAAACTGCAAACCCCAGGATTCCGTGGGGTGTTGAAAATGGAATAATAACACTGTGATGGCTCTATATAATAGTACTAGAATATAGTACAGAAAGGCCCTTCTTCTGTGAGTGTCTCTAGCCTTTCCTCCATTGGGCTTAAGATAGCATTCCTCCTTCCTACTTGATCCTCACAATAAGCCCCTAAGGTTAGTTCAGCTGAGATTGTTCCAAGTCAATTTCAGTATTCATTAGGGACTTGAATCTGAACTGAATTAGGGACTTGAATCTGGATTTCCCACATGCAGTGCTAATTGTGGTGTCTTGTTTGTGTCCAAAATGCTGGCAATAATACTTTAACATTTTGATTCCTGTTTCTACTTTTTCCTTGTGTCCAGTTATTATTAACCCATCAAGATGCATATCAGGCTGGAAACCTTTATCCTGATGCCTTTTATCCTGGCATTTGCAAGAGTGGTAAGAAATAAGAGAAGAAATATTCTTTTTATCTGGCCCTCCCTAAAGAGACTCATGAAAAGCAAACTGATACTCAGTGCCTGTATACTAGCTGGCTTGAGAACAATGTGAATAAATTGTAAATGAGCCAGAGAAGAGAGTAGAAGGAGGTTCACCCAGAGCAACTGGATGTTTACGTCAATGTCAAGCATGTATACAAGAAGTGGACAGCTACCCAAGATTCAAATGTTACATACATCCTTCACTGGATCTTGAAGGGACACCCCTAACTCTTGCCTCTCTCCACATTGTAGGGGATGTGAGGGGCAATTTTGCCATGATTCCTACCCCCCCTGAGCTCTTTTAGGCTTGAGAAACCCTTTTTCCTAGTACCCAAACTGAACTAGAAGTCATTTCTGGTTTTGGAAAACAGCTCCTCCTGGGTCTAAAATAATTGGGCAGGGGAACTGCAGAACTGTCCCTTCTATACCTCCAGTGCACGGGATATTGAATAAAAAATTAAAAAAAATAAAAATTTGGCAAGTGGGGGCCTTGGGATCTTCCAAAAAGAGCATGGAGACTGTTTGCAGCTTGTGGGTATTATTTTGAATTAATTTAATATCACACATGTAAGCTGCATAGTCCTGCATGCAAACTAATTCTGGTGATTCGTTTGAAGAGAAGCTAATTGATATCGCTTATGCTCAGTAGGATAAGCTCCCACATAGGCTGAACTACTGTAGTGTGATTCAGTCTGATCCACTGCCATTTACTCCTCTGGGACTAAAATAGTTTAAACCCAAGCAACATGTTTGTAAATGAATAGAACCCCATCTTTATATATGTAAGTACTTTGGCTTGCCAGTCCCAACAGTGAATCACGCGTTGCCAAATGGACATCTATACTTGTATAAATCCCCCTGATTCAATGGGTCTAGTCTAATCTGTACTTGTACCAGAGGAGGAGAGGAGAGAAAAGGCTCTTGTGCATGTGACACTAATATGTCAATAGGAATTATACAAAAACTAGGCCCCTTGGTTGTTAGCATTCTATTTTTCATCTGGAATGGAGGATTTTCTTATCATATTTATTACCATGTGCACATTGGCTGCATATTTATTACCTCGAACACATTGGCAGTGAGTAAGCAAAGTCTCGCTCAGGGTTTTGTTACATGGCTTATTCAATAATTTTGTAATTTTGGTTATATTTCTATAGTATTATTATGTTATTACTGTCTTATTTGTTTTGACAAAATAGACAAAAATTATTTTTCTTGAGTAATTTGCCAAAATGTTATATCCTTTACATATTGAACTGAATAAAAGTGAAAACATGGAGAAAATAAGGTATTCTTTTTCTAAATTAATCTTGTTTGCTGGCATTATAGGCTTATTCCATCAAGTATCTGAAGATACTCATTGGTCACCTTTTCTCAATGCCAGTATCCACTACATCAGAACAAACTATCCACTGCCTTGGGAAAAGGTAATAAATTCCCCATTAGTTTTGCAGGCTGAAGGCTCTCATGTTTATTATTCAAAAGTCAGGTTATCCTCATAAACCATGTTATTTTCTGTTGTGTAGTCACTTGTACATACAGAGAGATAGTGAGAAAGAATTTTGTGTTTCATCATGACCAACTGCAAAATGGAGCAGGATATTTACCTTCAGGTTCTATCCTAATTCTATCTGATTTGTGAAAATTGTTATTTATGTGCACTGTTAACTCTTACAATTTACTAGTGGAGGGAGTATATATGTTACTTGAAAAAAAATCCAGCAGTCATAGTTTACTAAAGACTTCTAAGGGGCTTTTGAAATAGTATATACTTGTGGTCTTTGAAATGATTTTATAAAGAACCCAGTCTACTTTTTAATTAGGTAAATTTAGAGTAGTCTCAGGTGAGGATTTTAACATGCCATCATCCCATACTCATAACTCTTATTTGTTTGTAGTTTATAGTTTATTTCCATTCTTTCTTTCTCTTATGGTTCACAAAAATATACAAATATGAGATGGAACCAGTACAATAAACTACTACTACATATTCAGAGAAATGACAATTTAAAACTGAAGAAAAAAAAATCCTCCTAAGTCCAAATACCTCTTTTACTCACATTCCAAAACAAACACAGATGAGCAAAAATGACAAAGAATAGTGCCATGCTGCCCCTCTAGCCCTTATAAAAATCTCTAAACATAAGCAGATGGAATAATTTGCTGTTAGTATCCTTGGGAACATCACACACTTTCAGCCCCAGAAGAGTCTGTGATAAGTTCACCTTAGGGTCATCATTAAGTCAGAAACAACCTGAAGGCACTCAGCAACAATAGCAATGACAATAGCAGTTACATTTCTGTAGCACTTATCAGTGCAAAGCACTCCCTAAGCAGTTTACAGTGTGTCTTAGCTAATTGCCCCCAGCAAACAGTACTCATTTTACTGACCTATGGGATGGAAGGCTGAGTCAACCTGGAGCCTTACAGGATTGAACTCACAGCATTGTGGCTGCAGTACTGGCATTTAACCACTGTGCCACCAGGGCTCAACATATAGCATCAGCAGAGTATTGTCTCTACTACAGCTCCAGTCCTTCTTTTTCCACTTTTTTTTAAACCTATTTCTTTAATTTAGAAAATCCATTAAGGAGAACAAAAAGATGGAAAAGTTTCACAATACCTTCTAACTGATTGTGTGAGGATCCCTCTGTCTGGAAGTGCTCAAAGCATCTTTACTAGATATTTTAGGAATTTTGTAGTGGAGGCCCACTAAACTCAAACAGGTCCTTTTCCTTTGTGATTATGGCTTTCTCTCCTTCACATTCCTTTTCAAAATGTACCTTTCCCTCAAAGGACTTTGACACAACCTCTTTGTCCATTTTGTCCAATGAAGCTGAACTAAGTAGAACTAACCAATATGAACACATGTTCTGTCCCTGTTTTCCCTCATCTCCTTCTCCTCTTCTTCTATATTGCTTCCATTGAGCGATGGTGATTTTTCTAATTTGAATGCTCCTTGGGACAGGGAGCAGTCTTTTTATTTTTATTCTGAAAGTGTAATGCATATCCATGTTGTATTTGCTGTTGTTGTTGACTTGCCCAAGGTCACCCAGTGGGTTTCCATGGCTGAGAGGGGAATCAAACCCTACTCTCCAAGGTTGTAGTCCAATGCTCAGATCATTACACCATGCTGGCTCTCTGGTGCATATTGATACTGCTGTATAAATATATCACTTGCATCACAGCAAAACACCTTATGCAAGCTTTCAGAAACAACAGTGCAGGTAAAAGGTATCCTCCTAATTATTTTGTTTCTCTTGAATAATTTTCTAAGGATGTTTCAGTAAAGTTTCTGTAAAATCACACATTTTTCTTGTTGTTCTTTAGGCTACAGAGAAGCTGGTGGCTTTCATCTTTGGAATTGCTTCTCATATGGTGGCAGATGTGAGCTGGCATAGCTTGGGGATTGATCAAGGATTTCTACGGGCCATGGCAGCAGTAAGTGGGCCATATTGTATTTGTTAGACATAGAGGTTTTTTTCCCCTCACATGACCAAAGCTTACCACAGTTATATTTGGACAGTAGTCTCATAGTTTGTCAAGGGTGGGGGCTTACTGTTAGAATTGAGAGACAGCTTATCTTATTTCAAAACAGACCTACATAGGTTTCCCAAGCATATCTTTGGATTCAGATGTCTCATCTCTGGATCCAAACATTTTTCCTCCTTATGCATAGCTGCAAGGGTGGTGGTAGGCTGGGGTAGGTCAAGATCCCTATGGAAAGGAAGACCAGAAGCAGGCAGGGAAATGGAAGGAATATGTGGGATTGCATGTGTGTGGAGGGTACAAAATAAAAAGTAAGGGATGCCCAAGTGAATGAAGGACTGGGAGGAAAAATAAAATGGAAAATAAACAGGGACTGGTGAAATTAACATAATTTGTACAGAACATTTTTTTAAAAAAATCAGTACTAAATTAGAATTAAAAGCAATAATGACTCTTGCTTCTTGATGTGAGTGAAGTAAGTTGAGGTACTGCATAGGGTACTGGTGTTACCCTGTGACTTGGGAGTCCCGGGAGGGACACCCAAATAACCAAAACAAATACAACAAGATGGGAGAAATTAGCTGGAGCACTCTCTTGGCTAACGAGAGGCAGGGTAACTTAGCGAGGATCTTTTACCCAATGTATACAGCGTCGGGTCAGTGAGCAGACAAACAGGTTCAAACTAACAATAATATTTATTAAACAAGTATTAAGAAAACACAGCCTCAGAAAAGGAAAGGAAGAAAAGGAAAAGAGAGTTTTGGGGAATGGGTGATACGCCACCTTTCTCGTAGTCCTGAGAAACCAATTGGAGAGAAGGAAACCCGGCGTGGTGGCCGAGGGGAGCTCGCAGCAGCAGCAAGGAGGGATGGAAGTCCAAGCGTTCCAGCGAGGGATCTGAGCGTTCCGAGCAGTCCGAGGAGCTCTCGGAGCTAGGGGTTTTTATTAGGGGAGAAATGATCGTGGGCTAGTCTGGTCTTGGGCAAAAACAATGAGTATTGGGCTGGAGACAATGTCTCCGAAAGGTCAGAATTTACATGATTGAGTTATGGACCGAATTGAGAATAGTATGGCCAGTATGTAGATGCGGCTAGCTCGGCAGTTATGCACTTAGCTCGCCAGGGTGCCCGTCTCGGGGCAGAGGTCTCTTTGTTTTCTGTAATGAAGGTGTTTGTTTCGGGAGGTCCCCTAAGGCAGATCTGGCACTTTCTGGCTTGCCTTGGTATAAACAAATGTGACTCAGTGGATAATAGCCATGCTTAGCTTCGCGCTTGTTCGGTGGCCTCACAAACACTTGGCTGGTGGCAGAGCAGGGCCGAATTATGATATCAAAACGATATCTAAGGTTACCAAAGGCCAGGCCAGTTCACGGTGGTAACACTGGCAGCATTTTTTTAAAAAAGCAAGAAGACTTGGTGGGAACATCAGTAAGAAATGGCCTTTTAATAAGGAAAAAACTAGATCATCCTTCTTCACCATGGTGTGGGAGTGAGGGGACAGGGACTTTCTGGGAATTGAGAATATCCCTGGATGGTAGAGTGGTTTTCACAACTGGCCACCCTTCAGGGCTGGATTACAGTGTATGGGTCCCCAGAGCTGATTTCAAAAGCAGAGCCCCCTTTGTACATGCGTATGAGCTCTTGGTAGAAGAGCTGTGTGCGTGGAACAGGATGCATAGACAGGGAACAGAGGGAAGCTGCAAGGGTTTGGATCATCTCCCCTACATCTTGTGTCAGTCAAGGAATGCGGAATGAAAAATTGTGTGTCTTTATTTTAAAGTGTAAATCAATTATGCATTATTAATGATATGGTTCTCTTGCTCTATCTCTTTAACCTAGATTGATTTTCATGGCGCGTATACAGATGCTCATGCTGCTGGTGATTTTGGTAATTTATGTCATTGTGAATTCTAAAAGGTTTTACCCAAATTTCTGTTGAATTCTTGAAGATTCTTATAGGAAAAATCTAGTATCATCTGATATTTTCTAGGATTAAGTATCCCGAAATCAGTTAACTAATTGGTTTGTGTCTGCACAGTCAGGGAAACAGTATCCATATGAAATGGAGGCCTTCCAGTTGGTTACAGTGATTCCTTAATAAGGTACTGAGAAACTTGCTTAAAATAATTCCACATGCAGGCAAAGTACAAAGCCAATATATTTCAGCCTAAATAAGGTTACAAATATCATATTAAAAGCAGTTTGATGAGTGGTGCAGGGGAGTTGCCATTGGAGAATCATGACTCCTGCCTTCACATGGCTATTGTCTTTCTCCCTCTGGTTCAGTCCTATCATGATTATGGTGTGTATATAAGTAAACAGTAGACATGTGGGACACATTCACAAAGAAAAAGCCCATGTGATAGATTTAATCAACAGTACTGCAGTGTTTATACACATATCCTATCTACATTGGATAATATCATAAATTACTGTCCTGTGGTTCTCTCTGTATATATCTAAAAGAAGATGAAGAAAGTCCAGTTGTATCTAATTGGACTAACTGTATCTGTGGAGTCATGTGGTGTTCTGGGTTATGTTCAGAAGAACATGCTCTAATAATATAACATGGAGGCAAAAGTGTCCATTCTTTTCTTCTATAGTATGTTGATGCTTTATGGTTCTTTTCCCTGTAATTTTAGGAGGTGATGTGTTAACGCAATTTGAACTTGACTTTGGCTATGTGGTGCCAAGCTGGTAAGAGACACTAGAATAATATTTTGATTTTCAGTGCTTGATCAAAATGGCTTTCAGACAAATAGATTATTGAGAAATAATGTAAGAACAGTGATAAATATTATGGAGCATTTTGAGAGGCATAACAAAAAAGAATTGGCAATTAGCTTCTTAAGAAAGAGTTTGATAAGGTGAGATGGAAATTTCTAATCGTGGCTCTGGGGAAAATGGATTTGGGTGATAATTATGTAAAATAGATTCAAGAAATATATTCACATCAAATAACTTGAGTCATAGTAAATGGAGAAAAAAACGAGATAAATTAATATTAAGAATGGAACACGTCAGGGCTGCCCTCTCTCACCTCTTCTATTTATCTTGATATTGGAAATACTAAATAGAAGAATTTGTTTTGATCCAGGTATTAAAGGGATTAGAATTAAAGAACAGACATATAAATTACAAGCCTATGCCGATGACCTTGTAATCTTTCTGGAAGAACCATTTAAGAGTATAGACAAGTTCCTAAAGATCATTTCAGAGTTTGGTGAAAGCACGGGATTTAAAATAAAGAGAAAACTGGAATTCTAACAAAGAACATGTATCCTAAGAAAGAAGAACAACTTATTAAAAAATCTGGATTTCAGATTCAAAAGAAACTAAAATACTTAGGCATTTGTGTTACAAGGCAAAACACAGAGCTCTTTAATAACAATTATTTAAGAATGTGGATAGAAATAAAGATTTAGAAAAATGGAATAAATTACATCTATCCCTTCTCGGCAGGATTGTGACAGTGAAAATGAATGTCCTTCCCAAAATGATTTTTCTCTTTCGAAACCTGCCAATAATAAAAAATGATAAACCATTCTGAGAATGGCAAAAAGACCTTTCAAGATTTATTTGGGAAGAGAAAAAACCAAGGATAAATTGGAAAAATCTAATAGAGCAAAAAGAAAGAGGCAGTTGCAGTTTATCAGATCTTAAATTATTATGCATGTGGGTTAACTTGAATATCAGAATGGATTAGGTTACAGAATAGAAGAATATTAACACTAGAAGGAGTCAACAGCAGAATGGGCTGGAATGCCTATCTCTGGTACAATAAGGCAAAAATAGACAGGGATTTTTCAAATCACTTTATAAGAGGATCTTTATTGAGAATCTGGATACAAGTAAAGAAAAAAACTTACAACAAAATCCCAACTTGGATATCTCCCCAGGAAGCTTTTTTTGGGAGATGGGTCAATACTCAAGAAAAATGGTTGACATATAAAGACGTATTAGAATTAGATGTATCACTTACACCACTGTTAAGAACAAGAGAAAAACTGGAGCAAATGGATTTCAAGCTCCCATGGTTTCCATATAGGCAACTCCACGAGAGATACAAGATAGACTTAGGGCTGGAAGGATTTAATCTGAAAGAGACGAGTTAGGAAAGATTATGTTTGGCCCATCAAACCACGTTATAACAAAATTCTATAAATCCTTACTAAATTATAAATTGGAAGAGGAAATGGTCAAAGATACCATGATATCTTGGGCCAATAGCCTAAGTCATACAATTAAATTAGAACACTGGGAAACATCTTGGAAATTAACTCATAGATTTACATTATCTCCAGATCTTAAAGAAAATCATGTGAAGATGTTCTACAAATGGTACCTAACACTGGCCAAATTGAATAAAATGTATAACACACATCAGAACAAATGCTGGAAATGCCAGGAAAAAATTGGAACTTTCATACATATGGGGTGGAGTTGCCAAAAAATTAAAAAAAAATTGGGAGCAGCTGAGTATAGTTTTAATGGAAATATTTGAAACCCAGATACCCTGCATGCCAGAATTTTTCTTACTAAATATTCAAAATATAGATCCAAAAATCTCGAAGAAATACTGGAGAGTTTTATTGTATCTTGTTACCACTGCTAGAATATTAATAGTCAAATGTTGGAAAATTAAAGAAATCCCCACTTTAGAGCAATGGATGATTAAAATATTGGAGATGAAGGAAAACAATCAGCTTACTTGTAAGATTTAGGAGAAATTTGATAAAATATTGAAGTAATGGGACCCAATTACGATGTTTTTCCATAAAAAATGGGGTAACTTAATTATCAAATAAGTCAAATCAAATAAATCAAATGAGCTTGAATATATCTCAGAGAGATTAAAAACAAACATGCATACAAATAAACATGGGAATTGTAACTTTTGTGGAGACTGTCATTCTGATTTGATGTAGATCTTTCTGTAAAACTGTTAGTGTATGTGTACGTACTGATGTATGTGTGTGTATGAATGTGTACATACTGACATTTAGGAGAAACAAGATCAACTAGCACAGAGAAAACACAGAAAGAGGTTATACAATGAGAGGAAGTTTAGGTTATAGGTAGTAAATTTATGTTACTTTTCAAGAAGAGGTAAAGTTTAAACTAATGGAAGTTGCATGAAATTATATATATATATATATATGTTTTTTTTCTTTTTTCTTGGTTTTTATTAATGTAATTAAATGTAACTTTAGAAGATATTTCTCTTTTCTAATATTCAGTAATCATTACCAGAAGATATTTGTCGATTAAGAATAACTGTATGTTATCATGCACTCTCATTTCTGTTCAAGTTTTTAAAACTACTTTACTTTATTAATAAAAAAGAAGTGAAAGATTTTCAGTGCTTGCAGTTCTGCATGCATGACTATAATGGTGGAGGGGGCCAAGAAGCTGGGCTGATGTGAAGGGACAGTTCCTAAAGATCCATGATACACTGTCCCTATCCACTGTGGAGTTCCAGAACAAGTTAGTGTTGCACCAGGATCAGGGAGACGTTGGTTGAAATCCCCACATAGCCGTTACTCTTCTTTGAAAGCTCATGCCTTAATATATTTATTACTTTTTGAGATGTTGCAGCAATCTTTATTATTTTACTATAAGAGAGAAAGAGAATTATGCTCTATAATGCCTACTTTCTTGTGCAGCTACCTACAAGATTTTAAGAAGCTATATTATACTGAGTTGGACCATTGGCTAAGCTCATTATTACCTATTCTGGCTGGCTGTTAATGGCTATCAATTGTTAAATTTTCCCAGTCTTGGAGAAGCTAGGATTTATACCTGGGGCTTTTGCACGCTAAATATGTGCTCTTCCATTAATCCAAGGTCATCCCCACCTTCCTCTCCTGTGTGTAATTTTTGGCAGTCATGTCTTTCAACCTAATATTACAAAGTTCTTTTGGGGATAACAAAGAAGATCCTTGTATACGTCATCCCAGTTCCTTGAAGGAAAGGTTGTAATGGTTCAGGAATCTGCCAGGCCTAGAGATGCCAGGTTTTGAACCTGGGACAGTTTGCACAGAAAGTGCTCACATTGTGTGCTTTAAAGATATGTGTATCCAACGTCCTGCTCCTGTGAAATTTTGTATATTTGTCAGGGAATTTGGATATGAGAGGTTGCTTTAGATGTTTCATGATGTAATTTAATTTTCTGTTAGCTTATGTCAAAAATTCTGGTGTTATCACTTTGTAGGTATGTACCTGTCAAGGATTTACTGTCAATTTATAAGGAACTTTATGGCCAGGAAGTAATAACTGAACAGACTATTGTTGACTGCACATACCTTCAGTTCATTGAAGTGTAAGTCAACTAGAACTTTTCTGTTTTCATTTCAAAAATATGTGAAGGATGTGGTATATATGATTGTATGTTTGCTGATCTCAAATAGTAATTATTAGGGAGGAGGATATTGGGCCTGACCAAAGAAATCAATTATTGATTGACTGGGCATACAGAATAAGAGTGGAGCAAGTACTTTAAAATGTGCTGGAGAAGGTGCTTTAGGGCAAGATTCATTATTTCAAGGCAGAGGTCATGGATCCTATTACATTCTATTCCACTTGCACAATTGTGTAAATATGCTTTATACCTAAGCATTTATCATCACCCTGTACTATGTCTGAATAAGAGGATTTATATCCATGAAAGCTCATGAAAAAATAAAAATCAGTTAATCTTAAAGGTGCTGCTGCATTTATTTTTCCCATTTCCTCTTCCCTTCCCCCTTTTTATGATGCAAGAGACTAATATGGCTCCCTCTTTGAAAAATGCTAAGCTGTAATTAATCAAAAATAATATCAGAAATTTCTGATGTTCTCATACCTGTGCCAGAGAAGAAGGGACTGTGAAACATGTGAGAGTGGGGTTTGGTCTAGCTTATTCCTGTAAGAATCAACTGTATCTTACTTCATATTATACATGATCAAAGATTTTTGAGTTGCTTTAATTATGTTATTCACAAACATGTATTTCTGTAGGGGGTTTTTTGCATTAAAAATGTGGGAGCAGCAGCTTTTTGGTATGCTCAGAGGTCTGAAAAATGGCCTTGGGGCCTCTGGCTCACTTGATTCCCAGCACTGATGCAAACTGTCTTTCTATGGCAACACTTAAGACTGTGTACAAAACCAAAGAAGATATACAGAGGTACTTTAAGAAGCATTTTGTGCATTAAAAAGTTTTACAGAAATGGCAAGTAATAAACTCTTTTCTCCCACAGGTATGGTGAAATGATAGGTATTGCCAAGGTAATGTATATTCTTAAAAATGTATTGCAGTGTGCTTTCGAGATGTCCATTCTCCTAATAGAGTTGCTCTTTGATTTCCATAGCTATACCCCTATTATGCCAGGAAGTCTCCCTTTTTGGTTGATAAATTCCATGACTATTTTCTTGGTGGTGTGGATGATATGGCATTTGCATCAAATAACATTTTCCAGCTAACCAGTGAAATCTTAGCAAATGGGACCAGGTAAAGTATTGATTTAATATTTCTGAATAAGGTGAAGTGTCCTGAAACAAGAATGGAATTAGACAGATTCATCTAAGAACATATTTTCTA
This sequence comes from Iguana delicatissima, assembly GCA_948472985.1. Classification (NCBI taxonomy): domain Eukaryota; kingdom Metazoa; phylum Chordata; class Lepidosauria; order Squamata; family Iguanidae; genus Iguana; species Iguana delicatissima. The sequence continues at coordinate 687,437 of CAOKZL010000081.1, read as the reverse complement.
GTAGATGGTGAACTAGAGTGCTGTGTAAAATGTATTTTGTGGCACAAAAGTTGTATAAACCTCCCAGTCCCTGACATTTGTTGGTTGCATAAGTATTCACTCCGTTTGAAGTGACATGCCCAAATAAGCTCTTGTGCAGCCCAGTGCCTTCAGTAGTCTCAAAAGTAGTTGATTGGAGTCCGCCTCTGTGCAGTTCCAGTTCAATATGATCTCAGATTAAATACACTGATTTATGGAAGGCTTCAGAGAAGAGCATATCTAAGCAAACAACGTCATGAAGACCAAAAAATAAAACAAATCAAGTTTATAGTTATGCAGAACCATCGATCAGGCTTTGGTTATTTTAAAAAAATCCCCAAATTATGATCATCCTTCAAAGTATTACTAAATCCATGATTACAAAATGGAAAGAATTTGCTTCAACTGTGACTTTGCTTAGAGAAGGCTGCTTACCTGATCTTAATAACCAGGTAAGGAAGACACTAATCAGAGAAGCAACCAAGAGGTCAGTGATAATAAACATCAGAGATCTGCAATCGAGATAGAAACAATTATCCAGAGCTATCACCAGGACACACCACAAGGCAAGGTTTTGAGAAGAAAGCCATTCTTGAAATAAAACTATGTCAAAGCTCATTTGAGGTTTCCAAAAAGGCCTATGAGAGATAACAACAAATGTGAAAAAAAAATTCTATTTCTGTGAGACCAGTGTTGAACAAAAATTGAGGCTTTGCCTCAAGATGCTGAGTAGTGCATCCAGAAGTGATCTTTGCCCTGAGAACACCCTCCCCCTGTTGAAAGACAGTGTCGGCAGCATCATGTCGCAGGGTTGCTCCTCCTCAGCAGGCACTGGGAAACTGGTGAGGATTGAGGGCAAGATGGATGGAGTCAAATACAGGGTAATGTAGGGGAAACCTCTTTCAGAGGACCTGGGACTGGAGCAGAGGCTTACCTTCCAACAAGAGAATCTTAAGCATACAGCGAAAATAACAGTGGAGTGGTTTAAAAATAAGAACATGTATGTCTTCGAATGGCTTAAAAGCCCAATCTAATTGACAATCTGTGGAAGGGCTTTAAAGGTGCTATTCAGCCACAGTATCCATCCAAACTGACTGAACTGGGCAATTTTGCCAAAAAGAATGGTCAAAAAACAGAAACTAAGAAAAGCAGGATCCACATGTACAGAACTGATAGAGTTTTCTCTGAATACTTCCAGCTGTAATTGCTGAAAAAGGTGCTTCTATTGTTGAGTTATACAATCAACATAAAGTAGCTTATTTTTCTTTACTTAACTTTTGTGCCACAATAAAAGTACTTTGTACCTTTACACTGTTGCATATCTAGCATATGTCAGGTGGTAGCAATGCCAGTTAAATTCATTTTAATTCCAGTTTGTAACATAACAAAATGTAGAGAGTTAAAGGAGATGAATATTTCTGTGAGACGCTGTAATGATTTATAATACTTCTTTTTTAGCATTTAATATGTAACTGTCTTTTAGCAGGCAATAACTGCCTTCTCACATTTAACATTTAATTTTAGTGTAATTCTAAATTATGTTTGAGATGATGAGAAATTATCTAAAGGAGCCCTGGTGGCGCAGTGGTTAAATGCCAGTACTGCAACCACAAGGTTGTGAGTTCGATCCTGCCAGGCTCCAAGGTTGACTCAGCCTTCCATCCTTCCACAGGTCGGTAAAATGAGTACCCAGCTTGTTGGGGGCAATTAGCTAAAATACATTGTAAACCGCTTAGATAACACTAGTTGATAGGCGGTATAGAAATAAATGCTATTGCTATATACAAACCATTCAGATGGAGAGGAGTGCTGTTATTTATCTGGTACTATTTACTATGCACTAAGCATAATTCTTTGGATATGCTTTTCTTTAGTGGGTGTTTTATTCCTGAGAATCCTTTGTATATACAATGTAAAGATGAGCAGAAGAATCCTATTGTGTAAGTATAAATTTAATGTAGAAAACTAACTTGCTTAGCTTTCTGAATGACCTAAGATTTGTAATACCTTATCTCATCTTTCCATCAGATAAAATTTAGCCCATCTGCATCTTTTATCTTATGTATTTGGGATTGGGATTCCACCACCTAGATCGGAGGAAATTTGTTATGTGCATGGATCTCCTGTATGTGATCTTGAAGCTGGTGCACTAAAATGACTTCTCTAACCAATTCAATACTAGTTTCCAAACACTAGTGCAGAAATGATTCTTCAATAGAGTTTTGGCAAATCTCTAGCAAAAACTCTAGATGATTTTGTTGCCATTTTTGCATCTTATTTTTCATTTAATTTGATATGTGAAATACCAGACTTCTGGTATTTGGGGAAAAGAGATGGATTATTAATCTTCATAAAGAATTATTCTAGCTGAAAACTTTACAATCAGACATTTGGATTCAAGGAAGTTGAATGCACTAGGTGATTCTGAATGTAAGTTATACTTCCTATTATATATAGAAAGTATACTATTATACTTTCTTTTATACCACTAAAGGTTTAACATATATAGCAGAGAACCCTTTGAGTGAAATCTGCCTCTCCTGAAAATCAAAGAGAGAATTACTTGAATTGGAAGTATCCAAAGACATAGCCATATTGATCTGTATTAGCATCCAAAGAAATATCAGTATCAGCATAGAAAGGAAACAGTTTCAAAGGTGTGACAAAATTCCCTTGAATCAGAAAGGTTTCCTGTCTTGTACTACAAGATTGTTCTTTCAGAGCAAGTAGAAATGGTCTTTTATGTGCCATTCAACTTCTGTAAAATGCTGGCTTAAACCTGTCAACACAGAATTAAACAAGGAGGTTTCCTCACAAAAACTGAAAGCCTCAAAGGTGAAAACAATGGGATGTATGTTTGAAGGAAATATAAAATTGCACCAATTAAATGTTTGTCAGTATATGTCATGTGAAAAATCTTGATGATCTTTATACCTAAAACATTTGAGTATTCTAGTTTTGGTTGTACTATACTGAGTATTAATTGCTTTTCCTGGAATGATTTTTTTTTCTCCCCTGGCTCTTTATTAAACCCTTTGGGCCGCACTGATGTATCTCAAAATGCTAATACACAAGGCTTTAAAACTGTTTAAATCTTTCAAATCTGATTTAACAATTGTATTTACAGTCAGCCCTCCACATTTGCAGGTTTTACTTTTGCAGATTTGATTATTCACGGATTACTTGCTGTCACCTCTGCTGCCTCCCTATGCCATTTTTAATAGGGACTGCAAGCCTTGTGAGAAACTGCAGAGGGGTTTTGTAAGTCCCCATTAAAAATGGTGTGGGGCAGCAGTGGAGGTGGCAGTAAGCTCCACCAGCCAGCCACTTCCACCATGTGAAGGAGCCCTGATACCTCAAAGGAATCTACAGTGGGCTGTATATGGTGATTTGTGTGTTAAATATGGTTTGGGAGCGCCTAAAGTTATTCATGGTTTTTTCACTTTCGCAAGGATCCTGTGCCCCTAACCCTAGCGAATGTGGAGGGGTGACTGTAATATGTTTTTAGTCTATTTAAATTCTTTGTATTGTTTAAATTGTTTTAACGTGTTTGCAGTGATTTTACTTTTATGCTACTCTGAGGTCTTTGGATTTAGAATGGAACAGAAATATTTCAATAAATAAATAAGCAAATTTTTCCCTAGTTACTCAAAAAGCAGAAATTCTTTGTCACAGCAATGTCACTGGCTACTGGCCTGTTTCTGGGCGTAATTCCATGTTTGATTATGACCTTTAAAGACTGATATGGCTTGGGCCCAAACTACCTGAAATACTGTATATCCCTTTGTGAGCCTTTGTGAGATCTTTGGGGAAATGTTTGCTCTTAGTCTCATCACCTTACAGGAATGTTTGGTCAGGATATACAAGAAAGCTTTTCAAATGTCTGTTTCCAGGGTATAGACCTCCCTTCCATGGGAGCCTGTGCTGGTGTCCTCTTTGCTGCTCCTGCAGCAGACAAAAACTTGTTTTAAATTTAGTCAGGCTTTTTGGCCATTAACTTGCTGCCAAGGAACACTCTTTTGAAGGGGAGAGCTTGTACTGTTTTCTTCCTTTCTTACTATTTATTGGAGTGCTTTTGAACTGTGCATGGTTTTGCTTATTTGCTTTTTAAATTATTCTTCAGTGTTATAATTCACTTATTCTTGGCTGTATCTTGTTTTAACTGATGTTTTAAGCTGCCATTTGTCATGTGCTGGGGAAAAGGTGGTTTATTAAAAAAAAAAGCATCCTACACAAATAAACTTTTTGGTAAATATTCTCTTAATTCAGTAGGATTAGACCGTCTAAAACTGGGCACCATAAGAACGTAACATCTACTGTGGCCAAATCAGTTGAGAAGAAGGTCAACTATACAGAGAGAGGAGTTTATTTTGATATGCCATCCTGGGCAACTGTAAGTCTTTCTAGCAATTAGACATTAATGGTAAGAAAGAAGGACATATTTGAAGACATACTGATAATACAGTGACTTGTTTGCTATATAATATCATGGTTGCATAAATTTTATACCTCAAAGTATTGCACAAATGCATGATTAAGCAATTTTTGTTTTGTTTAGTTGTATAATTAATGTTCACTCCGTAACCACAATTTCAAAAGGGTTTACATTATTCACTCTTCTTATTCCTACCCCCAGGCAAGAGTTTGGCTAGGCTAGGTGATCTGAGCATGTCCCACAGGCTTTCTAACATCTCAGTGGATCCACTGGGAAAAATTATTTAGAGGCTTGGTTTATGATGTTGGTAATATGTAGGTCACCTGCACTTCACCTCTTGTTTCCTTCACCACCTAGTCCCAGGGAGACTATGGAAATCCTGCGGTGTTCAGATGGATGAGGGCAAACAAGCTAAGGCTGAATCCATATAAGACAGAAGTGTTGTAGGCTGGAAAGCCTGCTGATCTGGATGGAGGCAGCAAACTGCTGCTGGACTTTTCCAGAAATGCCACTTTGGAGGATCCTCCTGGATTCTCTGCCTTTATAGTAGTGCAGGTTATTACCAAGAGTGCTTTTATCTGCTATGGCTGATTTGCTAGCTTGTTTCCTGTTTGCACTTTGCTATAGTTTTTCAAATTCTGGTCATTCATTAATGCACTCAAGAGTAGGGTTGCCTTTTAAGACCATTCTGAAGCTTCAGTTGGTATGGAATATCTAGCTGTCCAAGTGCTTGTGGAAATCATGTAATCAGGCATATAAACACTGATACTACTTTCACTGGCCTGCAGTGTATATAAGTGCTCAGTTTTTAAATTCTACTCATCACCTTTAAAACCCTGACCAAGTTATTTAAAGGACAATCTGCAACTATATAGACCCTCATAAGCTATGAGAGAAGCCGTGGAGGCCAGGCTTATGTACCTGTTGGTAAGGCATAGTAGATTGGTGAGTGCATGAGACAGAGCCTTTTTGTGATGGGCCCATAGATGATAAATGCTCTACTAGGGATGTGCTTCTTCCCGGACTGTTTTAAACAGACTGTATTAAATGAATACCCACTTTTAAAATTCCTACTGATACCATTGTTTGAAATGTTCCATGCTGGTGTTTTGGGGAGCCATTGCTTTAAGGAGTGGTCGTCACTAGTCTGGCAACCAATAGATAATTTTTAATGGCCCTATTATTTCATTATGTACTTTTTCAGAATTATCTTCATTTCCGAAATAGTGCCACGGCAAAGAGTTTGAGCAGAGTGCTGACGATCACAGAGCAACAGTCTTCTAATCACATCACCAACCCCACTGCTTCATACTTTCTGAAAACACCATATGCTAAACTTGGATGGCAAGTTCTGATTTCTCTTTGTCCCCTAGGTTGTCTTGCATTGATTTGCTAACAGTGCTAGGATATTTAGAAACATCATTGTTTCACTGAGTCAGATGCAGTTTCTCTAGTGAGTTAGTGAATTTATGTATCAAGGGTGTTTTCCCAAAAGACAGATCAGTTAGTTTTCATATTATAACTCAGTTGCAATGTCTGCCTCTGCCCTTCAACAAGTTAGGTACTCATCAATAAAGCCATTGAACAGATGAGAGTCAAGATGTAAAACACAAATATATTTGACTCAGATAAAAATAGAATTAATAGGATTTAAGTCTCAAGTGACGTAATTTCCCTACCTGCCTCTTTTGTATAGGAAAACCTCCCGTTTGTTGCTACATTTTTCTGTTTGTTTTACCATCTTATTTCATGCCATCTTTATAAAATGTAAAGTACCATAGTTTGTGTTTGTTACATTAAGCATGAATGGTGTTCCAAAAATGAAGTGATACCAGTGCAGGAAATCATATTGTGAGAAGCAGCTTTCAGTCTCAGCTGTACACGTGAGACATTCATTGATGTCAGTGGAGCTTACGTCTGGATAGACGAAGACATGCCAAGGACAGAGACATGGCAGCCACTCAGAAATGCTCTGGTGTAACCAGTCATTTGGGAACTTGGGAGACTATACGCTTATTTTAAGAACATGTGTGTGAATTAGAACCTAAATTTGATAGCTTGCTGTCATAGGCAAAATATATTTTTTTTCTCAGTGTGCTTCACCTTTATACAAAAATAGCCGTGCCATATCTTTTTATTTTAATGTGAAATGAAACTTGCCAACTGATTTATTTGGTGCCAAGAAAGTAGTGCTGAGGATGAAGAATTCCAGCTGTGAACAAAGGGTATAGTGCTAATGAATCAAATATCTTAGGTTAGATCACTTATGCCAATAAACCAGAAAGTGTTCAATTTGCATAGAATTTGTGCCTGAGTTCTTTGCAACTTAAAAGCTTGTTATTCTGTCAATGCAATTGGTAAAATAAAAGCTTGATTCAGAACCATTTTGGATTCAGCTGTAATCCTTGACAATTACAAGTCCGTTTGAAATCTGCAAAGCAAAGAATGGCTGCTTGAACAAATGTAACTCAAATAATCATTGGAATTGTATTATTTGGTATGCAGGGCAATGATTTCAGCTGACCTAAACCAGGATGGATACGACGACCTCATAACTGGAGCACCAGGATATAGTCGGCTTGGATACATTCAGATAGGGCGTGTATATGTTATTTATGGAAATGAATCAGGTTTACCTCATGCAAACTTGGACCTCGACCAGAAAGCAGATGAAATACTGGAAGGGAGTAAGGTAGGAAAACAAGTTAAACATTGCAGTAGTTTTCAATCCCACTCTATCCCACTTCCATAGCTATCCCACTCATTCTTTCCCACTCTCACAACTGATGCTTTAATATCACTTTGTACTGCATCTGAAGAAATGGGTTTATATCCATGAAAGCTCATGCTAAAATAAAAACTGGTTAGTCTTAAAGGTGCTACCACAATCTTTTTTTTCTCTCCTACTTCCTCCTTTTTAAGTTAAACATTGGTAATTGAAAACATTTAGTTTATGTTTTGGATCACTTGAAAGGCCAGTTTCATTTACAGTAGTGCCATTAATTTGTTTGTGGGAGAAGTTAGTTTAAAATAAACTCTTTTTAAAGAAAAGTTTCATTGTAACTTAACATTGTACCTATTACATTAGTGAGAACCTTTGCCTTCCTTCCTGATGTTTTGCATTGCAAGTCCCATAATCCCAGGGCTTCATGGAATTGATGAGCAAAACATCTGTAGGGCGAAAGTTTCCCCAGCATTTGTCTATTAATTGCTGATCATATAAAGTAAGTACTCTGTGAACCTTTGTTGAAATCAGTGGCCTTTTCCACACCTGTTTAAAAACCCCAAAGATGGGAATGGGATATCTCTTGAACAGGTATTTTTTAAAAAGACAAGATATGCTTCAAAAAGGGTTTGCAAGAAAAACATGTGCTTTTTCTCTCTTTTATTTTTTTAGCCTTCAGGAAGGTTTGGTTCTGCCTTAGCAGTTTTGGACTTCAATGAAGATGGTATACTGGATCTTGCAGTGGGAGCACCATCTGTAGGGTCACAGGAGCTCAGTTACAGGGTAGGACCCTGTGTGTTTCAAATAATGCTGACATAAAATATAGTGCAAGTTAGTTTGCAGTACAGATTGCAGTAAATATGAGTGCTTTAGAAGCACACTCTTTTTCACATTCTTCAAGGTGAACTAAAGAGAGACAGGAAAATAAACGATGCATCAGCAGATTAACAATTTTAGGACCTGCTTACTTTGTGCTGGGCAATACCTATAAATCTGAAAGGATTGATTACATTAGTCTGAAGTGGAATAGTGCCTGGACACACATTTTAATGTGATGAAAAGATGAGGTGAATATGGATTTAACATTTTAAAATAAAAGACTGTGACTTGGATTTATAACCTACTAACGTGTATGCCTAGTGTTGCTTGGGGATTTATTTTCTCATAGGTAATTCTTGTTAGAAACATTTGAGATCCTGTGTCTCTAATTCCCCAAACTGTTTTGTTCCCCAATCCAATCTGTATTCAGAGATATTAACATACAGAGGTTGGATTCCTGAGGGAATACACTGCTCTCCCTCTTGGTGCTAGGCCTCATCTCTATAGCAACCAGCCTATTCAAGACAGACACAGTTGACTGAGGCTCTAGAGCTCTCTGGCTGAGAATTCTAAAGGCCTGTCCGTAAACTGCAAACCCCAAGATTCCATAGAATCTTCTTAGGCAGCTGATCATATGAGGTCTTCACCTGACATAGCCAATCATATAAGGTCTTTGCCTGCCTGACATTGACAAACAAACAAACTTTCATTTTTATATATTAGTAGATTAAAATGTTTTTTTTGTTTGTTTGTTATTTAGGGGTCTGTATATATATTTTTTGGCAACAGAGGAGGAGGAAGTTTCCAGCGATCACCAAATATTACCATAATTTGTCAAGTAAGTTTGCTAATACAAAAGCAATACCTGTAAATCTGTTTTTAAGTAGACGGTCACCCAGCATTAACACACTCCAAATCAGTATCATTTTAATGAAGATAAACTTTACTGGAGGTGGGAAGAATGTCCCCCTTGCTTAACACATTTCTTGTTCAAGTCAATTTTTTGAAAGCATTCTGGTTCCTTGGAGGGTTACAGCAAAAGGAGATTTAGCGCAAGAAAAAAGACAGGAGCAAATATACATTCCCACGAGTCTAGAAAAAGGTAAACAATTCTGAGGGGAGGCCATATTCCTGAGGTGCCATCCTATGTTGCAGATCTGAAATTGATGCTTTGGAGAAACAGTAAGGGGCCCAGTTAAAATCTGATACTTTTGAATAAAGTGAATTATCTAAACCACTCCTGCCTGGCCGTTGGCCTGGATGTGAACTGAAATGGTAATAGATGACTTCTGTTGGGGGCGGGGAGAGAAAAGAGGAATACAACCCTACTGATTCTCTTGACTTCTTACTTGCCATTGTGCTGGACTGACTCTGTGGGTTGGGTGTGGAATTATGGTGCTATGGTGCTTCCATTCCTGCCTGCAAAGTTGGTTTCAGAAAATGGTTTTGGAAGATTTCTGCTTAATGTCATGGCAGTTGCACTGTGGAATCCCTCAAGGTTCTATCTTGTCCCCCAAGTTTTAACATCTGTGTATAAAGTGGGCAATTTCTTGTCTTCTGGATATGGTTGTAACTAGCACAGCCAACTGTGACAGTATCTGGAAGGCCATGAGTTGCTTACTTCTGTGCTATATGAAAATATTTGTTGAGATACCTAGTGGATTTGGGGTGAGGCAACAACAGTCAGCAGAAGATACACAGCTATTTTTCTACCTGTTTGAGTTGTGCAAGTCCTGGACCAGTGTGGGGATTCAGTAAAGGGCTTGGTGAGGACCAGTAAATTGAAACTGAATTTTGACAAGATAAAGACCCTGAGACCTGTAGATAGATGGTTCTTATGTCTAGGAATGAGGGGTTCACCCTGTTCTAAGTGGAGTCACACTTCTCCTGAAATAGTAGGTGCCTAATTTGGGAATATGCCCCAGTCCATTCTTGTCACTTCAAGCCCCAATGGTGGCTGGAGCCAGAAATGAACTTCATGTAATTTGCCAGCTGTAAAATTCCTGGATAGGTATAATATGGCTACAGTGGTTCATACTCAGGTAACCTCCTGAGTATAACCTGTTGGATTATTATAATGGATTATATCTGGGACTGTCCAAGATGTCTTAGAAGCTCCAGGTAGTGCAGAATGCAGCAGCCATTGTAACTGGTACAGCCAACAGAAGTTTCTAGAAAAAGAAAAACAAACAAAAGAAACTGGTTGCATGTTCATCTCCAAAGAGCACATATTTGTCCAAATTGCTTTATGAACTGAACTGGATATATCTATTGTTGTAGGTTATAATGGGTTTACTAGGTTTTTTTTAAAATTATACATTTTGTAATAGCACTAGGGCAAGAGAACAAAGATACTACATCTTCCTTAGAGAGATTTAATTGGTGGAATCATATTGCATCTCCAGTGTGACATGCTCATTACCCACAAATTATTGTATTCCTTTTGCAGGAAATATACTGTAATCTTGGCTGGTCACTGTTGGCAGCCGATGTTGATGGAGATGGAAATAATGATCTTGTGGTAGGCTCTCCTTATGCACCTGGCGGTGGCAAACAAAGAGGACTTGTGGCTTCCTTTTATTCATTTTGTAACAGAAGCAGCCAAGGTGACATTTGTTAAGAAATTGTTTCCTAATGTTATGTGGTAGTTTTTTTAATGTCTTATTTCAGCTCATTTCTCAATGCTTCATAAGAACAATAATCTTCACTGACCATATGTGTGGTACTGTTGGTAGTGAACACTACATGCTGCTTTTAATGCTAATAGCTCATGAGCCTAAAATTCAAGATGAATTCGTGCAAAGAATTTACATGTCACATCATAGTCCTCTATATGGAACAGAATATCCTAAATGTCATTGACTCTCCTCGTAAAGAACTTGTCAGTACAGTCAAAGTAAGATGCAAGCCCTAGACAGAAAGACTGAAGCCAGTTTTCTAAGTCCAGTGCTCCTCTTGTAGGAACTTCTAAAGGTCATCCAAACTTCTGGCCTTTAAGAACCTCCTCAGTGAAGGCCCCTTTATTCTAGGTGCAGAAAGAGATGTTTGCTCATTTGTGGAGCTCATTTGCTCATGATATATATAAAAGTGATGCTTTGTTTATTTGTATATGGCTGTATCAGAGCTTGGAATGTTATCTTTTAATAATTCATTCCTGTTGCTTGTTGCAGTGTCTGAAAAGTAACCTGTTTCCAGTACTTGTTACAATGTTGAAAAGTAACACGTTAGAGTACTTGTTGTACTGTATGTTATTTTTCTGTTACTTCACATTACTATTTTGACAGAAAAACACCCAAGGTTTGATAGGAAAATGGCATAAAACTTGAACAGTTCTTTTTTTAAAATTCCTCTAAAAATACTCTAAAAAGTAACTTCTGGAAGTAAAAAGAAACCATGACTCAGCGCACCAAAAAATGTCACCCTTATTAATTAACTTACTTTTGAAAGGTAACTTTGCTCTGCCCTTCTTATCCCCAAAAATAGCTATTTAAGGTAATTGTGTTGATTGTAACCTGTTACTTCCAAGCTCTGAGTTCCATCTAAGTATCTAGTGCTATACAAACGTTAGGTATGGGAGTTCAGCAGAGGAGAGTCAGACTGTTGCCATTAATAGACCTGTAGGTCAAATTCATTCCTTTTGTTCAATCACTCAGTCTTTCCTCTCAATAACATAAAAAAGTGATTGAATGAGGGTCCAAAGTGATCTTGGTATATTAGGTCCACCCTACAGGCCCTTATAGAGGAGGTATTCCTAGACACAAATTATTTTAGAGCAAATAAAAATACATAGGATCAGGCTGCACCTATAATTATTTCTTGGCTAAGATTTATTTGTCTACCTTCTATTGTAGGGCCTAAATACCCTAAATGCACCAGGTCCTTTCTGATTGTGGAAGCTAAGCAAGGTGGGCCCTGGTTAGTACTTGGATGGGAGATCACCAACAAATACCAGGTGCTAAATGCTGTATTTCAGAGAAAGGAAGTGGCAAAACTACCTCTCAGTATTCCTTGCCTAAGAAAGTTCTATGAAAATCATAGGGTTGCTGTAAGTTGGCAAGTGACTTGAAGACACATACCACATGCACATAAAATCATAGAGTTGGAAGAGACCACAGGGGCCATCGAGTCCAACCCCATGCCATGCAGGAATACAGCATCAAAGCATTCCTGACAGATGGCCATCCAACCTCTCTTTAAAAATCTCCAAAGAAGGAGACTCCACCACACTCCAAGGCAGTGTATTCCATTGTGAAAATGCTCTTACCATCAGAAAGTTCTTCCTAATGTTTAGATGAAATCGCTTTTCCAGAAATTTTCCATTGCTCCATGTCCTAGTTTCTGGAAGAGCAGAAAACAAGCTTTTTCCATCTTTCATGTGACATCCCGTCAAATATTTAAAAATAGCTATCATCTTACCGCTTAACCCTTTCTCCTTCAGCTCCCTAAGCCGCTCCTCATAGGGCATGGTTTCCAGGCCTTCTACCATTTTGGTCGCCCTCCTCTGGACATGTTCCAGCTTGTCAATATCCTCTTGAACTGTGGTGTTCAGAACTGGGCACAGTATTCCAGGTGGGATCTGACCAAAGCAGAATAGAGTGGTATTATCACTTTCCTTGGCCTAGAAACCATACTCTTATTGATGCAGCCCAGAATCATATTGGCTTTTTTAGCTGGTGCATCAGACTGCTGACTCACATTCAGCCTTTTCACATGTACTGTGGTCAAGCCAGGTGTCACTCTTCTTATATCTGTGCATTTCATTTCTTATTGCCCAAGTGTGCTACCTTATACTTCTCCCTGTTGAAATTCATTTTGTTAGTTTTGGCCCAGCTCTCTAATCTGTTAAGACCATTTTGAATTCTGATCCTGTCCTCTGGGGTGTTAGCTATTCCTCCTAATTTGTTGTTATCTGCAAATTTGATAAGAATGCCTCCTATTCCCTCATCCAGATCATTGATAAAGATGTTGGACAGCACTGGGTCTAGGACAGGACCCAGTGGCACCCCACTAGAAACTTCTCTCCAAGACGAAGAGGAGCCATTGGTTAGCACCCTTTGAGTTTGGTTGGTCAACCAGTTACAAATCCACCTGACAGTAGCATTGTCTAGCCCACATTTTACTAGCTTGTTTGCAAGAATATTATGGGGGACCTTGTCAAATGCCTTACTGAAGTCAAGATATGCTATGTCCACAGCATTCCCTTCATCTACCAAGCTAGTAACTCTATATAAAAAAAGAGATATTAGTCTGGCATGACTTGTTTTTGAGTAACCCACATTGACCTATTGTTCTTTGTGACACAAAGTATAAAACCCCAAGAAGGCCTTTCATGTGTAATAACTGGAATATTCACATCACATTTGTAAGAACAAGCAAAGGAATGGCATGTTAAATCAAATGTTGCCATAAAGTTCCAACACCCAATGTCATATTTTAGAAAATGGACTATAAAATGGCATGCAATTCAACGTAATGCATGTTTACTCAGAAATAAGCACCAACAAGAATTTGAGACTTACTTGAGAGAGATTCATCTTCCACAGAAAGACCAAACAAAGCCAAGTATGTGTTATGTTGCCTGAACAGTTCCATGTTATCTTTCATTCATTGTTTATACTTGTTTAATCTTTTCAGGGCAGCTATCTGTGTCAGATGCCGATTGGATAGTGAAAGGAGAAAACGATTATGCCTGGTTTGGATCCTCACTCAGCAGTATCCAACTTCAGAATGAAACATTGTTGCTTATTGGTAGTCCTTCTTGGAAAAGCTGTACAGGGTATATTGCACTTAACCTCGTGAGCCTATATGTCATTGCACACAGCCTGCCTTTCTATGAATATATTAAAAGGCACAGGGACAAGATTGAATTTTTGGGCACTTAAGACAAATGGCTGTGAGGTAGAATAGAATTCACCATCTGGTGCCACTTTCTAAATTCTACTGTCCAGAAAAGGAGTGGAGCCAACATAATAGCAAGTCTGTTAGAGTCTCAACCTTGAGAGAAGGATTTAGAAAGTATATCAGATGGTGATATCAAAAGCCATTGAGCAGTCCTAGAGAACTGACAGGCTTACACCCTCACCTTCCATGATTTCCCAGTTAAGTCACCTGCCAGGCATAAAGCCAGAATGGAGTGAGTCCAAATAATTGGTATCTTCCAAGATGGGCAGGAGCTGAGACCACCACTTTCTACTCTGATACTTTTTTCAAAAAAGGTGAATTAAGATACCAAAGTACTAGGGTCTGCAATGTTTTTGTCAGAGATTGAACTGCTGCTGTCTTCTGGATTGGGGGTACCTTACCATGTCTCATAGAGGCATTAGCCAGCTCAGGTTCAGATTGAACCTCAGCAGCAATCCAGTTCAGTCACTGGGAAAGTCAAAGATCTTGCAAGCAAGAGATAGTCTTTGATCTTTCAAATAATGTACCCATATCCCCAGGTTGCACAAATTGAAAAATGTCCCTAATAAATTGACCAAATGGCTGTCTCTGTGCCTGATGACTGTGGCATTCAAATTGGAATGGCTGAGTTTAATTTTATCTGCGAAGTGTACTACAAATTGATCACAACAGGCCTCCTGGAGTTCCATCTACCCTGAGCTACATTACACTAAGGGGTATGTTTGATTGTATTTTGCTTCAATTTTTCTGCCCATTTGTGCTGTGGTCATTATCCCTATTAATTGCCCTCAGTACCTTGGAATATCAAAGTGTTTACATGACTGCAGTTTGGCTGAAGTAATTTGGAAGCAATCTTATCAATGGGAAGCAGGATTCTAAGTCTAAACCAATGTTCTTCTTCTGTGCCTCACACACTAGGAGCTTTCGCGTATGCGCGGTACCGTTCGGAAAATTCTAGAGCTTAGTAGCTTGGCAGGAACCCCTCCTTCATGCACGCACTGAGCATGCTCAGCCCACCGAGCAACGGTTGCTCCTCAGTTCTTTCTCTGCCGTCGCGTACTGAGGTTCTGAGCTTAGAGCGTTTCTTTGGCCTTCTCTCGCAAGTCTTTTCGGTTTTTTCTTCAACTCGGATTTGGTATTTTGGACTTCTCTTCGGATTACAGACTGTGTTTTGGCGATTTGGTGATTTCTGTCCCTTTCTTTGGGACTTCTAACCTTCTAAACCTCGACTTGTGAAACCCCCCCCTTCTTCTTCGTCGTCGTCGTCTTCGTCTTCTTCAAAACCTTCGGACTTCTATGTCTACTCTTTTCAAACCTTGTAAGAAGTGTGGTCATAAGGTCGCTTCCTCAGACGGGCATAGCGAGTGTCTCCTTTGTTTGGGTGAGGCTCATAACATCAGGTCCTGCCCAATTTGTAGGGAGTTCACCTCACAGACCTTGAGGAACCGTCTAGCATGCCTCAAGTCGTTCTGCTGGGAGCAGTCTCTGTCGCCTCAAGACCTTATCCCGGCGAAGATGTCCAAGAGCCGACCTACGACCACACTTCCAGCGGCTCCGGTGGCTGCCGATCCCGCTGTGTCCACGGTACCGGGCTTGGTACCGCCGCACAAATTGCCGAGGATCCCGAAGATCTCTGCGGCTTCCTCATCTGCGACCTTGCGAGAGGCCCCTGCGGGCTTGCAGGGTGCTAGTCAACCAAGATGCTTACGGCGGCGCAACGTAAGCGCCCGGCGACTTCGGACCCTGATAGAGAGAGAGAGAGAAGAAGAAGAGGAAGGAGAAGCATGGCTCTCCAGCTAGACCACCTCTCCCTACTCCACCTTCGACTTCGACTCAGGTCATTGTCAACCTGGGGGATGACTTGGAACCCCAAGAGTTGTTGGAGGTTTCCGACGCTGACGACACCGCAGGCTCTGCGGCACTGCTTGAACCACTGGTGCTGGATGTGGTGGTTTCTGCGTCTGGACGCCCTGAAGTGGCGGCCCGTCCGGAGGTTATCTCAGCAGCTCCCCAGACCTCGCTATCATCTCGAGGGTCTGTTGGTAGAAGCGCCTTGCCCGTTCCAGAGAGGCGAGCTCGTCAGGCTTCCCCACGTTACCGGGAACCCTATCCTGCCAACGGGAACGTGGCGACCCCGGCGAATACCCAGAACGCAGGGTTAGGCAGACCTCCCCACGTCATAGGGAGCCCTACCCTGAACCGTGAGAACGTGACGAGCGAAGAGGCCACCCGCCTTCCCATCGCCAGCGGGAAGCCTATCCAAGATGGCCAGTGCCTCCTCGAGACTCACCTTGTTCGTCTGCGTCGTACGCATTGCGGTATGGCCACGAGCATACTTGGAGGGAGTTCCCTGGCTCCTACAGGTCCTACTCACCCTCTTATCGGGACCGCTACCATCCCGATGTGAGGCAGTGGTCTCCTTACCGCTGCTCCAGATCGCCTTCCAAAGGAGGGGATTGCCGCTCTCGACATGAATGTACTCCATTGCATTCACCTAGGCAATCACCTCAACACCATTGATCGCCTCAATACCGCTGGTCCTGAGAGCCTACTTCTCGCTACTATCCAGTCTCGCCACCTCCGCGGGTCACTTCCACAGTGTCCCGCTCAACATCCAAGGCTACCTCTCTGCGGCGCCGAAGGTTACTCAGACGATCCAGTATCCTGTGTCTGTGGTGATCCCTTCAGTGAAGATAGCTGAGCCTCGACCTACTGCTGCAGAGCGTCAGCCAACCACCGCTTCAATTGCAACAGTCACCATAGCTGTACCGTCTTGCCAACCATCGCCGGCTCGATCACCGGACCGGTCCTCAGCATCGTCGCAGGACTACGAGTCCGAGTCCGACTCCAAGGAGTCGAAGCCTGAGTCCCACGAGTCACCACCCTTGGCTTTTGGGGACCCAGCACCCGAGTCGGCGCCTGAGGATATGTGACAGTTCTCGGACATCCTCCTTCGGATGTCAACAGCCCTGGGTCTTAGGATGGCGGAGCCGGCCCCGGCGGTGCAGGATCCGGTCTTTCACTATGTGGACACCCGTCTGCCATTGACGGCTCCACTACCATTCCTGCCCGCTCTGATGGAGGCCCTCAAACACCCGTGGGTCCAACCGGCTTCAGCCCAGCCAATTCCACACAGGCTGGAACAACTATACAGGACCCAGAAGGAGGATGCTGAGTTCCTGTTCAATCACCCTCAGCCCAACTCGGTGGTTGTGGAGTCTGCCCAGATGAAGGGCGGATCCAGGTCCCACATGACCCCGCTGGACAGAGAGGGACGTCGTCTCAACACCTTCGGGAGGAGGTTCTGTTCTGCCTCCTCCCTGGTAGTGAGGGTGTCCAACATGCAGGCTTGCATGGCGGCATATTTACGCAATCTGCTGGACAAGTTCGCACCGATACTGTCCACCGTCCCTGAAGAGAGCAGAGCGAGCGCTAACCAATT
This sequence comes from Iguana delicatissima, assembly GCA_948472985.1. Taxonomy (NCBI): domain Eukaryota; kingdom Metazoa; phylum Chordata; class Lepidosauria; order Squamata; family Iguanidae; genus Iguana; species Iguana delicatissima. The sequence goes on along the minus strand of CAOKZL010000081.1, from coordinate 670,097 downwards.
CTACAATGAAGCGGTGGCGCTCGCGAACCAGCAAATCCTCTCTTCCAGGCACTCTGTAGAGGTTGCTTCCTGGGTCATGGTTGGTTCCGTAGCCTTGCGCTGATACGCTTGGCTACGGTCCTCGGGCCTCCAGGAAGACACACGGAAGCGCATTGAGGACCTCCCATTCGACGGCAAGGGCCTCTTCAATGCTTTAACTGATGAGGCGATGGACCACATCGTCAAGGCCCAACTAACGGCCAAAAAGATGGGGATCCATCAGCCTCAACAGTCCTGCCGTGGTTTTGGCTCTCAACCCGCGTGGCGCCGTACCTCTTCCGGGAGCTTCCAACAACGCTTGCCCCGGTCTGTACCATCTACGACTTCCACCACGTCCTCTTCGAGATGACCTCCACAGAGCCGCCAAATGACGTCCAAGAAATCGTCGTCGGGATCTAAGTCCTGTTTTTGATGGGACTTGCAGGACTCTACCACAGCCTACCTTCCACCTACCATCAGCCTTGACGGACCACCCCACTCTGGCCAAACACCTCGCCTCGTGGCATTCATTCACTTTGGACTCTTGGGTACTCACCATCGTCCGGCTTGGTTATGCCATCGAGTTCACAAGTATTCCACCGTGAGGCGTTTTCTGTTCCACCCAGGCCAGCCCTGCACTGCTGGAGGAGATCCAGTCCCTCCAGCAGAAGGGAGTGATCGAAGAGGTCCCACCCTCGGCCACTACCACCAGCTTCTACTCCCGGTACTTCACTGTACCGAAGTCGGACGGGACCTTGCGACCCATTCTGGATCTCCGAGGGGTGAACAAATACATCCGCCCCAGGAGGTTCAAGATGGCCATGCTGTCGACGATCCTACCCTTCCTTCGTCGAGGAGACTGGTTCACATCCATCGACATGCAGGATGCCTATTTTCACATCTCCATACGTCCGCAGCACAGAAGATACCTTTGGTTCGCGATCGACAGCACCTCCTACCAATATCGGGTGCTGCCATTCGGCCTCTCCACCGCACCGAGGGTCTTCACAAAGTGCATGGCCCGAGTGGTCTCCTACCTGTGGACGAAGGGCATCACCATCTTCCCGTACCTGGACGATTGACTGTTGGTAGCATCCTGCAAGAGCAAACTCTACTTAGACATTCATTGGACCCTCTCGCTTCTGACCCGTCTGGGTCTCCGGGTCAATCCGAAAAAGTCCCACCTCGAGCCGGCGAGAGTGCTGGACTTCATTGGAGCCACCCTGGACTCGGTCTCGGCCAGAGCCTACCTGCCTCTGGAGCAGGCTCACACCCTCTGCTGGGCTGCTGTGGCCGCCTTCGACGCCCCGACCATATTGGCGAGGAGGATACAACAGCTCCTGGGCTACATGGCTTCCACCACGGCCATCACGTACCTGTCAAGACTTCGGTCACGCCCTCTCCAACATTGGTTCATCAGAGCCTTCAACCCGCTCCGAGACGACCAGAGGCTGAGACTTCGACTGCCACTCTCTGCTGTGGTGGCTCTCATTCCGCCATCTCCTGTCCGAGATGCCTTTAGGCAACCGACCCCTCGTCTCACGGTTCGACCAACGCCTCCCTCTTCGGCTGGGGAGCACACTGCAAAGACCTCAGAGTCTTGGGGCGCTGGACAGGCGACGAGACCCGTCTCTGTATCAGACACTCTTGAGCTCCTTGCCATTGGGAAAGCTCTGAAAGCATTCCGCAGCCTGGTCGCGAGACAGACAGTACTCATACTGACAGACAACACCACGGCAGTCTGTTATGTCAACAGACAGGGAGGGACCCACTCCACCACGCTTCTCACCATCGCCCTCCAGCTCTGGGAGTGGTGCGTGTCTCTCCAGGTCCACCCTACTGCCGTCCACCTGGCAGGTCAGGAGAGTACTACAGCAGATGCCCTGAGCAGGGACACCTCGACCCACCACGAGTGGTCCCTTTCAGACGAGGCGTTCCGCCTGATACGATACCGTCGGGGTGAGCCCGACATCGATCTTTTTGCCACCGTGTCGAACACCAAGTGTCGCCAGTACTGTTCAAAAGCCGGCCAGGGACCGAATTCTCTCGGCAACGCATTTCAGTTTCGGTGGGCAGAGGGGCTTCTCTATGTCTTCCCGCCATTTCCTCTCCTGGGTCGAGTGGTCGCCAAGATCCTGGCGGACCGAGCAGACGCCATCCTGGTCGCCCCGTACTGGCCGAGGCAGCACTGGTTCGCACCCGTGCTCGGGGCCGCTCGGGGTCGACTTCTCAGGCTCCTGACAGCGCCCGACCTGCTGTCCCACTCTGGTGGCCGCGTTCTCCATTCTGACCTGCCACTCCTGGCCCTGCACGTGTGGAGGATAACGCCCTAGACAACCCCGTTATCCAAAATGTTCTGACCGCAGCCAGGAAGGAATCAACCTGCCGCAACTACGCTTACAAGTGGCGACGGTTCGTGGCTTTTGCGGAGGAGCGAGGCAAGACGGTATCACCGGTCGGCCTCGGTACCATGCTCCGCTTCCTCCTCCGCCTCAAGCAGCAAGCACTGTCTTTTACTTCTTTGAAGGTATACCTTTCCGCCATCGTGGCCTACCAACCTTGAGGCTCCCCGTCGGCGGCGCTCTTCCGGGATGCCACCATGAAGCAATTCATGAAGGAGCTTCAACATCTGTACCCTCCGGTATCGCCGCCGCTGCCTCCATGGTCGTTATCCCTGGTACTCTCCCAGCTCATGCGACCGCCATTCGAGCCCATGGCCACTACCGATGATAGGCTCCTGACTCTAAAGGCTGCTTTCCTGGTGGCTGTCACCTCCGCCAGGTGTGCCAGCGAGCTGACAGCTCTACGAGTCGACGAGCCCTTCCTGGTTTTTCTTCGGGACAAGGTAGTCCTTCGCCCGGACATTTCCTTCTTACCAAAGGTGGTCTCTCATTTCCACCTTAACCAGGACATTATTCTACCAACTTTTCATCCTAATCCCATGACACCTCTTGAGAGGTCTCTACATTCTCTGGACGTTCGAAGGTCCCTTGCCTTCACCCAGTGCACTGCGACCTACAGACAGACCCCACACCTGTTTGTCTGCCATGGTCAGCGTCGCAAGGGCCACAAGGTGTCCACCCAGAGATTCTCCAAGTGGGTGGCCCAGACAATTGTACTTGCTTATGAGATGGCCAAGCAACCTCCTCCGGATTTGCTTCAGCCGCACTCCACCAGAGCTGTGGCATCCTCAGTAGCCCTTCTGAGGGGTGTGGACCTCCAAGAACTTTGTCGAGTGGCGACCTGGTTCAGGCCATCGGCTTTTGTATGCCAGGATCGACTGGACTGCCGGTCCAGGAGGGATGCCCGGTTTGGATGAGTGGTGCTGGCCTCCGTACTCTAAGGACCTGACCCACCATCCTTCTGGTAAGCTACTAAGTCTCCTAGTGTGTGAGGCACAGAGACTACGAGAAGAAGAACAGGTTGCTTACCTGTAACTGTAGTTCTTCGAGTGGTCATCTGTGCCCTCACAAACACCCGCCCAACTGTCCCCTCACTCTCAGGTCCTTTCTTGGCGGACTTTAGAACTGAGGAGCGACCGTTGCTCGGCAGGCTGAGCATGCTCAGTGCGTGCATGGGGGAGGGGTTCCCAAGCTACTAAGCTCTAGAATTTTCTGAACGGTACCGCGCATGCGCGAAAGCTCCTAGTGTGTGAGGGCACAGATGACCACTCGAAGAACTACAGTTACAGGTAAGCAACCTGTTCTTCCTGCTTCCCAAGAACTCTTGTTTTAGCAAACAGTAACAACAAAATCCCACTGGTTCTTAGCAGACTGGGAGAGATATTTCTCTGCTTCTAGTTGCTGCACACCACTGAATTTTGGCAGCATATAAGCCATGCAGGTGGGTATGGCCTGTGGTAGGATTTGAGGGACCCATTTAGCTTGCCTATTACTGCCCATAATCCTGTGGCCTTGTTCAGTATTATACTTTCCATTTTCTAGATGAAAAGTAAAAGTTGGAGAGAATCTGGGACATCAGTTAAATCAATATGTTAAGCATTCTTCAGTGGCTGTACATTCCCAGAACTGAACTACTGAACCAAGATAATGATATTTAAACACCCTAGAGGGTTTTTTTCAGTCGCTTCGTTACACAAAGCATTTTTAAAAAAATCCCACTAGTATTTCCTTCTAATATTTTAACATAATAATTGTGTGCTCTAGGATTGTCTGCTTTTTCTCTGAAGATACCAGGCAGGCTGTTGGAAGGGTATATGGCTATATCCCACCAAGTACACGCAGCTGGTTTACTTTAACTGGAGATAAGGTAGGTATTTTTGTTATCCTCTGAAGTAGCAAATATTAAAATACACAAGTAAGAATCCACCTTTATAAGGCTAACATCTTTTTGTCATTAATACACAGGACATGGGGAATTTTGGTTCATCTTTGGCAACTGGGTTCCTTTCTGTAGAAGGAATCCCAAGGCAAGTTTTGGTAGTTGGAGCACCAACACAAGGTATGTAAAGCTAGACTTGGTTCAATATTTCTTGGCAATGGTTTTGTTTCAGTGATACACCAGAAGAGGAAGTCAATACCATGAGGCAAAGAGTAATTGTAATGTCTGTTTGACTCTCCAAGTACATATTTTGCTTTACAATAGTTGAAAGAACTTTGTGCCACTATTTTCAATAATTTTGAAGGTAGGAAGGTGGCTTGTATATCCCTTTGATATATTTGTGTCTCATGTGCGTTCATAGAGAAAAACGTACAGGCAGTGATTACATTGAAGCTCTTTGTGGTGTTTAAATATTTTAAATTCAGATGTAGTTGGGAATTTTGACCTTGTTGTTTGACTGCAGAAAAGGACTGCCACCAAAATGAAGTGAGAGTATTGCTGACTTTAACAATGTAAGACCCAAACATTTATCATTCTAAAAGCAGATCCTCGTATTTGGAAAGTTAATATGTTATTTCACACTTGTAGATGGCCTTGGCAAATTCTAATTATAATCTTTTCTATTATATTATCTAATTATAATCTTATCTATTATAATTCTACTTATAATCTTATCTCATGGACCCTACTCATCTGCTAATGCCAGCTATTACAAACCATCTCAGAGAAGCAATACTGTGGTCTTGTCATCTTGCTTGGTTTCTTTCAGACAGCCCATCTAAGATTGTGTTTATATCCTCGGAGCTACACCAGGCAGGAACAGCTTTGATGTTTGATCTGAAGGAAAGTACCAAACCTTTTATGCTCAGCAGTTTTAGTGGTGACAGAAGTTTCTCAAGCTTTGGAGGAGATGTGCACTTAAGTGACCTGAACAATGATGGACTTGGTAAAAACAAGAACATCATCATCATCATAATATATTTCATTTGTGGAACACTTAAAATGACTAAGAGTTGCACAATTTAAAAAATAATTCAGTCCAGAAGTTTGCATCCTAAGGTGGGTGATAGAGGGCACAAAGGGAAAGGAGCCAAGAATTTTAACTGATGGTATATAATCAGGTTTTTTTTAAGTTCAAAGGGAAAAGGAAGAAAAATTGTCTTAAAAGACAGAGAAATCCAACTGGAAACCACTCAGAAATGATAAGGAAACAACTCTTGAAGTCTTGGAGGGAAGCCAAGCTATGTTACAAATATATGTATTTGAATGATCAATTACTAATACTGCAAGTCTTTTAGTTAGCCTTAAGCCTTAGGCTTACATGGATACTTGCCATTTTTTTAAACAAAGTGTATGTAAGGAGTGAAGTTAGCCAGTAGAAATGATACATTCCTGCTGGCTTTAATTCAGAATGACCTCCCACTCCCATAAATTTGCTGATACTAATCATTGTCCATTTCTAATTATGCCCAGCTGGGGGTCCCAAACAGAGATTTTAAAAATAAGTTCAGCTGTTTTCCTGAGGAGTATCTGGGAACAAGAAGAAGTGTGAAAAAAGCCTGCTTTTGCCTGTAGGCTTTCACGTGTTGGATGGTGGTACCCCACTGATTCTAGTGAATTTGGCTTCTTTGGAAGATGTTGCATCTTACACTGCAAAGGATTACATACCCCCAAGCACTAGATACATTTCAAATTAGTAAACAGTTGCAGTATTGTACCCCAGAAGTAGATATTTTGCCTTTATTATTGATGTATAATTCTATGTAACTCCTAGAGTGACTGAAAACATTGACATAAATGACAACATTTTGCCCATTTTGTACATGTATTCTGTTAGGTCTTGTAATGGTCAAAAGATGCATATGGGACAGTGTTACACAAAAGGCATCTTGCGTATCCAGTCCAAAATAATTTGTAACATTGTATAATGTTTTATTTTTGTATTTTCTACCTTTTCCCCAGTCGAGGGGAAAACAGATAGAGATCATGTGAAAACACACAACATACAGTGAACACATACCAAAAGTTAAAATATAATTAAAATAGCAATAGAATTAAAATAATAGAATTGAAAGTATAAGTAACTAATATTCACTAAAAAGCAAGAAATAAGAACAGTACAGTAGATTAGTATAAGACCTTTCCAGAGACAGTCAGTTCCCAAAGGCCTATTGGAAGAAAAGAAAAAGTCTTCACTAACTACTGTCATTATCTTATAAATGTTTGCAGATGAGATCATTGTGACATCACCTCTTCGAAGTAAAGACATCATAGCTGGAGTGTTTGGAGAAGAGGCTGCACGTATTTATATATACAGTGGAAACCAGACCACTTCGGGTGTTGTTACAAACCACTGCAAATCATGGATTTCCCCTTGTCCTGAAGACTGGGTAAGAAAACATTAAGAACTAAAACAACAGATGCACTCATGGTTGGTCAGTAATTGGTATGTTGTCGCAGTGGGACGGGGGTTACACTCAAAGTAATAATACTTTGATCTAAAGTATATTCCTAATTTTCTTGGTTGCTTCTGTTTGGCAGTATGAATTTTTGCATTGTAATGGTTGACTTAAATTTCTATACTGAAATAACTTTTCCTAGTGTCAGATGCATCTTTCCAGTTCATAAATCTAATTTTTTTTGGCCATTGAACACACATTGAAAAACACAGATGTTGTAGTCTTTTTTCTTTTCTTTTCTCTTTCACAGGCACAGTATGTCATAATTTCTCCTGAGGTAAGCAATCAAATCCTGAAGGGATAGCACCGTTTTAAGTAAAAGATATTGCAGGTATAGTGAATAGCACAAATTGGAATTTTTTATGTGTAACACCAAACATATATTCAGGTTTATCTGAAACTAGTAGGAGAGCAAATTTCTCTTCCTGCAGAACCAGGCTGGAATGTACTGTATTGTAAAGGACATCTTTGCTGTTTCTACTGCCTCAGCTTGATTGGAAACAGAAAGAGCCCGTGCCTACCTTGCTTCTGAAGATCAAACAATTAGGGACAGCATACTGTATGGCTTGGAATTGCAGGACTGGATTTAGAGTAGACCCAATGAAATCTCTAGGATTAAATTAGTTGTGACTGATTTAAATTATGATTAACAGAAGTTCCTCTGGCCAGATTCATTTGGATGCTTTGGCTGGATCTCATTGCTTGCACCAGAATTGTTGACCTCCCCAGCCACCAAGAGATTCCTGTGAATGTTAAAAACCTGTTCTGGAAGTTTCCAAGCCCTCTGGAGCAGCTTTCCAAGGTATGCAGGGAGGAGATTTTGAGTTTTAGCAGAAGCAAACAGATCCAGCTTAAGGACACAATTGGGTCCAGCTAAGGATTACAATGAGTCTACTCTTAAGTCTGATGGTGTCTGACTCTGGCCCATTGCTACTGTAGATTTCATTTCTAAAGAAATTGTGACCTCTTTCTAAACATTTTTATGTCACTGAGCTCAGCAGGATTTGTAGCAGAAAAAAAATTTCAGACTGACTACAGGTTTGCACTGTGAAAGTCAGTGTGGTTTAGTGGTCTGAGCATGGGACTACAACTCTGGCGACCATGGAAACTGACTGACAGAGACACTCTCTCACCTCAGAGGAAGGCAAAGGAAAACCCCCTCCAAACATATCTTGCAAAGAAACTCCTGTGTTAGGTTTGCTGTAAATTGGAAATGATTTGAAGATACACAATAAGAACAACAACCAGGCTTGCACTATTTTCCTTTTTTCTACAGCATTTGAATGCTTGCTCTCTCAGTTGCCATCTTTCTGTAGTCTGGTTTTTCTCCCGTTGTAGTATATCATCTGCATTATGTTGGCTAATCTGTTAGGGGAATGGATGGGAGCAGACTGGTAATTGTCTTGCTTATGCATGTTTTTCTTGACTTCATTATGCAAATATCTACAGTGAAGATAAACATGCAGTCTTTAAAACATTCATGTTTCAACATTCTCAGTGAATAATAATGGTTTTCAATATTGCAGGAGAAGTCAAGATTTGGGAGTGCTGTGATTACAGTTAGATCAGGACAACAGGTGAGCAAACGTGCACTGCTGGTTGCAGAGAAGAAAAATCGAAGGCCATCCAGAAGATAAATCATTCTTTTCTTTTTCTTTTTTTGGTTGTTTTCTGAGGCAATATATGCTATTGAGGGAAACTATCAAACGAGTTTAGTGGATAAGATTTTCTGCTAGAATTTTCAGCTACAGAGCCTTGAGGAAGTCACTGAGAAGCAACTCCCTTTCTATATCTTCCCTCAGGCCCTGACCCTGCCCTAACCTCCTTGCATTTACTGCCTTGGGTGAAGCAAGAATGATCTCTTGTCTGCTCAGCTGCACCACAGGATAGTATGTGAGGCCAGACCTGTACACTACGGTCATCCCTCCAGATTTGCTGGGGCTCTGAGTGCAGAACACCCATGAAAGTGGAAAAACCGTAATAACTCTAGGCATCCCCAAACCATATTTAACACACAAAAAGGTGTGATCTGTGTATTCAACCCATCATGGGTGCCTTTGAGGCAGTGGTGTTCCTTTACAAGGCAGAAGTTAGAGGCTGGTGGGGCTTGCCACCAGTTTCACTGCTACCTTGTGCCATTTTAAACAGGGACTTAACAAGCCTTGTTCCATTCTTTCAGTCTCACAAGGTTTGCAGTCCCTATTAAAAATGACATAGGGCTGCAGTGGAGGTGGCAGCAAATGATCCATAAATAATCAAGTCCACAAATGTGAAACCTACAAATACAGAGGGGCTGACTGTAGTTGATTTACGACCATGGCTGAAAAGAGTAGCCCTTCCTTTTCCACCCATCACAGAAAAGAACAAAGCAGTTGTAGAAATGAGCAAGTGTGCATGATTTGCCTAATTGCTTTAGGAGGGTAGAAAAGGTGATGTATGCTTGCCACTGCACTAGCAACTACACAGTAGCTGTGTTGATCTGGGTTGAAACTCATTCTCATTATTCCAAGATCCACACTGTAGGAAACAGGTTTTCCTGCAGTGGATGACTGTGTATCATGATGAACTAAAGATGCAATGCAAGTGATAGCAGCTGTTCTATTCTGCCCTGGTAACAAAAAGGCCTGTTCAAAAATCTTAAGGCAGCAATGCCTTTTACTATGGCAAAACTAGATTCTGCAGAGTCAATGGCTGCTTTCTCTCTTTTCAGAATGATGTTGTTGTAGCTGCTAAGAGGAGTTCAGCAGAAGCTCGGCTCAGTGGGAGACTTTTTATCTACACCTTCTAATTACCACTGTACTTATTAAAACTGGCTTTAGTGAGTCACTCTTAACTTTCCTAGAACTGTGCTCTTTGCAAACTTCTAGAAGAGGATGACAGATATACTACTAGGCTACCATTTGAACAGCATTAACTTATTTAATCAGTGAAAGCTGGGCTCCATCTCTAAAATTAGTATTGCTCAGTTTAAAACATCAACATGAAAGGTAAATAAAACATGGAACTTCTTCTGACAAACTTCCTTTTAATAGCGTTTGACCATCAGCTGTTTCAATGGTAGTATGAGAACAGGCATCATACGTAACAGGAAATCTTATTTTAAAAGTTATTTATTGCAATATACAGTACAGTTCAGTATATTGGTGAAAAAAGCCCAAACAAATCCTGCATATGTGGAGTTATAAATACTAGTTTTGCATAAACAACACATTTCTCCCACTGTTCCTACTTTTCATTTCAGTCCTGGTTTGGAAAGGATAATATTTATTTTAAAAAAGGCCAGACACAGTTGCTTCTACCCAAAAAGTTAGATATCACATTATTTTAATTTCACAGATCAGGGGTGGGAATCATGTGGCCCTCCAGATGTTGTCAGACTACAACTCCTAGCAGCCCATTGTAGCCACACTGCCAAAGACTACAGTGACTTGCTGAGGGCATCTGGAAGTCCAAGTGATTCCTACCCCAATGCTGGATTATAATGGTCTGAAGTAAGCATGAACAGACGCCAGCAACGGCAGTCATTAAGCGTTGAGTGTCACTGGTGTTTGAGAAATATTTTGGGCATGGGGGAAGACTGAACATGTTTACCCTCTAAGACTGCTGAACAACCAGTAGAAGCTGCAGTTTCACAGTCTGGGGGAATTTAAGCCACTTAAGTACAGTCCAAAGCCATCTTCAAGGAACAATGAAGGTAAATACACCTAGATACTTAAAAGCACAGTTTGTGAAATTGCACAGTTGTTTAGATAAACCCAGCAGGATTTAGAAACTGGCTCACAAGAATCTGAAATTTCCTGAGTTTATACACCTGTATAAATTGTTACAGTAGCTCAGTGATGTACCACATGATTTGCATACTGAAGGCCCTGGATTTCATCCGACAAATTAAAAAGATCAAGTATTAAGTGAAGGGCAAGACCTCCGCTGGAAATCCTGAAGAGCGGTTGTCAGTTACGACAGACAGTGCTAAGCTAGAGGAGTATTACTAACATCCTCAAGTGGATTTCTGATTTGTGAAAGGAAGCAATATGATAAAAGAAATGGCAAGAGGAAGTATAGAATCATAGAGTTGGAAAAGACCCCAGGGGCCATAAAGTCCAATCCCCTGCTATGCAGGAGCACCCATCAGAGCACCCCCAACAGATAGCCATCCAGCCCCTGCTTAAAAGCCTCCAAAGAAGGAGACTCCACCACACTCTGAGGCAGCAGGTTCCACTGCCGGACAGCTCTGACAGTCTTCCTGAGGTTCAAGTGGAATCTCCTTTCCTGCACTTGAATCCATTGCTCCTTGTCCTAGTCTCTGGAGCAGCAGAAAACAAGCCCACTCCCTCCTTGACATGACATCCCTTCAAATATTTAAACATGGCTATCATGTCTCCTCTTAACCTTCTCTTCTGCTGACTAAACATCCCCAGCTCCCTAAGCCGTTCCTCATAGGGCATGGCTTCCAGACCCTTCACCATTTTGGTTGCCCTCCTCTGGACACGTTCCAGCTTGTCAATGTTCTTCTTGAATTGTGGTGCCAGAACTGGACACAGTATTCCAAATGAGGCCTAACCAATGCAGAATAGAATGGTACCATTACCTCCGTCGATCTAGACACCATACACCTATTGATGCAACCAAGGATCTCGTTGGCTTTCTTGGCTGCTGCATCACACTGCTGACTCATGTTCAGCTTGTGCTCTACCAAGACTCCTAGATCCCTTTCACATGTACTGCTATCCAGTCATGTGTCCCCCATCCTATATTTGTGGATTCCATTTTTTCTGCCTAAGTGTAGGACTTCACATTTCTCTCTGTTGAAATTCATTTTGTTAGCTTTGGCCCAGCTGTCCAATCTGTTCAAGTCATTTTGAAATTTGAGTACTCTAGGGGTAATCGTGTGGCCTTCCAATTGTTGGACTGCAACTTCTAGTATTGTTTATGATTGGCTATGCTGACTAAGGCTGTTGGAACATCTAGACCAACCTCTGGAAGCTCTCATGAAAATGGGATGGAGAGGCAGCATGGTATAATGGGTAGAAGTCCTGAAGCTATGTTACTTACTTTGAACTAGTCACTGTCTCTCAGGCTAGCCAGCCTGGCCTGGTATAAGTCAGCCTCCTCTCTTCCTGTTCAATCAAATCAAATGCAATCTTAATTTCTTTTATACATCAAAATTTTACAGATTCTCTCTTTGCTGCTTATTTTTATTATTAACAAATGTAGTATCTTCATTTAAAAGTCTCATTGTTTCTTATTTTAGCCACTGTGTAATGCAAATAATAAAAGGCAATACTTCTCTCTGAGCAGCCTTTTCCAATCATTCTGAACTACTAACATCGCTCTGTTATCAGTAGGTTATACAACATCTAAGTACACAACAGATGGAAATCTCTCTCAATCCCTTATTGCATTTACCTTCTGGTAGAAGTTAGATATTGGCTTTTATCACAACATGCTTTGAACAAGGAGGGATGATCAAAATAGCTAACATCCCTTCACATATTTATTATTAAGGAAGGGAGGAAGTACCTGTAAATGAATCCTCCACTACAGCTTATGGTAGCAATTTTAACATTTTCAGAGTGATTCGCACATGTAACTCTAGCAGTTGGAGCAAAGTACAGAACAGCCCTGGAGGACCTGTTCAGAGCAGCAGCATGTGGCTTTACATTCAGCTGAGGGATTCTCCTGCTGCATGTAGTCCCTTGGTCAGGGTATGAGTGTCTCTGTCTCTGGTTTTAATATGATAGGGCAGTGGTTCTTAATCAAGGGTCTGCGTAGGGTTGCCATTCATCCCAGAACACCCAGAAAATCCCAGATTTAAGGGACTAAAAATGTCCTGGTCAGTTGTGGCTGGTTGATGCAGTATGGTCCGAATTTCTCAGAGGTGGCAGTGATGATATTGGTGGCAGGGACAACATCACCCTGGCAGGTGTCTCATCCTGCACTGGAGGCTCTAGGTGCTACTGTGCAGGTGCGCCAGAGTCCAGAAGGTGGGAAGGTAAGAGTGCAGAAAATGAGGGAAGTTGCCCAACTCAGGCATCGTGTGGTGAGTGTGGCAATGCTGCTTGAGCCCACGGCCAGAGTTTTGCTCCCAAACAACCATGAGAATAGGAGGGAGTACTTTTACTCTTATGGCTGCCTGGAAGCAAGGTAGCAAGGTTTTCAGTGCTCCTTTGGGGAAAGCATAAAAGAAACATTTTCCTCCAAAGGCGCACTGAGAAGGTAGAGATGGTAGGTGCTTTCAAAAGAAGCACTTACCCTTTTTACTCTTTTAGTGCTCCTTCAGAGGGAAATGGCATTTCTTTCATGCTTTCCCCCAAAGCAGCACCGAGACTCTTACTTTCCACGGGCTGCTCTTGGGGAAAGGGGGGGATCTTTAGGTCTGCCTCCCTTTCATCCCTTAGGAAATTCCAGTTTATTCTATTCTCCTGGCACTTGGAAGGGTCTCAGCATGGTACTCCAAAGACCATAAACAAGCCTCTTTTCCTTTGCATTGTCTACTGGAAGAATAAGGGATAAGGGTGAGCAACTTTAAACAAATATTTGAATATCTAAATAAATATCTAAATATTTAAATATAAATTTAAGTTAAGTCTTTTGGGTCCCCAGCAACCAGTTATGTTTATAGGGGGTCCCTGGTAAAGAAAAGGCTAAGAACCACCGTGACAGAAGAATGAAGATGTTTCTCTTGTAGCATCCACTAGCTCAACATGCATGGACAGCATCAAATGTATTTACCTTCAAACTAACACTGCCTGAGATACAGCAAGGCCCCTCCAGATGTTTTGAACAACTACCAAGAGCACCAGCCAGCATGGCCAATGGCAACTTTAACCCAAAAACATCTTGAGGACATTTGATTACCTAACCTAGAATTAAAGCATTACTGAGTACTGGACTTCAGCCTACAAAACATACATATATAGGCAGCAGTTTGATCTTAACTAATGGACCAGGTGCCAAGTACCTTTAACATCTCTCTCTCTCTCTAAGCAACAAAGAGGCACTGCTAGTCTCAGATCCTTGCAGGATATTTTTTCTAAAGTGACAAGGAACATATTAATTTAGGAAGCTATTTACACTTTTCTCCTTAAGATTCAAGTATGATTTTCACTAAAGAATTTGCTATTGAAGCAATGTTAACTATTTCTCAATCCTCTGTTTAGAGACAACTGGGATGGCTTATTTCCATCGAGAATAGATGCTATTTCCCATTTTAGGCATACCACAATTAACAAAGCCTCTCACAGTGAAGTTCATTTTTAAATAGCCTTTTTATGCCCACCCAGCAACCTTACTTTCCCTCATCCTCTGTCTAGCTGGATTTTTTTTTTTTAGCAGCATTCCCATGGGGAGGATGGTGAAGCAGGGCTAGAGACACAGACATTCAGTGCTGGGTTACTGTGACATGTCACAATGCAGTAAGCAATGCTAGAGCTGATCCTGTTGTAGCCATGTCCAGAATCTCTGGCTGAGCATGCATGACCAGCAAAACAGAGAAGTAAAGGGAGAACAGATAAGCCTGGCTCACCAGCTACCTCCATTATGTTAAAAAACAAATAATCATAGATCTATATGTTTGGCCACCAAAGCAAAGTGGAGGCTGCTGAAAGAAAAAGTCATCCCTGGATGCATTTTGGGAAAAGCTTTCAAATGATCTCCAGAAGATTCAGAATGTTTTTTATCTACTTATGCAAGACTTACTTGGGCTGGTTGTTTCATTTCACATGTGCATTATTGTTATTATTGATTAAAGAGTTTGCTGAAACATGTTGAATTGCTGTTCCTTTTTTTGTGTGGCATATGAATCTATCCAGAGGAATCATCAGATGAAACACAATCTGCATTTTATGTCAATTATAAAAGTGCTTGAGATTTTCTATTCTCTTGCAAAAAATTCCACAGGACTTGTCTCACCAAAGCTGGATATTCTGGTGGCTGCAGGCAAACATCTTTGGCATATACTAAAGTCACATAATAACAGCTGCTACCTTTTATTAGGGGAAACACAGGGTGACAGTCTGAAGTCAAATTGTAAAAGAACAACCAGGAGGACTGATCATTGGTTGGTCACTGTGTTTCTGCTTGACCCAAGAGGTTCTGTTTTAAAGTCACTTTTAAATTCCACTTTTCCATTTGCTGGTTGAGTTCTTTTCAAGAAAGCTGGAATCTATGGAACAAGGTAGGATGGGAAAACAGTGAATTAATCAGCACAAAGGATCTTTAACATCCACTGAAGTAAGCTTGGTTGTATATATTTGACCTAGAGAGCCATAGTACCTTTCTGTACTAACAGTGGCTAGATTCACTAAGGCAGTTATGAATGTATAACCTAGAGTTGTGTATTCATGACTGGTTCACATTCACAATCTCTACATATCCACTGCTTTAGATAATACATAAGGGCTGTGGAAGTTCCTTAATCCCCACTTACCAGGCAGCAACTGCTGTGATCAACAGGGATCTGTTCCCATCAATTGGGAAGCAGTTGACCAACATTCTGATTCCTCGTTGCATAAGTGATCTCCAGCGTAAAGAGGAATTGCAATGGGGATAAAACTTCTGCCTGTTGCAATGGAGATCACTCATGGGAGGCAGTGGAAACCTCATTCAGTTGTTTCCCCACTAACTGGGGAACGGACCCTTGTCGATCACAGTGGCTGCTGCCTTGTGAGTAGGAATGAGGGAGGAAGCAGGCCAGGAGTTACTACCTAGCCATATAACAATGGTAGTTATATAGCTGACAGAGCATTTTGGCCTGTTTTCTTTAAAAATAAGTACAACAGGCTGATTAGTTGCCTATGCTTATCTTTTGAAAAGTCAGCAGTACTTAACCTTTTATATCTGTATCCCCAGTTCTTAGTATAAATAATAGTGCCTGAATCAGAACAGGAGTTCAAGCTAAAGAAGTAGAACTAAAAGAGAGCAGGGCCAAGTCAGACTAAGGTAAAGACAGTAAGCTAGTCTTTTATTCATTCTAAAACTACACAGACCTGATATATGTTCTCAGGATCAATATTATGAAAATCACAATATGATGGCTTTTTAGTAATATATAAATCACTGTCAAGCTATCATCAATGACCTTTAAGAAGAAAGTAATTGTGCCTACAGGTAAAGTTTCTTCCTATCTCAACCAGTTTAGTATTGTTGAGAGTTGAGTAAGGAAACACTACAAAAGCTAAAAATGCAGAAGAGATTATCCATGAGTAATGTGTTATTAACATGCTATTCCCATCTTCAGCCACATGGCCAATACTCAGTGGCCGGAGATGAAGGGAATTGTCAAAAACAGCACCAGGATATAGAAGGCTGCAACAGATACTCAAGAACAACTGCCTTCCTTTGGTTCTTAAATGGTGCATTTGATTATAACTGAAGTACTAATTTCAGCAGAAGAAGCTTATTGTTTGCTTGGTCTTTCCATAGTTCCTAATGCTGGTCCTTCAGCTTGCATTTTTAAAAAGGAGGGTAGAGTCACTTGGTGGATTTTTTGCATGTTTAGAAGCAAAGTGGATTGCCATCCTGGCAGCTAAGACCAGGGAAAGAAATGGTCCTAAAATTGTGACATCCTTGTTGGAAAATTCCAGCATTCTCTCTCCTTCCTGTCCTAGGGCAAGTGGGGCTTTAGGTAGCAGAGTTTCATTTTCCTTTGCATGACAAAACCTTCTCCTTTCTTACCTAAAGTCTTTCCACTTGTTCCTGTGTTATTTAAATGCATGGCTATAAACACCTTCGGTATCCGGATAACCAGATCATGTGACCCAGGGCAGTTCTTAGGGTCATCAGCCTTATAAATGACTCCACTTCTCAGACACTTCTCTCCTTTACCATTTTTGCTTATACTTCCTTCTCTCTGACCATGCTTTGAATCTCCACCAAGAAGATGGTGAATTAAGAATGAAGCCACTGTCTTACCTTACCTGTTAGCTAGTTAGGATCCAGGCTCCCCAACATATATGCAATTGTAAAATCCATTAGTAAAATTTTTAAGTTTGTAACCTGAAACTGCCTGACTTGTTTTGTTTTCTTAATCAGTTTCAGTTCAGGAAAGCAACATGGAGATTGGGGCATGCCTTTTCTGCTACTCTGCTAAAAGAAGGCTGATTCTTAACAGTTCCAGCTTTCACAGAATTTCCCAAAAAGGGCTAACAACCTAGGAAACTGTAACTCCCAACAATCCTTAATGGATGTTCCCTAATGGGAGGTATAGTCAAACTCACAGAACAAAGCTGCTGCAGCTCAGATGCTTTGTAATGTTAATGCACATGCTGTATTACCATGTAATGCACACAACACATTAATGCAGTCAGATTCTGCTGCCCCCCTTTTTTTCAAGGCTTCATCCTAGTCATTTAAGGTAAGCACTAGTGCATGTTTATGCATTAGATTGCTATTACAGAGATATGCCACAAGAAAGATTCACAGGAAGCTGAAATGATAAGGAGGGATGATAAGCAGGTAGCTGCTTAGTGTAAATTTAGGCAGATCATGCTTACTGAAGGAGATACTGAAGGTTCAAGATGCCTCCCGAGGAATGAAAGGAGACGCCGCCAAATTAGGCCACTGCCCAGGAACATAATGCCAGTCACCAGCCAAAATATTCTGCTATCCTAGCAAGTTAAGGAACATAACAGATGATTCAGACCTCTTCTTCAGAGATAACCTCTATTTCCCAAACGTTGATCACAGTTCTTATTTCTAACCTCTTTTAAAGAAGAATATTCTTCAAGATGACCTTTGAGAAGAGATTTTCAAGCACCACCTAACAACTACACTTACTAGAGAACTGAGATACTGCACAGTTAGTACTCTAATGTCTCTGCTTACATGACACCCCCCCCCCACCGTTTTCCCATCTGGGTTGCTTTCCTCGCCCACCCCCAAAGTTATCTACTCTGTATTCATTTTCTCTCCTCCTCACTCCCTTTGCTGGATTTCCCAGTCTAATTTAAGTCCTCTCCTGAAAAATCAGGAAGATAACAGTGAAGTGGAAAAGGGGACATAGAAACTGGCCATTTCAAAAACAGACAAACAAAAAAACACACCCAAACTAAACCAAAACATCCACCAACTGCTGTATCAAACTGCTTCCTTAAGACCTAGGCACGCTTTCCAGTCAAAAATCTCCTTGAACCTAGAACAGATTCAAACAAGGCTACTCATCTGTCAGGTAAACCTTTGATGCAACTAAGGAGTGTGCGCTGCACACTCATATGGGTTCAACCGAAAAAGATATCCTGTTTATAAAACTTAAGAAATGTCTTACATTCTGAAGATTACCTATAGAGAAAACGCTGAGAACACTGGTACTTTAGAACTACGCACTGGATTTCAATCTTTTCCTCTTTTTCATAAATGTAGTTGAAAACTCACCTGTCTAGAACAAATGGTACCATTGATGTGACTCACACTTCAGCAGAGGCCAGAACTGTCTTTGCTCTCACTTTTTCTGACAGCCCCTTTTTCAGAGCTGTGCCTCACCTCTTCAAATGAAGACTCCAAGTTCATGCCAAAAGCCACTCCTATCAATCCAAAGAGTGACAGGGAGAAAGTACCCATGGTCAGCTGCAAGTTCAGTCTCATCATCACATTCCGGTGACTAAAGAGGAGAAATTTAACCATGTCAGAGTAAAAGGATACTTGCCAGTTTACATTCATTTCACACACATGGGCATCTCTGGAGTACTTGCTACACTCTTTAGCTTTAGATATGATTAGGAACACAGATTATAATAAGACTAAGTTTAAATTTACCATTGGCCCGAAAAAATAAGTTTTTAGCTCTGCTGCTACCCATTAAAAAATTTGGCCACTCCAGAGCAAAACAAAACAAGCAAACAGAAAACCCCCCAAACAAAATGAACACCCAAACTTTTAACACTATTGATGAGAAATGATTTGTATGTACTGACTCTGTTATGCTGGAAATGCAAATTGTTAAATCTTCCAGTTACACTATATCCCTCTCCAAATAAGATATAATTGTGGATTATCTGAACCCCTTCAAGACAACCCCAATTCAAATGGAACTGTGTTTAAAACTAATGACACTTTAAATTATCATATCATAAAAGCTAACCAATAAGAAGCCCAATAAAGAAATAGAAGTGAAACATTTTTAACTTATTACTTGTTCAAGACAGCATTTGGATCAGAAAGTACTTGAACACTAAAACTAATCTGTCACTCCATCTTCCTCCCAGAGATGTGGTACACTGTACCCCATGGACTCTCAGTCAACAGGGCAGACTAATAAGACATCCAAAGCTATCAGTTCTAAAAATTAATGGCTCTAGTAATAAGCTTTTGGATCCAGGATAGGCAGGGATGCCAACAGAGAATCCAGTGAGTTTTTCTGTTGCAGAGCGCTTCTACAGTTTAAAACAGGGATGGGCAAAAGGTAGCTCTCCACAGGTAGGAAAACAGTAACTATTAGCCCTAGCCTGCATAGTCCAGAATGACGGATTATGGAAACTGCAATAGCTCATCTTCTGATTTCTGATACCGGGTAAGTAGGACCCAAAAGTTTATTTTATGAAATTGTCTTCCAAAGACTGGCAGATTGTCTGACTCATCAGATTTTCACAAGATTCTTCCAGCAAGCACAAATAACTGAGTTATTACAATGGAAGCAGGAGTTAGCTCGAAGGAACGGTTACTCTCCAAAATGCCAGGAAACAACTACGAGATGTGTGATGTCCTAGCCTTTCTCAGTGCAATTGTATTCACATGCTCTGCATTCAAAACTGCATGATGCATCTGGCAAAAGCAGCTCCCGTTCTGCAAAAGTCTCCTTCCTTTTCCATCCCTTGCTGATTCCTTTGGTAAGTACTGACAGAGTAACAGTAAAAGTTCATGGATTTACGGGGAGATTTATTCTTCAGAATCAGTTTTTAAAATATTTACATGGCAAACTAATTTACTGTTACCTTGCAACAATACTTACAAAAGGAGCAGAGCATCAGGAAAAAGTGGTGGGGTGTGTAAGGCAGGAGCGTAATGGCACCTTTGATATTCAGCTCTTCATTTAAGATTGTTTCCTGACTTCCTGATACAGCACTCCTTCTGATGTAACGTCCCTCTAGAGGAGAAAAGGAAGCTTTATACTACATTTGTATGCATAGTTGACCTGCACTTAACTGCAGTTTTACACAAAAAAGAGCTTAATCATTAACAGAGGAGCACCAGTAGACAAGCAGAGGAATACTGCCTTAAAATGGGGAAAGTGACCCCCAGCTGTGTTGGACCACAGTTTCCATAAACCCTGTCCATCAGCCATGCTGTTTAGGGGTTGCAGAACTTGTAACCCAAAGCATCTGGAAGGGACCAGGTCTTTACTTTTAATCCCAAACATAGGAAAACTAAGTTTATATATCACTGTGCCCCATGCATCTCAATGAAGTTTGTGAAGTTATTCTAGTCTGAAGTGCACTGTCATGTTCCTTTTAGCCCTCACAGTGGAATGACTGCATAGTATGCAAGGCAATTTATTAAAACAACCCAAGCATATTACAAGGATGAAACGTAGTTCGTTCATTCCACCTGAACAGAGAACAACCTCCATAGACAAACGTGATACTAAGGCAATGGTTCAAATGCTTTCCACAATAATCTTAAATTTTAGCAAACAGTTATGTTACACATAGCTAACCTGTCCAAGTTGATAAAAATGATGCTTTCAGAATCATCAATCAATACTCGAAGTTCACGAGTTTCATTAATAAGATCTTCTGCCTGCCTGTAGTAATTCTCCAGCAGTAGTTCCATCTCCTCTGCATGGTCGATTCCAGAGAGACTCTCCTCGCTGTGGGCAACAAGGACCTTTTCTAATTATGATGCCAGAAAACTGCAAATCCATAATGCACATCAATTCAACAAGAAGCCTAGACCAAAGTTATTTATTTATTTTATTCATTAAAATAATTATATCCCAGCCTGTACTCTAGGATCTCCGTGTGGCATATGGGTTAAATCAGTTAAAAAATTTAAATGATTTAAATTTTAAAACAGTAAAAAAAAAAGGTAAACAGTGTAAACGCATATTAAGCAATTTGAAGGATTAAAAATAGTTTTAGAAGTTGAAAAACATGCATTTTGAAGTAAGTCAAAGGATTTAATACAAAGCCATGTTTTTCCTTGGTGAAATGAAGTCAGGGTAAGTGCCAGTGTCTGCGCAACAATTTGAAACACTGTTATTGCCCATCACTGGCTGAACATTTATTTTAAAAAGAAAACAAGTTATATGTACAGACATATAGAACTCTGATGGCGCAGCGCTTAAATGCCGGTACTGCAGCCACAATGCTGTGAGTTTGATCCTGCCAGGCTCCAGGTTGACTCAGCCTCCCATCCTTCTGTAGGTTGGTAAAATGGGGTCAATAAGCTAAACACATTGTAAACCGCTTAGGGAGTGTTTTGCATTTATAAGCAGTATAGAAATGTAACTGCTAACACAGCCTTTTCTCTTGAAACCTCTCTTTCCATGAAGAGAACTGAATGTCTTAAGTCTCCCTTGCTGATGCACTGCATGAGCTGCTCTGCAGTCAGCCAGCGGGGAAGGCCTTTGCATGCTCCTCTGCAAATTCAACAGCTGCTTGTTAGAATGTTGAAGAAAAGTGTTCAGCAGCTAAGCTATTGTAAGTTGCCCTTAAACTCTTAATCAACCCCTCATATTAACAGACTGCACTGGAAGACGTCAGAAGTGTGAGGTCTTCTGATTGCATGCTGTTGCCATAAGATTACATGTGATGACTCTCATTTCAACTACTGAAGAAGCATGATACAAAACCCTCAGGCAATTAAACAACAGCAGCACCTATAATAATATCTACTTTCCGTAGGTGTTAGGAGACGACACTTTTCTGAAGTGTCTCTTCCAAAAATACTCCTTAAACCTCCCACCACAGTGCTGTATTGGGAAGAAGGTGGGATATTAAATAAAATAAATAAATAAATATTGCCACTTGTGCTTTATTCTAGTCATTTTACAGAATTTTTCAAATCTGTGTTCTTTTTTTTTAAAAAAAAGAGGAGTCCTACTAATTGCCTTTCCTTGCCTGACTAATAATTATTAATGAAGGATACAAAAGGTTACAAAGATCAGTCCTATTTGAACAGTACCTCATGGCAGGATTCTACTGGAATTAGACCACTCTGAAACACACTTTGTAGCTACCCAAGCAATAGGGATCCTTCAGCTTCCATATTTTGTAAAAGCTACAAGCCTATTCAGACAATTTAGGTTCATTCGCATCTCATTAGGCAGTTAACTGCAATAGTTGCAGTTAATGTGCCCACATAAGCCATTAACAAACTGGAGATTAGTCTATGCTACATTTTGCACAATATTTTGCCTATGCGGCATTTTGCATAATGCCTATGCGACATTTTGCACAATATTTAAAGACATAGCCAAGTTGGTATGAGGATACAAAGGAATCTGTACCATTGAGGCTAACTGGGAGGAAGAGATTTCTAGCATCAATTTCATAGACTTAGCAGATGCATCTGCTGCATTTATGAAAGTTTATGCTATGAATTTCTTTCCTTCAGTTAAGTCTCAAAAGTGCTACAAATTCCTTAATAGTCCACATAGTTAGTCCTCCACTGCACAAACAAGATCATTTGGAAAATTAAGCTGTTTACACAAGTGTAAGCAGTGCTGTTTCCACTTCCTCCCCCAAATAATTCTGTGAGATTTGGACAACCAGCTATGTGCTCCTTGAACTTTCCTGATAGTACATACTTACAAAACTTGTGGGTCTGTCCATTTAGTTAGACACAACTCTTCTAGTACTTCTTCTTCATCCAGGATTTCCAGTATTGTCTCTTTGAAAACTTTGAGATCTGTTTCTAATTCTGACAAACTAACAAAAAAGAAAGAAAGAAAGAAAGAAAGAAAGAAAGAAAGAAAGAAAGAAAGAAAGAAAGAAAGAAAGAAAGAAAGAAAATAAAAGGTGAAAAGGAAAAATAAAACCTGCAGCACAAAACACACCAATAATACATGTATCTCGAATGCTTGGCTGGATGCCTAAACAATCCCTAATGTTGCATTAGCATCTACATAAGTTCAACAAAATGAAGAAATGGCTACCTAGGATCTAAATTTTAAGACTGTATTCAGTTTGGGACATGATTATCCGGAAGCCTACTTTTTTTCACCCATGCGAATCTGTATAATGATTAAAATATGCATGAGGCCTTTGGCCAGGTGACCTCATGTTAGGGGGTGAGCCCACTAAGACCAGAGAGACAAGACAATGTAGGGGACCCTCCTATCTACCCCCGTCCCCACACACAGGAAAAATAAAGAGTCAACACTTCTGAGAACCGCATTCAAACTCCTGTTGTCATCAACGTATTTAATAATGGCCCATTTATTATCTTCTGGGAAATGATCTAAATGGAGATTTTGTACTGAGAAGGGGGCTGGGGCTGGACCCTTGGCTCCTTCCAACTCTATGATTCTATGATTCTGCAACTGGTAGTTTTTGGTTTTGAATACACTGGCTGTTTTTTTTCTTTGTTTTATGACTCTTTTGGGATTTCTGAATTCTTTGAAATACTGCATCTGTGAATTTTGACTGTGAGTTGCTTTAGAAGCATAGCCTGTTGAAAAGTAGCTTAAAAATATTTTAAATTAATTAATTAAGCTTACTAGTGCTGATGGTGTTTCTCCTATTCAAAGGAGATGGGGCAGACTAAGTAAAGTTTCACTTTTACAGTTACCTACATCAATCTTTTATTATCTCTGTATAATTCAGGTAGTACTCAGTAAAGATACTCATGAAGGAGTGAGAAGGATAACTGTGTTAATCTACTGCAGCAGAACAAGGAGGTTAGAGTTTTCCAAGGAGTGGAACTGAGGGTTAAGCAAGCCTATTTTGGACTGGGACCACAATGCATCCCAGGCCAATACTGCATGCAACATGTTGCAGGATGAGGTTCCATGTTATATGGTTCAACAGTCAAGTTTTGTAAGAAATGTATAATTTGTTCCCCATAAAATGGTGTGTGTGTGGTGGGGAGGCTTTCTTACCTTTTACCATTTTGCAAAAGGACATGAACTTTGCTCCTATCCAAAGACAAAAGCTTAGGGTCCACTAGAGCATCCAGTGTCTCAAGAATCTGAGGCTGCAGGTAGTGAAGTCTCCCACGTAAGTGGCTGATCTAAATAACAACATGATCCTTCATAAGAATTAGAACAATCTTTTTAGAATGCTTTGGGCTGCTGAATTTTCCTGGAATTCCTGGACAAACCCTCCCCAGCAAAATCAGCCATCCAGCTATGCACAGACCATATGTACATATCAGCATGAGTACAGGAAATATGATGAAAATCAGCGTAAACCTCTACTTCCACTTGAGAAAATTAATTAGCTTCACCTCTAAGCAGGAATGAGTTTAGTCTTTGAGGGTCAGATGATCTGTTGGGAATACTTTGATGGGTGTTTCCTGCATAGCAGGGGGTTGGACTCAATGGCCGCTGGGGTCTCTTCCAACTCTATGATTCTAAGTTGCTCACTAGCTGTGATATTTGCAGGCTTTGGCAACCATTTGCGGGGGATATCCTGGGAGAGCAAATATCCAACAGTAAGAAAACAAGAACTCCTCTCGATGGGAATGTACTACAAAGGGGAATATCCCCTCTCTGCCAAAATATCCCAAAGTTTAAAGTGGGGAGGGGATGGTGAGATTATATAGAGATTATTCTCTATGTCCTTTTCTGATTTTAGAAAGCCAAAATTACGGTGTTAAAATTATTGTTCTTATAGCTCCATGCTTGAAAGCTGCTACAATGACTGAAAGCTTGGGGGCAGGGAGAACAAATCAGCCTCTTTCTGCATACATATTTCTTACTTTTCCTGCTTTTGTCACTGTTTATTCTATTGTAACTACTGTCAGGAAATCAATCTAGAAACACAGTTCCACTGAGGGAAAACATAAAGAAGCTTTTAAAAAACTGGTGACAGAAGCTTAGGCTCAAGGGAGGAAGGTGGCATATGGAAATGCTGGGCTCGTCTCCAAGGTATTCCTTGTCAGCAGAGGAGGAGAGGACATCCTGATGTGGGTTGCTCTTCCTACTCCCACTAGAAGCTTCAAATGAGCACTTAGCAGGGGGAGCAACCCTCCTGAAGCCAGTTGAACAGAAAAGGTGGGAGTCAGAACCTAGGTGAATATCACTTGTGGTCTTGTGTCCAAACTTAGGTAACCCAGTAAGACAAACAGAATAGACAGAGATAATTCTATATCTCTAATGTTACTTTTTGCAGTAGAAGAGGGAGGATGACCTGACGTGGGACATACCAGAGCCAGCCACATGAGGGAGGGCAGCTGCTGCCAGGCCCGCAGATTGGTTAGGGCTGGACCAGTTCTTGGTGCTGCCTCATTGCAAAAGATGCCTCAGCAGAAGAAGAGGTGTTCAACTTGTAGGGCCAGACAGAGGCAGATACTGAAGTTCAGGTGGCAGCTCAAGAGAGATCAACAAGAGGTGCATTAGTGGAAAAGGCAGCAGAAGTTGCCACACTTCTGGTGAAATGAGGGACAATATTCCCAGGTAGAATAGCAATCTGGCAGAAAAGAGACTGGGTTTAGGACGGTTGTTCCTCCTGCTGAGTGCTCCTTCAAAGGTTCTAATCTCTCCCTATCAAAACAAGTGGAAGAAGCAACCCACATCAGGTTGTCTTCTTGCTGGATAACTGGACAATAGACAGCAAACTGGAAGGGCTGCAAACTACCAAGGGGTTTAATAGCACTCATAAGAAAATACCTCTCCTTCCTTTAATTTAGACTATTAAAATCAAGAAAAATGGGAGAGAGGCTCACAGAGGAATGAAAACATTTCTGTTGGTCTGGTTCTCAAAAGTAATTTCTGGGCCGAGTGTGTGCCCCTTGTTCTTAAATTCTACAGCCACTCTCTGTGTTTGACTCTGGTGACTGAGTATAGAGTTTGACTGATAAACAAAGCAAATTCATTCTTAAATTCTGGTGACTCTTGACATAAGATTGTTGAAGACAACCTGGAATGGACAACCACCTTCCCCTAGTCTTTCAGGAAATGGGAAGCAGGTACCTGAAAGTAGAACTTGTGCTTAGACTGGTTTTCTTCAAAAGAATAAGAACATCATTCCAGTGGACTGTGATTGCCTTAACAGATAAAGTGGCCAGTTTTTATTTAACCATGATTCTAGTTTCATCCTGTTTCCTTCAGCGCATGACCACAACAAATTATTCTCATTACAGGAAAAGCATGCTCACCCAGTACTGCAGTATTGCTTCTATAGCTCTGAATTCAAAAGGTAAAGAATATGTAACTAGTTGACCTTCTCCAGCTAGCTGAGGTGCCAGTTCTTGCAACAGCCAATTTTCCAGGTTTACATTACGATAGTCCAGAATCAGAAGATATTCAGGGGTTACCACTGCCTTCAAGAACTAAATAAGGAGAAAAAAATTAGACTGATTTGTAATACAACTGTACTCTGCTACTAAGGGTCTTTTCAGCTATGGTGTCAATTCAGTGGAATTCCTTTCCCCAGAAAACCTATCTTTGATCTCATTTTGTTATGGCTCTTGGGGCAAAGTTTACCTGGCTGACTGTGCAATCCTATACAGATCTACTCAGAGGCAATCCCCCACTGAGTACAACGTAACATTCCCAGGTAAGTGTGTATTGGACTGCTGCCTCCTATACACTACAGATTATCCTCCTCTATTGGTTTCTTCAGATTCTCTACTATTTGATTTGCGTTTATCTGGTTTGTGTTCCGTTCTTCTTATCACTGGTGTACGTATCACTATACTATTCTATATTGCTGCTGTATGTATCTCTATTCTTCTCACTTTGGCTCTGTTGCTTTGTTTTGATTATAAGACAATATGTTACTGATTTCCACAAATAAAATGCCTCCAGCTGATAGTAAGGAATAGAAGTGCTGCTTTATACATGATTTTCCTACAGATGTAAAACGCCTACAGGAAAAGTATACTATCACTCATAACAAACAGATATAGGACACAGAGACTCCCACTTACCTCCATTCTCATGATAATCCTGTTGTTCCTGGGTGATATGCTCACTTGATGCTGAAATCGTAGATCCCGTGCCTGAAGGCTTAGCTCCTGATACAGTTCTGTTTTCTTTCTTTCTGCCCAAAACAAGTTTAAAAAGTGATGTAAAGCGAGAACAAAGACTACAAATTACAGAATGACCCTCAAAACCATCACTCCAGCATAATTAAATAGACTTAGAAGTGAATAATTTTGTGCTACAGTCTGAGGGCAAGTGATATAGGCACAGTGATAAAAGCCAAGCTAGTTTTGGCCTGATTAGTGCCTAGAACAGTGTTGAACCACCTTGAATCCTGGGCTGAGAGAAAGACAGGATATAATTTCAATAAATACAAGAATTCTAAGGAAAAAACATGCATGTTGCCTTGGGCTCTTTTCCATGGTGGGAGAAAGGTAAACTATTAATATTTTGAATTCAAACTAAATTGTAAGCCATGATGCTGCATCATCTGTACAAAGGCTCTAATGTGCCTGTAAGACTTCACTTTTTAAGGTTTTAGAAGTAAAAGAAGTCTAGAAGGGTTTAGAAGTAAAAGAAGTCTAGAATTCTACCTACCATAAGAGCTTACATTGCCATCTTTATCAAATTTCATCTAAGGAGGAGAAAAGAATAACCAACATTGAGTTTTTCTTTCCATAAGACAATGACATATTATAAGAAAATGTAATGAGGTAGTTACATCATTTAATCTTCTGCACTGTTTCTAGAGGTAGCATTTCAGCTACAGACAGTACCTTACAGAAGGGTGAATCTTTCTGCAAGCCGCTGTAAAACTATATATCCAGTTTAGATAACACCTTGGATATAGTATCTCACACGGCATTTTTTGCCTTGTATCACAAACTGAACTCTTACATGCATCAGAAATTGAAAACTGTGCTCTCAGCTATGGATAAGGAGAAGCAAGTATGGATATTTGTCTTAAAAACTAAAAACAGTTGTCACAACAAACTAGCAAACAAGCATAAGTTAATAAAACAAGAACAAAAACATACAACTACTGATCACAAAGCAATAGCAGCAATTAATTTGTTGCTACATAGTCACATAAAATTGTCACAGAAATGGCCTTCTCAGTACAATCTATAAGTATTTATTCAGAAGTAAGTGGCATTATGTTCCACAAAGCTTATCCCCATAGGTGTGTTTAGGACTGAAGCTATCAGTTCTATAGTTTTAACAGTATATTTTATCTTCTTTCCAAAGACCATGTCTACACAACACAGAGGATTTTTGTTTTACCTTTACTTTTATGATTGTTTTACTGTATTTTATTTTGTATTCTCTCATCTTTGCACACTACTGTGGAGCCTGTTTTTCCATGTAAAAGACAGCATCAAAATTATTAAAATAAATAAGCATAAAACATAAACAGATCTAATAACCATCTAAAATGGTCTTCAGCTTTGTGAATATAAAACATATCACGTTTCTTTCTATTTTCTTCCTACATTCTAAGGAATCTATGTATTCCACCCAAGAACAGAGTAAAGTGCATGACTGTCCATTGTTAATCTCTTTTTTCCTTCCCAAATAGTCCTGGTAGGATCACAGACATAACTTGAAATCATCTCAGCACCCAGCACAGCTTCATTTGAGTGTCTGCTCCCTGTTTGTACTAACATTAGCCACTCTTCCTCCCTTAATATACCTTCTTTCCTTCCTTACCATAATATTTAAGAGACAGTGCTAAAGATCTTGAAATCTTGCTGAGTATTCTGAAACCTTTGTGTTGGCTCAACCCTGACAATTCATCACTATCTATCTATCTATCTATCTATCTATACACACACACACACACACACACACATACACACACCTCCTTTTCCCCCACCCTCTGGATTTTCTTTTTTTCAGCTTTTCCTCCCTCTGCCTTCACTAACCAACTTCCTACCTACTCCTTCTTGCCCAGCCTTCTGTGCCCATCTGCTTACTTGTCCCGTGTTGAAATAGCAATAGGAACTTACCACTGAAAACACAGGGGCGACACTGGCTAGAGTAGCTTGAGATGCCTCTGTAGTCAGGTGTCGAGAAAGATCTCCTTGGGGAGAGGGAAAAAAAGCATCTATAAATAGTATTTGCTTATATGAATATGAGCATACAAAAGGTTGTTCAGTGGCGTGGGCATTGAAAAATCTATCATAAGCTATAGCTAATTCATTTATTTTTGCCCCAATTAATGATCTGCATAATATCTGGATCCTTACTTTACAAGCCCACTACAGATGAGTACTTCTGCAGTTGTTCACCTCACTTAATAAAGTTCACTTCACTTAACAAAGCCTCTATCAGTGAAGCTCCTTTATACAAAAGATTTTATGTCCCCAACCACACTTTCTCCCCCTGATCCCCTATCAAGCTGTAAGATTGTGTGTGTGCGCGTGTGCGCGGACGGTAAAAGAGGGTGGAGAGTCACAGACTTCTGGTGTTGGATTGTAGCAGCATATCTGCAATAAGCAATGCAATAAACAAAGCCTGAGCTGGGAAAGACCAGGATTCTACTCTAGCTAGTCCTACTGTAGCTCTGTCCAGAATCTCTTACTGAGCATGTGTGAACAACAGAACAGAAGGAAAAGGAGACGGCAGATACACCTGTCTTATCAGCTGCCCCCAGCATGTTAAAAATACACATTTGCTTCTAGGCAAATATCTGGTTTGGATAAAGGCAATTAAGAAGTTTCAAAAATGATGCAAAGGGAAGAAGTTAAATATACCTCCTCCAGTACTTCAAACAAAATAAGAGGGTCCTCACAACTACTTTTAAAGTTTTTTTAAAAAAAGATGAAGGAGACCCTTTCTTCATGGATATCCTACATTAATGTGTAATTTGGGTAACAGGAATTAAAGCAAAAACATTTACAGTAATGCAGCTTTCACAGACTCTCTGCAAGTTTGACACCACAACTTCTGTCATCCCTTAGCAGTGGTTATAATGGCTAGAGATAATGGGAGTTTTAGGCCAGAACATACGCAAGAATACAAAACAGAACAACAACATTCCCAATGGCCAACTTTTGAGAGGTCTGGAAAAGACACACCATGTTCGCATATCACATTAAGTCGATGTGGGGAGTAAAGATCGCTGCAGGGTTAGCTCACTTGGGCATCAAAAAGCCCTAAGCGCTTTTTCTTGGGAGTAACTAAGGGCATTGCCGCACTTGCCTGTTATAGTGCTATCATTCCACTTTCAATATCCTGCGGAATCCTGGGGTTTGCAGTTTAGGGAGGGGCAAACCCAGGATTCCGTAGGATGTTGAAAGTGGAATGATAGCACTATTACAGTCTAGTGCGAAAATGGCCTAATCCTAGAATCCAACGCGCTGCCTTGGGGCCCAATAGGATTTACTTATAAGCAAGCTCAGATAAGACTGGATCGCAAAAGAGCCTCCTCAGCCAGGAGGAGTCACAAGCGACCAAAGACCTGCTTGCGCGCAAAACCCAGGCAGCGCCACGACTTACCTGCGCCCAGCGAAGCCGCTGCTCTCTGCCGCTGCTCCCGCAGCAGCCGGCATTTCCTGGCCCAGCAGGCAGCCGCCACTCCGGCCGCGGCGTCCCCGCAAAGGTGGCAGCGCCCTTCCCGGAGCAGGAGGCGGTGGAGGCGGAGACGGCCGCTGCAGGAAAGCCGCGAGCCGAGCAGACGCAGCGCGCCGGGCCGGAGCCGCTCCCGGAGGAGCCGCGCGGCCTCCATCAGCGGGAGCGCCTCGCCGGGGAAGCCAGAGCGCGTTGCACTTTCCCGGCGCGCCGGCTCTCCCCTTCCGGGGCCGGCCCACGGGAAGGGGCCGGAGGTGGGGCCGCCTGCAGCCTCCTGCTCCGGAGGCCGGTCTCGGCGGAGGAAGTGGCGGAGGCATTTCCGCGCTAGCCTGGTATAGCGCTCTGATTCCACTTTCAACATCCTCTGGAATCCTGGGGTTTGCAGTTTCGGGAGGGGCCGTCCGACCCCTCCCGAAACTGCAAACCCCAGGATTCCAGAGGATGTTGAAAGTGGAATCAGAGCGCTATAACAGGCTAGTGCGCAACTGGCCCTGGGAAATGCTCACAGACGTCAGCTTGCCATGGCGGGAGAAAGAAGGGATCAAAATGCCGGGAAGGGGTGGGTGTGTGCGCCCAAAAGGCCTGCTGCTGGCGACTTAAAAGCTCGGGGTGTCGTGCCGCGACGACTCTCGCGACGCCTGAAAGACTAACAAATTTAGAATTGCATTAAAGGGGACTTGTGCTAATGCGATGACCCATTTCCGCGCCAGACTGCTATAGTGCTATGATTCCACTTTCAACATCCTAAGGAATCTGGGGGTCTGCAGCCTTTTGAGGCTCCTCCCTGAACGGCAAACCCCAGGATTCCAGAGGATGTTGAAAGTGGAATGACAGCCCTGTAGCGGTCGAGTGCGGAAATGGCCTAAGGTGCCTCTTTGAATCAATCTAACTGTAACGCAGTTTGCCTCTTTTCCCACTGCCTTCCGCTTTACCAAGCGTTATCATCTTGTCTAACGAGTCGCGTCGCCTCTTAATATGTCCCAAATAGGATAGCCCTCAGTTTATTCATCCTCACTTCTAGCGAGTTGGTCAGACTTGGGCCATTTCCGCGCTAGACTGTTATAGCGCTGTTATTCCACTTGCAACATCCTCTGGAATCCTGGGGTTTGCAGTTTCGGGAGGGGCCGTAGGATGTTGCAAGTGGAATAATAGAGCTATAACTGTCTAGTGCGGAAATGACCTGAGTTTTCTCTTAAACCGCATTCATTTGTCTTTTTGGCAGTCCATGTTATCCGTAGAATTCATTTCCATCCCCTCATTTCAAATGACTTGATTTGCTTCCTTTTATTTCTCTGTCCATCTTTCATACCGTACATACAAATGTTTTTGTTATGATAGTGATTAACAGGCAGTTTTCAAGAACAGAAGTGCTTGACTGCGAGGGTCCATGAATGGACTTTAGGAGATTCCTGAGCCAGAGGAAAAAATTTCTCCCCCTTTGTGTTCTTGTTATTTTGAAAATTAGGTTAAGTGCATTTGGGGGAGAATGCAAGTCCATTCTCAGAGCAGTTGATGATCCTCCAAAGATTAAGAATCAGTGCTTTTAATAAAGTGTTCTATGATTGTATACTTTGATATTTACTTGACTTTATTTTGCTCAGGGGTGGGTGATGTGGCTCTAGAGTTGGACTGCATGCCCCATCCTCCTTCAGCACTGCCTGCGCTGTCTATGACTAATCCGAGTAATAGCCAGACAGCATCTAGGAAAGGCACAAGTTGTCCTGCTTGATATCCTAGAGGCGTGCATATTAGGAGAGCCAATGTGCTGAAGTGACTTTTGGACTCCAAAAGAACAGGGTATGAATCCCTGCATGGCCATGGAAACCCACTGGGCAAATCACATTCTCTCAGCCTCAGAATCCTGGGGGCTAAAACAACCCCCTAGTTTGCCTTCGGGGAAAGGAAACAGGGGAAGTTCCTGTTGTTGTGTGCCTTCAAGTTATTTCTGACATATGGTGACCTGTTA
This sequence comes from Iguana delicatissima, assembly GCA_948472985.1. Taxonomy (NCBI): domain Eukaryota; kingdom Metazoa; phylum Chordata; class Lepidosauria; order Squamata; family Iguanidae; genus Iguana; species Iguana delicatissima. The sequence continues at coordinate 637,717 of CAOKZL010000081.1, read as the reverse complement.
CAGGGTTTTCTTGGAAGATTTGTTCTGAAGGGGGTTGCCTTTGCCTTTCTCTGAGGCTGAGAAAGTGTGACTTGCTGAAAATCACCCAGTAGGTTTCCATGGCCAAACAGGGATTGAAACCCTGGTCTGCAGAGTTATAGTCCAGTGCTGAAAGCACTACAATCATCATGCTGGCTCATGAATGTAAATGGAGCACTCTAAATAGCACACTCTGAGGAGAATGGATTTTCAGAATGGAAACATAAAAGAGAAGTTGAACTATTGCTTTCAGATATTTTATTCTCCTCATTTCTATCCAAAAGGCATAATTATGCAAGCGACAGTAAGCATGCCTGTAAGCAAATATAAGTCACACATGTTCTACAGTACATTCCAAAGTTGAGTCAAGACAAACATACTTTGAATTAAGCTCTCAACCTGTCTGAATACCAGGGTTCAGAATCTTTCAACATCATAATTAATACAGCAAAACTTTCCAAGTGAAAGTCATGACGTTTAGAGTGATTCAAAACTGGCTTTGGCTTAATTAGTGTTTGTTTTGTGGGCTTGCAGCAGGTGGCAGTATATGTAATAATGAAGCAAGGTTGGAGGCTCTTGGAAGCCAAGGATACAACCACAAACAAAAGAAATCAGTAACAGACTGTGTGGAAAATAACAGCAAGAAAGTACTTGCTGTGGCGTCTTTTAGACCTTGATCTTTATCAAAAATCAGAACGTAGAATGGAGATGAAGTATCTGCTTCCTGCTTTTTTTTTCTTGCAGGGCTATATATTATATAGAAATCAACCCAAAGGCTAATTTTAAGAGAGAAACTAAAAAGTTGTATTTGTACTTATTGTTATGACCTCCAAACTTTTGTTTATTTAAAGCATTTGTTTATTACCAAGGCTCCCAAGGCAATGTACAACAGATACAAACATTCTTTACACACAGGTAGAAACAATTTTCAAGAAGCCAAGCAAGATATTTGAGACTATCATAAAACAATCCCCAAAACCTACCCTAAAAAAGAATGTAAGGTCCAATTGAATGTAAGAATGTAAGGTGCCATTGGAGGTCTCAAGGAGTGGCAGTTTAGCAAGAAGTACCCCCTACTGTGCTCCCATGGCCCATGTAACCTGAAAACAGCTGAAACTGCATCCAGAAATAGATTTCTAGTTCTTTCCAGTTACGATTTTCAACCCATTTGGTGGCAATGCAGGGGTGAAACCTAGCTCCCACACCCAATGCAGGGGAGCACTGCCACCTTATATCATGACATAAATGTTAACTGAGCCACTGGAGTTGCCTGTTGTGGTAGTGTTGCCTTCAAGTCATTTCTAATTTACGGCGACCCTAACACAAACTGATCATGGGGTTTTCTGGGGCTAAGAGTGTACGATACACCCAAGATCACCCAGTGGGTTTCTGTGGCTGAGCAGGGAATCAAATCCTGGTCTCCAGGGTCATAGTCAAATCATCACACTTTGCAGCCTCTATAAGACTGGTGACGTCCCTCCAAATAGCTTTCAAGTTCTGCTAAACAAAGTAGAGGCTGAAAGTGAGGTCCTAGATTGTTAGCTTAGCATGGTTAGTATGTGAAGTTGCAGTAAACTTGAAATTGTGATAATCATAATTGCAAAAATTGTACAGTGAATATTTATAAAATAATTCTGGCTAGCTATAATTTATCTTTATGAAGTTGCCAAGAAGTTAAGGCTCAGCAAGTTTGGGCATCAGGATCAGTGTAGAGATAACCCAGTTCAAGAGGCAGGCAAAGGGTAGCCCAAAGGCTACCTGTGGCCCACTAGGGCTGTGTTTTTGAAAGTGAAGAGTGTTGTTACAAAAAGGCCTCTCTTGGTCCCAGTGTGGTCTAAGGGTCTCTAAAAAACAGTGAAGATGCCATCATGCCTCCTAGAAGAGGAAAGATTTTTTGGGGGGGCAGCCCTCCAAGTTCTCCTGGGGGGCCAATATGACCTCCTAGTTTTCAACTGTTGCTCATCTGTGATCTAGCCAATGGAGAAGGAAGATGGGTGCTGCAGTCCAATAGCAATTGAAGGGCCACACACTCCAATCACTGCTTGAAACTGAGCAGTAAACAAGTAGGTCGGACCTGTATTTCCAAACATAGTCTGGTCTCTGCTTTCAAACTAAGCCTTTGCGTTATCTTCTCCAGCATGAATCAGTAAGAGTTATGAGGAACTGAGGCAGCTGCTGGTCTATCCACCTCTGGGCATATTTCATCACAGTAGGACGATAGGGAGCCACCATGGGGTAGTGGTTTGAATGTTGGACTATGATTCTGGAGATTGGGGTTCAAATTGCTTCTTGGCTACTGGATGTCCTTGGGCAAATCACACTCTCAGCCTCAGAAGAAGGCAAAGACAACCACCCCTCTGAACGAACCTTGCCAAGAAAATCCCATGATGGATTCTTTTTGGAGCTGCCATAAGTCAAAAATGACTTGAAGGCACAGTACAACAACAAATGGTGACAGAGCATTGGGAGTGCAGGACAAATTTTAGATACAAGCTTTTGATTTAAAGTATGTAGGTAGGCAGACAGACAAGTAGGGATAAACGACCGCCCTTCCCCATGCCAGCCTATGTATTCTTGAATATGCTTACATTTAGCAAAAAGTTGCTCCAACCCTGATTTCCTGACTTAATGCTATTGTAGTAGGGGGATGATTTCTTTCCTTCATTCAGTTTAAAGTCTGTTCCACAGCAAAGGCTGGTTTTCATAGAAGCCATCTTCTTCTTAAATATAGCTTGGGAGATTGGCCTTAGCTTAAAAATAAAACAACTTGTTGTTAATTAACAGTTACCATAGAGGTGTGGCTAAATGTTAACATTGCTTGTAGTTAACAAAAAAGAAACTGATACATCTTTGCGGTATTAATGTTAATTGCACTGCAATTTAGTCTTTGGACAGAGAATTGTATAGGCCTCTAAAATGACTGTGGCACAAATTTGAAAAAGGCGAACATGTCATAAATATTTCATTTGTTCCAATTAGCGTTAGTGGGTAGAAGCACTAAACAGTGAATCATTTAAACTCTCAATGAAAGTAGTCAAATTATACACATGCCTCAGTTAACAAAGCCTCTGAAAAAGAAATTTCTTTTTACAAAGTATTTTTACACTTGCCCAGTCCCCCTTTTCCTCTATCTAGCTGGAAGTGATTTTAACAGCATCAGCACTAGGAAGATGGTGAAAGTAGGTGGCAGAAACACAAGACTATTAATGCCAGATTGCAGCAGTACGTCTGCAGTAAAAATTCAATAAAACTGGAGCTGAGAGAGAATAGGATTCTATGCTAGCTGATCCTATTGTAGCTCTGTGTTCCTTCCTGTAACCATCAAGGGAAACAGCAGCTGTCTCTAGGATCTTTTACTGAGCATTCGTGAACATGCTGGGAGGAAACAGAAGAAAAGGGGAAAGCAGATTAGCCTGCTTCACCAGCTATTCCCAACATGTTAAAAAAAAACCATAGATATATTAGTCTGGCCACCAAAATGGAAATTAAAGAGTAAAAAAAGTGGAGGTTAGTGAAAGAAAAGAAAAGTTGCTGGATGCATTTTGGAAACTTTCAGGTGCTTTCTAGGAGGTTTAAAATATTTTTGTTCATTTATGAAAGGACTATCTGACATATTTGTTTCATTTCATATGTGCATATTGTTAGTTTCAGATAAAAAAAAGCATGCTGAAACATGTTGAACAACTGTTTCTCCTTCCTGTGTTGTAGGAACCTATCCCTACTCCTTCCTGGTTACTTCTGACCCTGGTACCAAAATTTCTGTTAGGGAAGCAAAGCTATCTGTTTTGTTAACTGAGGTATACTTGGATTCTAGAACTATTGTGAGTTATGTACAAAGTGTGATTGTCTTGTTTGTTATTTGAAGCTGTCTTGCTATAATTCTAGACCGTGACTAGACATTCTGTTTTACAGAAAGCATTTCAGTTTTTCCTGTTGGAACCTTTAATTAAAAGCTTCTATCAGTGATGTTTATTTAATTGTATTACAATATGTAATTTCAGATGTGACACAAATGAAGGACAGTATATTGAATTCATTAATCTACAATGACATTTAATTGTTCTGACAAAGTTTACTTCAAATTTGTTTCATTTATATTCTCCCTGCCTCTCTTGAGGCATAAGGACAATTTCTTGGATAGTTGACGACTACTTTGTCGAGCACTGTCCCTGTGATACAGTGTTTTAAATGTTGCTGCTTAGTCCTTTAGGACACTGAAATGCACTTGCTAAAGGCACTGCATACTAAAGAGTTGATATGCTTAGTCTTATGTGTCACATAATCACATGTAAATGATGCTTACCAATGCAAATATATCCTTGGCATCAGTGTTCATATGGATAGACATAGATATATACAGTTTGGACAAAATCCTGTTCCAAATTGTTGTTTGTGAGGCTAAAGTAAGGTCTCCCCATTCCCCAATTATAGGGGCAGGAATAACTCTGGAGTTAGATATTTTTATGTTGTTAGTAGAACCTCTGATGGCTGGCACTAGGCCTGGGACAAGCTGTGTGTTGGGTTTTCCTCAGCATTTATAGCAGACATTATAGTTACTCTCTGAGCTGCTACAATATTTGCTTATACTCATGTATGAGTCTAGAAATTTTAGGTTGACTTATCCACAGGTCAATGTAAGTACTGTATCTTAACTTTTTTTCAAAGGGGGAGCCATCCCCTTCTCTGACTGGAGTGGTAAAAGCTGAGATCTTAGTCTTGGGAGAACCTAAAAGAGGCACCTTTCCTCTCTTTGCTGAAATATCACTTCTGGCCTTTCTGAATGTCTGGGTGGGAGAATGGTAGCCGTGGCTCTCTGGCGCTTCCCCTCAGAGGAGTGCTGAGGAAGTAGAGGGAATCGGTACTTCTTTTAGGTTCACCTGGGATGGACTAAGCTGCCTTTCACCGCTCCGCTTAGACAAGGGGATGGTTCCTTTTTTGACAAGAGGGCTAGCACCTTGAGATAGCAGTGGTGCTTCCCCCTCTGTGAGGAATTACCCTTGACTTATCCACGGGTCATATCAAAATCCATAATTTTGGCCTCAAAATCTGCCCTCGACTGATATATGAGGTCGGCTTATGCACAAGCATATACAGTAGTTTGTAAAGTATTTGTTGTTTTTTCATTGTCTGGTCCTTCAGAGGGCTGGGTCCTCAAAAGATCTGGTACCCCAGAGATTTTGCATCCCTCTTTGCTTCCTCTCTTCAGTCCTGGTGTTCAGTGGAAGCCTCTTTAGCTAAGTATACATTTATTGTCTGCCAGAATAGATTTCATGTGCTCGTTTCCCCATAATTGTAATAAAAGAATGCCAACCAGAGGTGTAGTCTAAATACCTGTTTGGAAGGCTGACATTTGCATAGTTCCAGTCCCATAAACTGCTGCTAGTGAGTTAGCAGCTCACAGAATTAGCTCTCAGATTCCCACATTGGACACCAGTCTTCCTACTATCATAAAAACTGATCTGAGCCCAAGCACTGTGCACAGTATCAGATATTGGCAACTATTGAAGTCAGGCTTCTCTCTCCTCTGCCAATTGCAATTCTTTCTCAGTTGGGCAACACTCAGAGAATGAAGGGATCTGGGGCAAGTCCCTTTGGAAAGCATTTCAATGGCTATGTAAATTTTATAACAGGCACTTTATTAGAGGACAACATTTTTATCCATGCTATGTTAAAATGCAGGATGTGTCACTGGGTTTGGCAGCACAACTTACTAAGACTAGGCTAACTAACCAATTGAGTTTACAGATAATAAGGCACATAAAATTTAGTAATACTAACCCAAAGCATTTGTAAACTGCAATCTAGAAAAGCACAATATTCTAAAGTTGCAATACTGCACTTTCACATATATTAATTACAGCAAAATTGGGGGAAAAACCCACACTAATGTTAACCAGTAACAGTAGTATATGAAATGTTGCTTCCCTTCAAATTACCTTTTTTGTAATGGTTAACCACTTTCTTTGTAGCTCACAGCAGGGGGGAGTTTTTTCTTCTTTCCTGAATGCTGAGATAAAAAGAGAGGAAAAATTCCTATGGGCTTTTATCATCCCGTGTGTTGAAATTAGAGTTGTTTTTCAAAAGACTGATAAGCAAAAGAGCCATTTGGGCTTTGTAAATCCACTGGGCAGTACAAGCCAATAAAGGAAACAGTATTAACTTTGAGAGATTTTAATGTTTTGCCAGGTGTCACCCTTTCTGTTGCTTCAAGTGTGAGTTTCACTGGGAGGTCAAAGTTTTAAGCTGCTTATGAACAGTGTTTTTATAGTGCAGACCTTTAAACAGAGTTTTTTTTTTTTTTAAAAGATAATTCATTTACTATCTTTGAACTATCATGTACTTGAACTATCATGGTGATTCATGATAATGTCACCTTTAGTTTTTTAGCGGTTTGCTGTAAATCTTAAAATTACTCCCCTAAATAACTAAATATTATAATGTGTGGACTGATGAAGTTCAAAAGGAATAATTATGACAGAAGCTGCAAACAGACTCAGAAAAGCAGTTCAACTATTTCTGCATGGACTTTATTTTTAGTACCACAAGTCACCACAAGTATCATATGGTCCTCCTTGTGCTTTTGGACTGCATTTTCCAGCTTTATTTATTTATTTACATTTATATCTTTCTTTTCCAATATAGGATCGAAGGCAGCTTACAGTATAGGTTAAAAATAAAATACAACTAAAAGTATGGTACAAAAGTTTTTTTAAAAAATTAAATAGACAATACTATTAAAAATTAATTTAAACATTAATTTAAGCATGTAAAAACATATTTAATGCATAAAGGTTAAAGTGCCCAGAACTCCTCACTGTTGATTATACTGGCTGGGAACTTGTAGTCAAACAACTTCTCAAGGACCCTGACCTACAGTAATTATATGTGACCCTTCCTGGGATAAATTTTAACTGTCAAATTAAGTTTATTACTACCTCCCCCATGGATAGCATTCCACTCTGTCTCAAACATACCTTGTTTGTGTCCCAACAAAAGTATTGCACTACCAGAAGTAAATTCCAGTAACTTTTTTCTCCATTTGCATTTCAGCCTTTCCCCATGTCTGGGTCAGTGTCTCATACCCAATCATCAGGACAAAACAAAAAACAAAACAAAACAAAAACAGCCAAGTTGACCCACAAGAAAAATTCCAACATTGACAGTACTGGAGGACTAATCAATACTAGGGAATCAACCCAAAAGCTACAAAGTTATCCATAGACTGATGAAAGACATCTTAAAAGTAAAGATTCAATTCAAATCTGAACTTTTTAATTAGGTCTGAGTGATGAATAGACTGAAAGATTTGGGAAGAATCTTTCATGACATGATCACAGTGGTGAGAGTGCTGTATGCACAGAAATGGAAAAGTGTGGCTATCTCTTTGCGTGAAGACTGCCTGTTGAAGATGCTGGATTCAGCAGAAATGGATAAATTAACTATTTTAATTAAGGAAGGGTCTTTGGTTACATTTAAAAATAATTGGGATAAATTGATTGTGTATTTAAGAGACTATTGGGCAAAAAAGGCAGTTATTGGTTTCGAAGGTTAAGTTTATAGTTACTAAATATTAGGTGACAGTGTGATAATGATAGAGACACTAGAAGAAATATATCTTATAGATTATCTTAGAACCAAAAGCTGGCAAATTAGAATTCATCCATATGTATTTGGGCACCCCCTCTTTTTTTTTTAGTTTAGTAGTACTTTAGTTTTAGTTAGTATTAGGTTAGATAGAGTTTTTCTGTCTACTTACTGTTTGTCTTTGTAATCCCCTATATGTAATTTTATATACTAAATACATGTGTGTGTGTATGTATGTATGTATCTGTGTATCTATCTACCTGTGTGTGTGTGTGTGTGTGTGTGTGTGTGTAAAAGGTAGAAAGTTGTGGACGATTTTGAATTGTTTGAATTCTTTCAGTTCTCAAACAACAGGACACTTTGGGTTGGTGTTAAAGTAATAAAGTCACAATCTTAAGGTGAAGTGTATGTGAAGGAAGAGATTGCAGACTTAGCTGGACTCCTGGGTGCTAAGTATGTTAGACATAGATGTACCCAGGACTCATACAACATGCCTTATATCATTTCATAGATGAAAACTGGAATGGCCAAGCAACATCAGAGTGTGATCAAGATGGCAACAGTTATTAATGGGGAAGAATACATAAGCTAGAAGATACTGCAGCAGTTTGCTTTTGCATGAGCCTACTGGGAAGGGCAAGATTCCACCCCGCCTTCCCATTGCTGAATCAATTTACACTTTGAACTCAGTTTGCAGCAACTAGAGTAATCTGAGGACAAAAGGAGAAAGTGGGAGAATTAAATAAAAACTGGGATATTTTAAAAGCATCTGAAAAAAAGAAGAATAACAGGATTAACCAGGACTGTGATTACCAGCATAGTATAGTGGTTTGAGTGCTGGATTACAGCTCTGGAGACCAGGGTTTAAATTCCTGCTCAGCCATGGAAACTCACTGGGCAAGTCACACTGGGCTGGGCTCAGTGTGACTTGGGCAAGTCACATGGAGCCTCAGAGGAAGAAAAAGGTAAACAAATCTTGCCAAGAAAATCCCAAAATAAGATTATCTTATATACTCAGAAATCGTTTGAAGGCACACAACAACAGCAAACCAAATCGGCAATGTCCCTGCCAGATTGGGACAGTTGGATGGTATGACACAGTAACTAATTTTCCATTTTTGAAGATATAGAACAGTTTTGAAAGCATTTTCACTTTCTTTTAGTGGTATGCTGTAACCCCTCTTTCTGGTATTACACAACTCCAAAGAATGGCAGGAGGGGCTGAAAGGGAACCTCTTATATGAAAAAGGAAAGCAGAATTATATTTCACTTGGTTAAACAGAATACCTGGGTGACTAGGAGCACCAAACGTACTCCAGACGATTGGCCCTACATCCAGCTTTACAATCGTCTGTCTATTGAAGGCCATTGCTTGCTTTAAGGGTCATCCAGCCCAAGTTCAATTTAAAGATGATCAGCCAATGGAAGAGAGATCAGGGACCTTGAAATTGCCCACTGAGGGCTAGTGTCTAGATAACAGTATGAGCAGGAACAAAGCCAGCAGGTCCACAACCTTTCCTCATTAGAATGTATTTTTTTTCCTAATTTTTTGTCTCTATGTATCCTCAAGTTGTATGTTCTTATGGCAACCCCATTAATTTCATAGGGTTTTTTTTAGGCAAGGAATACTTAGAGGTGGTTTTGCCAGTTTCTTCCTCTGATATATATAGAACACAGCATCTGGTATTTGTTGGCAGTATCCCATCTAAGGGCCTTTCCTCACTACACTGTTATAGTCCCATTATTCCATTTTCAACATCCTGTGGAATTCTGGGGTTTGTAATTCATTGAGGCCAAAGAGCTCTCTGAGAATTCTAAATGCCCTTCCCTAAACTACAAACCCCAGAATTCCATAGGATATTGAAAGTGAAATAATACCACTATAACAGTGTAGTGAGGAAATGTCCCAAGTTTAGCCTCTGAAATCAGATGGGACCTGTTGTCATGGTGTATTTAGGCCCTACATAAAATTTGGCATATGAAAAATTTAGGAAATTCTGTGGCCTCCTTTTTTGGTGATCTATAAGTACGTATCTTTTTTTGGAATTGCAGGAATGGTCACTTGAAACTGGGTGGTTATCACTAAGAAAGACACTGTTGCAATTAGTCCATTTATAAGCTATCAACTTAATCTTCATAGGTATCTGCCAGCTGTAAGACATTAATAATACATGTCCCTCTTTCTGTGTGCAGTGCAGCCTAATTTTATATTAGTGGGAGACAACATCTCTGTTAGTGCATGCCTTTGCATGTCAGCTAACTCCACTCAAATTAATGTGGTGGCCCTTGCTTGTGCCACTTTCATGTGGGCATTAAAACCTGGCATAAAGATATTTTGCCAGCGCTTTGACAGATGCAAAGCATAGTTTACTTCTCAAAGAAAGAAAAGGAACACAAATCAATATTTGAAAGTGCAAGGCTTTGCAGAAGGAAGTCCCACAAGGAGTTCAATAGTGCTTACTCCTAGGTGAATGTATAAAAATTGCACTCTAAATGACACAGGACCTACTTACTTAAGAGAAAACAAAAGACCACAAACACATTTTTTATCTACCCTGAGGTTTCCCTTGTTTCGTTGTGGTTTGCCCCTTCGGCTCAGCTCTCAACTCTCATAAAAGTCTGTTTTGTTTTAAGTGTCAAGATCTAGCTGAGAAAAGAGGGCAGTAAACTTGCCAAATGTGAATAAAGAGTGGTTTTGAGGCTTCTCATGTGAAACTTTTTCCCCATTATAAAGCTTTCTATGGCTTTCCCCCCCTGAGCATACTTGCACAGAAGTAAACTCCACTGAAATTGGTTAGGTTTTGATTAATTTCCCAAATTGTTGTTGTGTGCCTTTGGCCATTTCCGCACCGGATGGCCCCTCCCAAACTGCAAACCCCAGGATTCCATAGGATGTTGAAAGTGGAATCATAGCGCTATAACAGTCTAGTGCGGAAATGGCCTTTGAGTTGTTTCCAACTTATAGTGAACTTAAGGTGAACCTATCACTGGGTTTCTTGGTAAGATTTATTCAGAGGGGGTTTGCCTTTGCCTTCCTTTGAAGCTGAGAGAATGTGACTTGCCCAACATCACTAGTGCATTTCCATGGCAAAGCAGGGATTTGAACCCTGGTCTCCAGAGTCACAGTCCAAACTACACTACTCTGGCTCTCAATTTCCCAATAGATGTACTTAAAATCAGACAGTTAGTGATATCTGGGTCTCCAGACTAAAGCTAATATTAATGTTAGTATACACAGAATTTTGAAATGCAATGCAAATAAAAATATATAAAGCACCACTTTACTGATGGAGACAGTCTTTTATTGGGTATGTATGCCTCCTATCACTTCAGCCTCCCTGCTGATCAAACTGAACATCTTGGGTCACACTTGTGCAGGAATAAGCATTAAAGGACAATCTGCTGGACCCACCGGACTCACACTTATCAGAGGATGGGGGTAGCCATCTTCTGCCTTAGCTGTATCTTCTGGATACCTTAAAGAGCAGCCTTGCACAGAATGCATTTAGTGTGCCCAAATATTCAGATTAAGAATCTCATGAATGGTGGTTGCCTAATATAAATCTGACAAGAAGCTTGTATTTTTTTTAATTAGAGACTTGATAGATTTCTTATATTGACAGAATTCTGTCATTAACATAGTCAGTAATGCATATGCTTATTCTTTTCCAAGATGGCTATGCACTTTCAGCGAAAAATACATTATTGTTGTTCCCTGACTTCAGGTCATTTCTGACTTATGGAGACCGTAAGACAAACCTATTGTGGGGTTTTCTGGGGTTAAACATGCCTAAGGCTACCTAGTGGGTTTCCATGGCTGACTGGGAAATCAAACCCTGGTCTCCAAAGTTGTAGCCCAGTGCTCAAACCACTAAACTACACAGTGAAAAGAATGGGACTGGCATTCTCAGATTCTCATGAGGAAAGGATTCTAGGTCTATATATTGTATTTTGCGTATATGAAGGTCTTCCTTCATCCTTGGGGGCTTCAGTAGACTATGACTATGTTGTAATTGTGGGGCACATGTTACTTCATTGTCTAGACAGGACAGCCAATGGACAAAATGAGGAGTCCGCTTCAGGCAACTAGTTTCAGTTGTCATGAATTAACAATAATAAATGTTAGTAAATAATAAACAAATATTGTATTTTTAAACCCCCCCGCCCCAGGGAGCAGGAAAAGTGCTTGTGGGATTTTCTGATTCACTTAGATGTCAGAATAATTTGACTCACTTTCTGTACAACAATTTGACTTAGTGAAGGATGGCAGGAGCCCCGTTTATGGAGCTCAAAATCAAGTAGCAAAATTAATGGACATCCAAAGTGCATTGTATGAGGATTAATTAGCTTTGTGTCCTGTTTCTCTTGTAATCCAAACTGGATAGCATGCTTTCTTGCTCTCTTTTTATTTTTAAATAAAAACCACCTATGGGATACTGTAATCAGGAATGGAAGTAACGTGGTGGTGGTGGTGATGATGATGGCAATGACAATAAATATCATCATCCATCATGAATCTGTTATAATTATCTTCTATATGATGACTAGTTTGTATCTATGCATTTGTCATCCAAATTTGATCAGGAAAAGCCTAATATCTTACTGTTTATTTGGTGCTCTCTCTAGAGCAAATAGTTCTGTGGCAGGTGTGATAGCATTTTTAATTTTAATTTTATTAAATCAGAAATAACCCCCATGAAGGTGACAGGATATCCAAGGAAGAATGTCTACAAAGAAGCCTCCTCCTTCTCCATTATTTCTGTCAACCTAAGGGACAGACTTCTACCCAACTTGAATTTGTTTAGCAACTGATGTTCAAAGAGTCCCTATACACAGGCAGGGGAGAGCTGGATGGTGAAACTTGCATGTAATAAACAGGAACCTTATCTCAGTGAAGTTGTTCTTATTCATTGCACCCCTGGCCAGCTGACATCTCTGGGTGAGCTTTTCCATTACAGCAAAAATCCAGACTCTTTTTTGATATTTAAATCTTTAAATATCTTCATATCTGCAGATTTTCCTTTGTAGCCACTATTACAGAAAGGTGTTTTGATGAAATAGATTTGTATTGCTTCAGTACAAACTAAAAGGAGACATAGCGCTATATTCTGTCTACATTAACAACAAATTCTAATTAGTATTCAGACCTGTAATCACACAGTACATGTGACAATGGCATATAAGTTATACCAAACATGGACACTAAATAGAGCATCTACTCTAGGGCGGCCTTTGATTCGCATAGACTATCAGTAGCTTTTTATCTCAGAGTGGAATGTACACAGAGTCTGTGTGTGTGTGTGTTTATGCATGTTCCTTCAAGTCACTTATTGACCCATGGTGGTCCCATGGATTTCATAGGGTTTCCTAAAGCAAGGAATATTCAGAGATCTGCCATTGCTTTCCCCTGCAATTTAGTCTACAGCATCTAGATACCCTAAAGACACCAGATACCGTCTGATTTTGGAAACTAAGCAGGGTCAGCTCTGGCTAGTACTTGGATGGGGGACCACCAATGAATATCAGGTGCTGTAGGCTATATTTCAGAGGAAGGAACTGGAAAAACCACCTCTGAGTATTCCTTGTGTAAGAAAACCCTATGCAATTCACGGGGTCTCAATGAGTCAACAGGCGACCTGAAGGCACCTAAACGCATCTGGTATTCCCTGGAGATCTCCCATCTAAACACTAACCAGGGGCTGACTTCCAAGACTGGATGGACTCTAGTGCCTTCCGAGTATCAGGCAAGCTGTATAGGTATTTCATAGTAATAGAAATGATGGTGCTGGTAATGATGATGATAACGATAACAATAACGCACGCCTGGTTCTCCTATGGACGACAGTTAGGGACAGTTAGGAACCCAAGTCCCTTTTGAAATTCAAGAGCAGTGAGGACGTGGCAGCTGCCATCTCCCCTGCCTTTCTCAACAGGTACAGGCAGACCATCTACCCACCGGCACCGGAGTCCTGCCTCGTCTCGGATCCCCCCCACCCCTGACTGTGCCCGGTCTTTTCGCCGTTCTTCCACCCGTGGCAGGGTGGCTGCCCTCCTTCCTTGCTCCTCTCTGCCCCTCTCCAGCCGACTGGCCCCACTCTCCGGCCACAAAACCAAGGAAAGACATGACCCGCGTGCTCCCTTTCCGCCCGGGGGCTTCCTACGGGGGGCAGGCACCGGGGTAGCGAGAGGTCTCGGGTTTTCCGGCCTCCCTGGCTGCCCTGCTCCCCCTTGCCCTTCACTCGGTGCGTTGCCGTGGAAACGGCAGGGTGGCGAGGAGGAGGAAAGAAGAAACATTGCTTTCTCCTCCTCCCTCGGGAATAGGCGCCGCAGCCAGCCAGCGGCCAGGGGCGTTTCCTCCTGCCCTCTCTGCCCGGTTTCCCCGGGGGGGCCCCAGAGCAGAGCATGGGACGGGGACTCGGCGGCTGCGGCCACGGCACCCGGCCCGCCGCCCTCCGGTAGAGGTGCTCGGAGCTGAGCCCGCGCTCTGGGGAGAGGGAGAGGGAGAGGCCCTCCTCCGGGCGGGCGGGCGGGAAGGAGGCTTTGGACTTGGCCGCGCTCAGGTGCTTGCTTGTTCCCCTCGCCCCCGTCGCTCTTTGAAACCACTCGCCGGGCTGGCGGGCTGGCTGGCTGGCGGGCGGGCGGGCTTTCTGCGCCCTCTTCTTTCCCCCAAGACGTGTTCTCTTTCTCTCACTCTGACACACGTGGCGCTGGGCGCGCGTTTTGTTGGTCGCTCCTGCGAGTCGGTCGCGGGAATGTAAAAAAGGGGCACGGGCTAGATGGCGATTGAAACCTGCCGCTTTCCTCCCGGGTGGCTAACAGCACCACGTGGACGCAGGAGCCACGACGTGGCTTTGGGTGTCACGTGGGAAGGGAGCGCCCGTGTTGACTTGGGTTTCTCAGGGTAGTGATGGGGTGGTCAAAGGCAAGAAGAAAGAAGAATTGGGGGGCGGGCAGAAGAGAGATGTGGAAGCCTTTGATATGTTTCAAAAAATGAGGAATTACTGAACACGAGGATTTCTTAAAACAAGCGGAGAAAAAAAAGGTGTATGTAGCAGCCCAGGTAACCTGAGGCTTAATGGTCCCTGAGGAGAAAATTGGTGGGAAAAAGAGGGACATGGTTAATGACTTCCAGTTCGTCCCCCTCTTTTAAGTATCTGCATAACCGTATTAAAGAAGGTAAGAAGGGCACCATTAAAGATAAAACGGATCGCTGTCTCTCTTTCCTCCCCGAAATTCATTAGCTCAAGTGACTTTCAACCAGATTTCACTAGTATCTAGCTCCTGGGTGATAAGATGTGGCAGTATGATGAGAATGTTTCTGAACATGTGCAAAGTGTTTGCATCTCCCTATTGAGTAATTACAGCTAGGCCTTAGGCATCTGGTCAGAAGGTATGGCTTTGTGTCACCGTTGAGCTCCTGGGACCTGTCGACATGGAAATTAATCATTGGGGAATATGCTTCTCAGGTTAAAAAGAGAGAGTGTGTCTGAATGCTGGAAGATGAATAGTTGAATGAATTAAATGGAAGTGCAGTTGTGGCAGTGGGGCTTCAGCTGATTCTTCCCTTCCAAGAGAACAAGGTAAGAATGAGATACTGCATCCAAAGGAGATAGAACTATAATAAACAATGTCTCTGCATCTATAGTGCCCTCTTTCTCACTTCCTAATTGTCACACTTGTATATCACTTTAACTGCCATGATTCCATCCTATAGAAACCTTGGATTTGTAGTTTAGTGAGGTATTTAGAATTCTTACCTAGAGATTTCTGGTACTTGGTTGTTACGTGCCTTCAGGTTGTTTCTTGCTTATGGACACCCCGAGGCAATCCTATCACAGAGTTTTATTGGCAAGATTTGTTTAGAAGGGGGTTTGCCTTCCTCTGAAGCTTGGAGAGTGTGTCTTGCCCAAAGTCACCCAGCGCGTTTCCATGGCTGAGCAGAGATTCAGTTACTGGTCTCCAGAGTCATAGTCTAGTGCTCAAAGCACTACACCATGCTGGTTTTTGCTAGTATTTTAGCAGGCTACAAATCTCAGGATTCCATAGAATTTATCCATGGCAATTGAAGAGGTATCAAGATGCTACAGTTGTGCATTGTGAAAGGGGCCATACGTCTATGTGTCTTTGTAGTTTCCCTTTTGGAAGAATCATGCTTTTCTAGTATGTTAAAGGAAGCTCGCTCACTTCCCTGCAAATAAAAAAACCAGGTGGGCTTGCACCTTCTATCCCGATGTCGTAATCTTGATTGATTTATTTTTTTCCTGTATGGTGTTGTTTACTTGCAGTGTGAAGGAGAGCAGTTCACTCGCTACCTGAAGACTTTATCTTTTCATTTTGCTACATCTCTGAGGTAGAAGGGAGATCAAAAATTGGATCACTCTGCATTACACTATCTGTGAAAAAAAGTAATTTTGAAAACTCTGTTGTCATTCATTGTCACAGGCCATCATCCCTTCCAATCTCTTATTTCACTGAATGTACTCCTGTGAGGATAATAACACAATTTGACAAGTAAGGGTTGTGAAAAAAACAACCAACCAACCAACCAAACAAAAAACAAACACCAAAAAAGAAAAAGAAAAAAAAACCACTGTGATGATTTATTTCTGTCTTACATTGGTGTCTTCTCTCCACTCCCAGTGAAATACTGCCAGCTGAAAGTTACTATAAGCATGTATTGTTTCCTTGTCAGTATTTGATATGATAGTCCTCCTGTATTGATCATGTTATCTCTGAGTTAGTATTGATTTTAGATTAATTTAGGATATTGTGAACTGGCAACCTTTAGGATATTGTGAGCTGGCGACCTTATGGTTGATTTTCAGGTTGAAGAAGATGAAGGAGAAATAGAAGAGTAGAATTAACATCAAAGAAAAAAGACAAGTATGAAGACAGTTGAGGAGAAAAATATTGCCAGCTGTGGTGACTACAAACTTGGGTGTTTAGGGGATCCATTGATTGCATAGAAAAGCTCCTGTAGAAAAGGATTTCTTTGCTAGGCTTGGTTTTTCTCAGCTTTTCTTCTCTCCAACTATAGTTCATGTGAGTATGCAGAAACTCAAGATGACTTTCCTGTTCTCGAGAGAGTGGCATGAACGTGTTGCCTAGCAGAAGTTGCTCTTTAACTGTATTGAAACTGAATCCTTAGGGACACACTAAGAAAACGCTTCTGTGGTTCTTTAGGGAGAGAAAGAGAGAGCACCGATGGCGGTCCCAGTGTGCCTGTCTTACTGGATGTGTATGCACACTGTGAACAAGGAATTTGAGCAAGTCTGTAAGGGAGAGGTGCAGAGGAAAAATAACTTTGTACTTGTTGGCCCAACAGGTGTGCAGACCAAAGAATCTACCAGAAGCAGGAACCTGAAGAGGGGGGTTGAAGCTCGGCTATGAGTAGTCCCAGTGCCAAGCCAACGTGCCTTTCACAGCCGGTGGTGAAGAGTGTGGTGGTGTATCGCAATGGGGACCCCTTTTTCCCAGGACGCCGTGTGGTCATCCATGAGAAGAAAGTGTCTAGTTTTGATGTCTTCCTAAAAGAAGTGACAGGTGGAGTGAATGCTTCTTTTGGGGCTGTACGGAATATTTACACACCCCGAGGTGGACACCGTGTCCGGCAACTAGATGAAATTCAAAGTGGAGAGCGTTATGTCGCTGGTGGCCGAGAAGCCTTCAAAAAACTAAAGTGAGTAGCAACGTTTTGAAACAAACCCTAAAATAGCCTAGAAAATATGTGATCTTCTAAATGATACAACACAACACAAGCGAATCTGCAACATAGACAGTGGCACACTGTCACATTTTCATGAGAAGATCAAAAAAGAAAGTGAAGATTTATTAACAAGAATGGAGAAGTTTCATAGTTTGGAAGGTTCTTCCACTTCATTTTCCCAGTCCTGTTCCACTGTGCTCTCCGCTACCCCATGTATATTCCTTTTACCCAAGATATTTGTGTCACTTTCCCATCAGGTCTTTGGCTCTGAAGAAAAGGAACACTTGGTTGAAAACATCTTCCACTCTAAAATCAGTAGTGGCATTGATGAGAACATGTGAGGCTATTGAGGGTTGTTTGAATGGTAATCAGCATTGACGGGGATGTTTCTAATGCTGCAATTATATACAGCAACAGTTCTTAACTTGGGGTCCATGGACCCCTGGAGGGCTGCAGGGTCCTCACAGGGGGTCTGCAAAGGCTTGAAGCAATGTTATAAGCTTTTACTGTTAGAATGAATGAATGGAAGGAAGGACGGACGGAAGGAAGGAAGGAAGGTTGGTTACCCTAAATAGCTGAGGAACCCCGAGGTCCTCCAGCAGTACCAGTGCCTCCGTGAAAAGGTGGGGAAATATTAGCTCAAAAAGGAGGCTTGCAAGAAGTGGGATAACCTTAATGGGATCTTTCGTCACCACTGCATACCAGTACTAGTGTAGGAATACCAGTCAGAGATTCAAAGAATACCTTTAAAATGTTTTATTGGGGAATTAATCAGCCAAGTACACAAGATTTAAGCAGTCTGACAATCACATAAGACTAACTGAAGGAAAAGGGGAGGAAAAGTTTGGATAGTGAAGTTCTTAGGGAAAAGTGGACAATAATTACCAATCCTGCAGAAGGGGACCAGCACTGTGAAGGCTCAAATCTGAGGGGCTTGAGGGTAGTTTAGGATCGGGGAACAAACTGACAGAGTGACAGCCTGCTTCTAAAGGTCTACCTGAATAATTGGAGAGCAAACAGGCAGAGCGGCAGCCTACATCTAAGGGGCTACAAGGAACTGCAAATCAGTCAGGAGTTAAGTGCCCTTTCTAGACTTTGAAGTGGAGCTTCTGGCAAAGCTCAACACTTTCTCATGGAAGTGAGTTACAGGAGATTGTTTTGACACCAGGTTGACAGAATTATAGAAATCACGGTAGCCTCCTGAAGTTTGGATTGGCAGGGGAAATCTTTGGGTGAGAACCCAAAAAGATAGTCTCTGATCAAAAGAATGATCTCTGCTTGTCTCCAGGTCTGGAAAGATTTGTGATAGGAAAAAGAGATTAGCTTGGGCTCCTGGATGCCAGGGCTTTCTTCTCAATCTTCTTTGAATTTTATGGCCTTATTCATATCTTAGCAGCCTGAACTGACAACAGCTTTTTCTCCAGCCAGTGTGCATCCAGTCATGCATTTCCAGCCTTTAAAAAATATTTTTTTGTTTTTTTTAATATTTTTTTTTGTCTCCCGAACAACAAAAAATATTTTTTAAAGCGGGTTCATGGTAAAGAAAAAGTGAAGAACTACTCTTATACAGCAGTGTTGCACAGGGTGGCCAGATGCAAGGGAAGCATCTGGATCCTTTAGCAGTTGTGGAAAAGAGGCTTTTCAGCAAGGGTAGTTTGTCATGAATACTACGCTAACTAAAATGCCCTCTTCTAAACAACTGTTAAAAGTGCTGGAGAGAAGTGCTGTTCTGTTTGGTATCAGGCCACCATAGTGCATACTTACCTAGGAGTAAGTCCCATTGGACTCAGTGGGATTTACTTCTGAGGGGGCCCACCTAGAACTGAACTTTTGACAAAACTTGTGTAGGACTACACTGTTAGATTTTTAAATCTCTGTCACAAAGTCAAAAAAACATAGAAAAGAAAAAAAAGGAACTGTTCCTGCATTTGTTTATTCAGAATTAAGTCCCACTTTATTTATTAAGATCTGATCCTAGGTAAGCGTGCATAGGTTTGTAACCTTTATTACTTTGATAAGTCATGTCTGTTGGATGAATATCCTAGCTTGAATGCCAAATAGCCTTTGTTATATACACAAACACAAATTAGTTGTTTTCCTTTCCAGGGCATCTTAAAAACTATAGTACTGTGAGGGGTTTGATGGATCTCCAACAAAATTTTCAGTATCTACATCGAAAGATTCTTTAGTGAAACCATGATAGCCAAACTCTTATAATGCTGATACATACAGAATCAGTATATCCTATTGTAGCTTTATTATTTCCTTTATATTTTCTGGTTTTTATTCAGTGTGTCAATAGCACCATGATCTGAAGCATCTTGGAAACCCTTCAGATGATGCATTGCCAAGCTGAAACAACAGGGGTATTTTTTGGCGGGGGTCATTTTTGTATGTTAATGACTGTAAATGTAAATCCTAGCAGTTCTGAGATCATAAGTCCCGGTTATGATCTTATAACCGTTAAACAGGATACCAGCCAAAGTATAACATATGGAACTTTCACTGGAAGTTATTCAACTTGTATCCATCTAATTAAATGTAAAGAAGCTTCTACCTGACATGATACTGACATGATACTCAGGTGTCCTGTATACTGATAGCAAATTTTTTCTTCCACTATGGATCCTTAGAGCCAAAATCCCACCTTAGCCATTCAGGAGTATCAGTAGGCTTGAGGATACATCAAGGTTTAAAGAAGCAAATAGCCCAGTGAGAGTTGAGTATGATCAATGAGATGCTGGTTGACTGTTGGGATGACGGTGGGGTGGGGAGGTAGGTAAAGACAGAACATTTTGTTTAAAGTCTCATTTCAATGTAACCGATACTCTTCTTGATTTTCAGCTACTTGGATATTGGGGAGCCAAAGAAACGGCCCACAGAAATAAATAATGAGGTACCGTAGTAATTTATCCAATAAAAAAAAATAGCATCTCACAGTTTGTAACATGGTCCTGCCGGTGGATATGCAAACATAGAAAGGCTACATTCCTTTTCTTGCTTCCTTGCACTAAGTCTTATTGTACATGAGGATTACACAGTAGGAGTCATTCATTTCCACAGTTCAACAGAGGTCTAGGGAGACTGTTGTGGATACTCAGAACTTAAACACAGCTCCCCTAAAGTCTGCTTTGTCCATCCTTTTGGAAGAGTACTACTTGGCTTTGCTTGAAAGGGCAGTAATATATTTGGAATATAGGAAACTTCCTTATATTACATCAGACTCTGCTCTATCTGGGTCCATCTGGTTTCAGACAGAGATCTTTCCGAGCCCTACCAAAAGTTGCCAGATACTAAATCTGCCTGCAGAGAATGTACTCAGCTGTTGAGCTCTGGTCCTTCTGTTATTAACAATCAATAAATTCAAGCTGTAAGACAGACTTTAATTACTTTTCACAGCTACAGGGAATAGAAACAGTGAATGTTGTCTATTCCAGAATAATTTTACTCAGATCAGAGATTGTGATCTGGAGAATAGATCCAGCTAATTATTTCTGCAACTTCTCAACATGCTAATACAATACTGGGAATTGCCTTGGCAAAGTAGAGTTACAGGATTAATGTATTTGTTGCATATAGAATTATGCATTTACTTACATGCCTAGTATCTATTTACATTTCTATTACACTCTGTCATAAATAACTCAGAGTGGCTTACTTCCAGATTCTGAACATACCTATTTCTGCTTAGCATCTACAATGTAGCAGTTTTTGGTGCTCCCACAACAAAACCACGTTTGCTTGTGTGACTGGGGACATAAGTTAAGTCCTGGAAAATGTATAATTGGGAATTCGCGCATTTTTCACGTAGCACCCTTTGTCTTTTTAGATTATAGTTTTTCTCCACATTTGCAGGTTTGACTCCCGCGAATTTGATTATTTGCAAGGTGCCTGTGCCTTCCCTATTCTCTTCCTCCCATTCTCTTGCATTTTGCTGGAGTGGAAAAAGAAGGCAAATGGGCTGACACAGAAGGTAAGGCAATGGCGGGGAGGAGACACACGCGCACACTTTCCTTGTGCGCTCTGGTGTTCTCCCCTCCCATTCCGTTGCCTCTGCCCCAGTGTTGAGAACTTGTGCCAGGGCAAAAGGTAAGGCAGTCGAGGGGGCACACACACACCTTCCTTCTTCCCTCTGGAGCACCACCCTCTCACTCCCTTGTCTCTGACCTGCACGCAGAGAAGGAAGACTCCTGCTTCAGAACCTGGAAAGGACGGGGAAGGGGATCACAGGGGGAGTAATTTGCAATTATTCCACTTTTGTGAAGGTTCTGCACCCGGAACCCACACAAATGTGGAAGGGCCACTGTACAACTCCCATCGTCCCTTAACACTGGATATGCTGACTAGGGCTGATACGAGTTGCCAAAATATCTGCAGATTCTGGGTTAGAAAAACCTGCAGGGAATGTGTCAAGTCACAAAGTTAATTTAGAGTTGTCAGGATGTTAGTTCAACATGAAAAAAGCAACTAAGTTTGTTTTCAACATGTAATAGTAAAAGAAGTTATAAGTCAGTTTGCTTTGATATCTCAGTACAAATATCTGACCTAGACTAAAGGACTACAATTCTGTTTGTTCCTGCTCATTGACAGTGCTTGCTGTGGCTGTTCGGATTTTTTGGCTACAATATGTGGATGGTACCAGGTTGGAGAAATCTCATGTTAGTTAGGATGAACTAATTTCAGCCATCTGTACTCCTTTAAAAAACAACACTGCTTAGAATCTTACGGTTCACTGATATGATCTAAATGTACAAAGCAGGAATGTGTACTCTACAGATATGACTATTTGTGATAAGTGATCCCGTGCTGAATCTCTTACTTAAAAACATAAGAAATATGTTAGAGAAATGTTAGAGAAAAATGTTAGAGAAAAATCTAGAGCTGACTAGTGAACCACAGGCTACCTTCTCCTGAGATCTCTAGGACATATCATAAACAGTTATACATTGGTTACATTTTGGTGTTAAAAGAACTTGAGTTTGCAAAGTGCTTCCTCTTTTTCTCCCTTCCTTTCTTTGCAGGAGGAGCAGAAGGGATGAGGTTAGAAGCTTCCAGCTGAAGACTCAAATCAGAATTGGAGATTTTCTGCAAACTGTAGTTTTGTGCTTTCTCCAAATCTGTAATTTGGCAAGCTAGCTTGCTTATAAACTAGGGTCCCAAATCTTGGTTTGAGATCCTAGTTTTGTTGGCAAGTAATGAAATTGCAAACTATGATTTACTTTGCACTGTGATTTGCCACAAACCATGACTGGTAACTCCTAATCTTCTCCCCTCATGTGCAGGGGAAGGGATATCTAGGGAGAGACAGCACAAAAATTTGAGGTTCATGCTTGATTGTTCTTGTCTAAGGCCATTTCTGCACTACACTCTTATAGCGTGATTATTCCACTTTCAACATCCTATGGAATCCTGGAGTTTGCAGTTTCGGGAGGGGCCGGCTGGCCCCTCCCAAAACTGTAAACCCCAGGATTCTATAGGATGTTGAAAGTGGAATAATCACGCTATAGAGTGTAGTGCGGAAATGGCCTAAGTCTTCTTGTTGTCTCTTTGGTTTAATTCAGATATTATGCTAAATCATGGAGTGATACAACATTTGAAAAGTCATGGACATCTGTGGCACCCTGACTCTGGCTAGCAGAATTAGAAGGCATGGATTGAATGGGAATTGAAAACTGTTTGGCAAACCATAGTTATGGGCTTTGCTCTGCTTCCAGAGATCCTTGCAACATAGAAACAGTAGTTCTTCCTCCTGGTCCCTGTGCCTCACACACTAGGAGCTTTTGCGTGTGCGCGGTACCGTACGGAAAATTCTAGAGCTTAGTAGCTTGGCGGGAACCCCTCCCTCCATGCCTCTACTGGGTTTGCTCAGCCCGCCGAGCAACGGTCTCCCTTCAGTTCTTTCTTGTTCACCGTCATGTACGGAGGTTCTGAGCTTGGTGCTGTTTTTCTCTTTGTGTTTTCTGGCAAATTTTTCTGGCTTTTCGATTTCGGATTTTTGGCTTCGGATTTTGGACTGGTCTTGTTATTTCGGTGATCTATTCCTGTTTTCCCCTGGAACTTCTACCCCGACCTGCCAAACCTCCCCCACTTCGTCTTCGGTCTTCGACTCGTCGTTTTCTTCTCTAACTCTCCTAACTTCTATGTTGGCTTTGTTCAAGCCTTGCGAAAAGTGTGGTTGCAAGGTCACCCTTTCGGACGGACACAACCAGTGTCTCCTGTGTTTGGGTGAGGCACATAACACCCAGGCCTGCCCAATCTGCAGGGAGCTCACATCTCAGACTCTGAGGTACCGTCTCACGCGCCTCAAGTCTTTCTGCTGGGAGCAGTCTTTGACATCACAAGATTTGACTCCATCCGTCCCGAGGATATCGACACCTTCCTCGAGCCGACCTGCGACCATGCTTCCACCAGACTCGGTGGCTGCCGATCCCGGAGCGACAGATCAGGCAGCCCTCCCCGTGTCATCAGGAGACCTACCCGGAGCAGAGGGAACCCTACCTGGAACGCAGTGACTACCCGGACCGCAGGGTTAGACAACCGTCCCCACAACATCGGGAAGCCTACCTTGGATGGTCTCAGGCTCCCCGTGACTCACCCTATTCCTCAGTGTCGCACACGATGAGGTATGGGCAAGAACAAGCCTGGAGGGAGTATCCGGCCTCGTACAGGTCCTACTCGCCTTCATATCAGGACCGCTATCATCCCGATGTGAGGCAGTGGTCGCCTTACCACCGCTCCCATTTGCCATCACGTGGGGACTACCACTCACGGCGTGAGCGCTCTCCATCACGCTCGCCTCGACGATCACCATACTGTCGATCCCGTGAACGCAAGCCCCACTACCGGGCTGTCTCGCCACCTCCACGGGTAACATCTACGGTGTCCCACCCGACATCAGAGGCTATCCCGGTGCAGACCTCGACCGCTGTTGCCACGGTCACTCAGGCTGTACAATACCCGGTCCCCGTGGTGATCCTCCCAACAAGGGCTGTGCCCTCTCGCCCATCGGGCTCAGCCTCCTCCGGCCAAATATACCACCACCGCTGCTCCGACGGTTACCCTATTGGTACCGTCCTGACACCTATCGCCTGAGCGGTCGCCGGATAGATCGCCGGATCGTTCCTTGACGCCGTTGTCCCAAGATTACGAGTCCGACTTGGACTCCAAGGAGTTGACGCCAAAGTCTCACAAGTCACCACCCCTGGCCTTTGGGGACCCAGCTCCCGAGTCGGCGCCTGAGGATGTGAGGCAGTTCTCCAACATCCTCCTCTGGATGTCAGCGGCTCTGGGCCTCAAGGTGGCGGAACCGGCCCTGGCGGTGCAGGACCCGGTCTTCCACTACGTGGATACCCGTTCGCCATCGACGGCTCCGCTCCCGTTCCTGCCCGCCTTGATGGAGGCCCTCAAACATCCATGGCCCCAACCGGCTTCCGCCCAGCCGATACCACACTGGCTTGAGCATTTGTACTGCACCCAGAGGGAGGACGCCGAGTTCCTTTTCAACTGCCCTCAGCCTAACTCGGTGGTTGTTGAGTCTGCCCAGACCAAAGGAGGTACTAGGCCCCACACGACTCCGCCTGACAGAGAGGGACGTTGACTTGACACTTTCGGGAGGAGATTCTACTCAACCTCCTCCCTGATAGCAAGAGTGTCGAATACCCAGGCGTGTCTGGCTGTGTACCTCTGGAGCCTGTTGGACAAGTTCTCACTGATATTGTCCACTGTCCCGGAAGAGAGCAGAGCGAGTGCCAACCAGTTCTACAATGAGGTGGTGTCACTCGCGAACCAGCAGATCCTCTCCTCCAGGCACTCTGTCGAGGTTGCCGCCCGAGTCATGGTTGGCTCCGTAGCCCTCTGCCGCTATGCTTGGCTACGTTCCTCGGGCCTGCAAGAGGACACTTGGAAGCGCATTGAGGACCTTCCTTTTGATGGTAAGGGACTCTTCAGTGCATTGACTGATGAGGCCATGGACCACATTGTCAAGGCCCGGCTAACGGCCAAGAAGATGGGGATTCGTCAGCCTCAACAGTCCTGTCGCGGCTTCGCCTCTAGACCAGCTTGGCAGCGATCATCTTTGTCCAGTTTCCGGCCTCGCTCGCCTTGGTTGGCACCGTCGAGGACTTCCACCGCATCCTCTTCGCTTCGGCCCCAGCAAAGCCGCCAGACTTCGTTGAAAGAGTCGTCATCGGGAACCAAGTCCCGATTTTGATGTGATGTGCAGGACGCCTCCACAGCCTACATCCCACCTGCCAGCAGCCCTCAAAGACCATCCCAGCCTGGCCGAACACCTCGCCAAATGGCGATCAATCACCATGGACTCTTGGGTTCTCACCATCGTCCGTCTTGGTTACGCCATCGAGTTCTCAAGTATTCCACCGCGAGGCATTTTCTATTCCACCCAGACCAGCCCAGCGCTGTTGGAAGAGATTCAGTCCCTTCTACAGAAGGGAGTGATCGAAAAGGTCCCGACCTCGGCCACTTCCATCGGCTTCTACTCCTGGTACTTCACCATACCGAAGTCGGACGGGACCCTGCAACCCATTCTAGACGTCTGAGGGGTGAATGAATACATCCGGCCCAGGAGGTTCAAGATGGTCACGCTGTCTATGATCCTCCCCTTCCTTCGTCGGGGAGACTGATTTGCATCCATCGACCTCCGGGATACCTATTTTCACATCTTGATTTGTCCTCAACACAGAAGATACCTTCGGTTCACGATTGACGGCACCTCCTACCAGTACCAGGTGCTGCCGTTCGGCCTCTCCACCGCACCGAGGGTCTTCACGAAGTGCATGGCCCCTGTGGTCTCTCATCTGTGGACGAAGGGCATCACCGTCTTCCCCTACCTAGATGATTGGCTGTTGGTCGCGTCCTGCAAGAGCAACCTCTGTTCGGACATCCACCGGACTTTGTCACTTCTGACCCACCTGGGTCTTCAGGTCAACCCAGAGAAGTCCCACCTCGAGCCGGTGAGAGTGCTCGACTTCATCAGAGTGACCCTAGACTCGATCTCGGCCAGAGCCTACCTGCCCCTGGAGCGAGCCCATACCCTCCGCTGGGCCGCTTCTGCTGCCTTTGACGCCCTGATGATATTGGTGAGGAGGATCCAGCAGCTCCTTGGGTACATGGCTTCCACCACAACCGTCATGTACCTCTCAAGACTTCGAGCACGCCCACTTCAGCACTGGTTCGTCAGAGCCTTCAACCCACTCCGAGACGACCAGGGGCTACGACTCTGACTCCCACCGCAGATACGACACTCCCTGCTATGGTGGCTCTCCTACCGCCAGCTCCTGTCAGGGATGCCTTTCCGGCAGCCGACTCCTCATCTCACGGTCACGACGGATGCCTCCCTCTTCGGGTGGGGAGCGCATTGCGACGACCTCAGAGTCCGGGGACATTGGACTGGTGATGAGACTGAGCTACACATCAACGCCCTCGAGCTCCTCGCCATCGGGAAAGCTCTGAGGGCGTTCTACAACCTGGTCGCGGGCCGGATGGTCCTCATCCTGACGGACAACACGACGGCCATCTGTTATGTCAACAGACAGGAAGGGACCCACTCCACCACGCTCCTCACCATTGCCCTCCAGCTCTGGGAGTGGTGCGTGTTGCTGCGGGTCCACCCAATTGCCTTCCACCTGGCTGGTCAGGAGAACACCATGGCGGACGCCCTGAGCAGGGACACCTCTTCCCACCACAAGTGGTCCCTCTCGGATGAGGTGTTCCGTCTAATACAACATCGCTGGGGCGAGCCCACAATCGACCTCTTCGCTACCGTATCAAATGCGAAGTGTCGCCGGTACTGCTCGAGAGCCAGCTGGGGACCGGGCTCTCTCGGCGACGCCTTCCAGTTCCGGTGGACCGACGGGTTCCTCTATGCTTTCCCGCCGTTTCCTCTCCTGGGCCGAGTGGTCGCCAAGATCCTGGTGGACCGAGCCGACATCGTCCTCGTAGCCCTGTACTGGCTGAGACAGCATTGGTTTGCGCCTCTGCTCGAGGCTGCTCGAGGACGACTTCTCAGGCTACCAACAGCACGTGATCTGCTGTCTCATTCGGACGGTCGCGTTCTCCACCCCGACCTGCCACTCCTGGCCCTGCACGCATGGAGGATAGCACCATACACGACACCGCAATACAAAATGTCTTGACCGCGGCCAGGAAGGAATCGACCCACCGCAACTACACTTACAAGTGGCAGCGGTTCATTACCTTTGCTGAGGCGTGAGGTGAGCCAGTATCGCCTGTCGGCCTCGGTACTGTGCTCTGCTTCCTGCTCCACCTCCAACAGCAGGGACTCGCGTTTCCTTCCTTGAAGGTCTACCTCTCCGCCATCGAGGCCCACCAACCTTGAGGCTCTCCATCGGCAGCGCTCTTGTGGGATGCCACCATGAAGCAATTCATGACGGGGCTTCAACATCTATACCCAACGGTATCGCCACCGCTGCCCCCTGATCGCTGTCCCTGGTCCTTTCCCAGCTCATGTGACTGCCTTTCGAGCCCATGGCCACTGCCGATGACAGGCTCCTCACCATCAAGATGGCCTTCCTGGTAGCTGTCACCTCTGCCAGGCGGGCCAGTGAGCTGACAGCCCTGTGAGCCAATGAGCCCTTTCTGGTGTTCCATCGGGACAAGGTAGTCCTTCGCCTGGACATTTCCTTCCTGCCTAAGGTGGTGTCCCACTTCCACCTTAACCAGGACATTATCCTACCTACTTTTCACCTGAACCGGACGATGCCCCTGGAGCGATCCCTCCACTCCTTGGACGTCCGTCGAGCCCTGGCCTTTTACACCCAGTTGACTGCGACCTTCAGACAGACCCCACACCTGTTTGTCTGCTATGGTCAGTGTCGCAGAGACCACAAGGTGTCCATCCAGAGGTTCTCCAAGTGGGTGGCCTAGACTATCTTGCTTGCCTACGAGATGGCCAAGCAGCCTCCACCAGACCTGCTTTGGCCCCACTCCACTAGAGCTGTGGCATCCTCAGCAGCCCTCCTGCGAGGTGTGGACCTGCAAGAACTTTGTCGAGTGGCGACCTGGTCCAGGCCATCGACCTTCGTGTGCCACTATTGACTGAACTGCTGGTCCCGGAGAGATGCCCGGTTTGGACGAGCGGTGCTGGCCTCCATACTCTAGGATCTGACCCACCGTCCTTCTGGTAAGCTACAAAATCTCCTAGTTCATGAGGCACAGAGACCACGAAGAAGAAGAACAGGTTGCTTACCTGTAACTGTGGTTCTTCGAGTGGTCATCTGTGCCCTCACACACACACACCCAGCCGTCCCCTCTTTCTCAGGTCCCTTATGGGCAGCATTTAGAACTGAAGGGAGACCATTGCTCGGTGGGCTGAGCATGCCCAGTAGAGGCATGGGGGGAGGGGTTCCCGCCAAGCTACTAAGCTCTAGAATTTTCCATACGGTACCGCACATGCGCGAAAGCTCCTAGTGTGTGAGGGCACAGATGACCGCTTGAAGAACCACAGTTACAGGTAAGCAACCTGTTCTTATTAATGGATGGAATGTGAAAGTAGACAAGGCAGGGATATATATATATATATATATAATTCATGTAGCTTTCAAAGCTCAAACCATGATTTGGGTTTTGAAGAAGTGGAAACCATTGATAGAATTTCAAACTGAGATTTTAAAGTTCATTAATGATCTGTTATGAGGTTAAAATCCAATCTCTTCTGTGGTTTTGGTTTCTTTCTTTCTTGCTTCAGATCTCCTGACCTTTTTGGGAAAACTGTTTCCTTATAGAAAAGATTGTAAAGAAAAGTCAGACACTATATTCTGATCACAGTAATTTTTATTTTAGTATGAGATCATTGAAAACTGATATAATACAGAAATATCACATAATTACTTCCCACAAGGATGAGATAATTTAATCATATACCGCCAATATTTATAGTCAAGTGAAAATCCTTTTTTTTTAAAAAAAAAAGTGAAACCCACATTTTCTACTTAGAAGATGAGAAAAATCTATGTTACTGAAATTTCTGAAAATTCAGTGCCCCAGAGAGTACCATATATGATGGAGTGTGGTGGATAATGAAGATATTTAGCTAAAATGTGTGCAAAAGAGCATTTATAGCTTGAGTCACTCTTTTGTATGTGTCATGATATATTCTTAATGTGATCCAAACTTTGGCTTTGTTCACACAAAGTGGTGTGTTTAAAAAGTATTGAGAAGCCTTTGGATAGAATCAGTGTTCTTTCTTCCCTTCCAGGTTATATTGAGAAGCCTTTAGATAGGCTTTCTTCTTTTCCAGGTTATTATTTGTTACATAGTCATTGATTCTAACATGGAATGCTGACTGACTTAAAAGTTCAGTTACAAAATAAGTTTGTGTCTATATATTCAAGGCTCCCAGTGTTTGCCACTTTAGAGTGAGGAAAGACTTGTCAGTGAAGTCAGATTGGCATGGAAGCCTAGATGCTTTTGGATTTTTCAAAGGTACAGTCTTGAGTGTGTGGCAGGTTAGATTACCTCAGTAATCTGGAAAATTATGTGTCCTGCAAGAGTTCTGTGGCTACAGATCATATAAGTTTATCATTCATTATTAAAACAGGAGGTGTTTAGGGACTAGCACTGGCTTCTTTGCCTAAGTGGCAACAGCTGATTGCTATTTTGTAGAAAATACTTGGTACTAGCTGCCATCAAATTCTTATGCCCCATGATGAGGATTACAAACTAGTTTATATACTTATAATAAAGGAGTACCCTCCCTCTTCTAGTTTATCACTGAGGCAAGAAAATGTAATTCTCCAGTTTTAGTCAACTATTCTTGACTTGCAGTTGTGGTAGCCTATTGTTGTAGTGCAGCAACTACAGGAGCAGGGAGAAGTAGATGGTAAATCAGAGAAATAAATAAAGAGGCAGCTGTGTTGATCATAAGAAAAACCCAAAATTTCATATTATGGTAATATGTGCATTAGAGCAAGCCAAAGGCACAGAAGTCTTATGCCTGGAATCTGTATTTCCCCAAATAGCAATCCCAGCTGTAAGAGCTCTGAGGGATCAGCATCATTTCCCAGAGTAATAAACCAAATGACTGTGGGAAGCTCACAACTAGGACATGAGGGCAGTAGCTTTTTCCCTACCATTTTAATTCTCAGTAACTTGCCATGTTGCCTCTGATCTTAAAGGTGGCATAGAGCCATGCTGGGGCCCTTTCCGAAGCTTACCTCCATCTGGGGTGGTTCCGCGGGGATCACGTGAGCAGCCTCTTCCATGAGGCACTCGCATCCCCTTTGCTCCGTCACGGCAGCAGCTGCCTGCCGGCCAGCAAACACCATGAGGGCTCTGCCTCTTCCTTGTGCAGTGCAGCTGGGTATTTTCCCAGGCTGTGCTGAGGGAGGAAGCGCGAGGGCCGCAACTCTGGAGGCTCCGCATGGACAACCAAAAGCTGAAAATGATATATTGCATGGTCGGTGCCTGCTGGCCCCGGCAGTGTCGCACAATTGCAAGGATATCATGTGAAACGCTCCTCGCAATTGTGTGACACTCCGGAGGCCCTTTCACATGACAAATGCCGTGCGAAAAGGGCCTGAGTAGTAGCCACCAATACCCTCTTTCCTTTATGAATTGATGTAATGTCTCCTTGGAAACCACCTAGGCTGGTGATCACCATCACATGCTGTGGAACTGAAAAATTTAATATTAGGTAACAGTAATAATAGCACTAAATATATGCGTCTCACTTTGCAGGGAGTACGTTTGTAAAGGATGTTATCTCTCTACTGAATTTTAACCAAAATGATCACCAAGGAGTGATGATCAGAAGAAAATTTTTCTCTTCTCTCTAAAAAGTTTAGGCTGCCACACTACTATCTGAAGAATAAAGGATCAGTCAGAATTAAATTAAAAGTTCTTTATTAAGAAGACAAATGCAATATGTTTTAGTAAGATTATACATTCAAACTAAAGACAAATAGGTAATTTTCTGAATATGTTGCACCCAAAATAGAGATATTTATAAGATCAGGCAGGAACTTGATGCTGGCACGTTCTGAGTTGTAGGACAGTCGCCAAAGTATGGAGCAATGCTGATCACCCATATGGAATGATGTAAAAAAGAAATTAGCTCTTCTCTTAAAGAGTGCATCAGCTGAATATGTCAATATTTAAATAAGTGTTATATTCTTGAGTATTAATGGTTCATTTCAGCAAAACCTTTTGAATGCCCTGTCTAAAATAAACCATAGCTTTCCACATGTTATAAAGGATGCAATAACTGGTTTTGAACTGGCACAGTTGATATAAGATTCTAATAATAATAATAATATTTCTATCCCGCCTCTCCCCATGGATTGAGGCGGCGAACAACAATAATACATTAATTACATTAAAAACATTAAAAAACATACCCAATCCTCCCCACCCACCAACCCATCTAAAACCAACCCCCTAAAACACACAACAATTAACAATTAACAACAATCAACTGCCTATTAAAGGAACAACAAGACAGTTGGTGGGAGGCGATTGAGGTACTAATCTGGGAAGGCGTGTTGAAGAGAGCAGTCTTGACTGCTTTTTTAAAGCAGTCAAGACTGGTAATATGCCGGGTCTCCTCCGGCAGGCCATTCCATAACTTGGGAGCGATAGAAGAGAAGGTCCTCTGGGTAACTGCAGCCAACCTAGTAGAGTAAGAATAATCTTTATTAATAATCTAGAGTAAGAATAATTTTTACTTACAGACTATACTGTAAGTACTTTACAGACTATACTGTAATTTGTAAGATAGTCATTTTAGAAATAAGACTCGTTAAAAACTATGATGTTTGTTGCTGAATGAAGGCTTTGTATTCTAGAAAAAATAACATTCATTGTGTGTTCTCATGCTGGAGAGTTGCAGAATAAGAGACAAAAAAGATTTGTCCTTAAAAAATAAAAAAAGGAACCTTATTTCTTATGCTGGTTGAATGACCCAGCTCATAAAAGTACTAGATTAATGTCCTAAAGTTCTGCAATAGCAAGCAGTTCAGTAAATTGTTTGGAAGGTAGTATCTTGGTAACCTAATTAGCACAACAAGTTATACAAACACTGTTACTCTTTCAAAATGAATACCTTGAGGATTCATTGCAGTATTGACCAGAAAGCCTGTGAAAACAAAATAGTAGATATGCTTATGTTTATTTAAAGATGTATATTTAGACATATTGGCTATAATTTAAATAGAGATGCAATACTGAGGAGACTGATTAGGTGAAGTATGTGGCTACTCAGTGTTCTGTGCGGGTTGATTGGCTCCCTGTTGACTGGCAAATTTAATGACCTTGCTCTCCCTTCTCACGGTTCTTCACCTTTAAACTGGACTTGAAGTGGATAGTCCTTCAAATAGAGGATACCGAAAAGTAGAGGACAGTAGTCTGTGAAGTAGATCCAGCGGCCAACCTAGCAGAGTGTTAAATGCTCTAAAACTGTATATACCAGGAGCAGGCAACTTGTGGATGTTATCGCACCAAATCTCTCATCAACTCGCCAAAAGTTGAGATGTTTGCAGGCTGCTTAACTCAAAAGGCATTCCCATCCCAATATTATGTAATGGTGTAGTTCTCCTGACTAAAGATACAAGTATGGAAGTGTGGCTATGCTTGTGAAAATGTGTGGGAAAAAACGCCCAGATGACAAGAGGACAGTCAACAAATACTTTCCCCCTAGGTAATGAATATCAAGTCACATAGGTGTGCGAAGTTATCAACATATAACTGTAGCTAGTGTTACTCTGTACATTGGAGGTCCCGGGAGGGGCGCCCAAATGACCAAACAAACCAAGCAAAGATGGGAAAATTAGCTGGAGCACTCTCTTAAGCTAACGAGAGGCAGGGTAACTTAGCGGGAGTCTTTTACCCTATATATACAGGTTCAGGTCAGTGAGCAGTCGGACAGTTTAAAATGGCAACAATGATATTTATTAACAAGCAGACAAATTATTAAGAAAACGTAACCACACAGCTAACTAGAAATAGGAAATGAGAGTTTTGGGGAAAAATGGGTGATACAACACCTTTCTCGTAGTCCTGAAGAGGTCCAAGTGAAGAGAAGGAAACTCGGCGTGGCAGCCGAGGGGAGCTCGCAGAACGAAGCGGCGGCAAGGTAGTCCAAACGGGCAGTCCAACGAGAGATCCGAGGAGCTCTCGGGACTGGGGGTTTTTATCAGGGAAAGAATGACTGTGGGCTACTCTGGTCTTGGGCGAAAACAATGAGTTTTGGGCTGGAGACAATGTCTCTGAAAGGTCAGAATTTACATGATTGAGTTAAGGTCCGAATTGACAATAGTATGGCTGGTATGTAGATGCAGCTAGCTTGGCAGTTGAGCACTCAGCTCGCCAGGGTGCCTGCTCGGGGCAAGGGTCTCTTTGTTTTGATGCGCATCTGTAATGAGAGTGTTTGTTTCGGGAGGTCTCCTAAAGCAGATCTGGCAAAACAGGGCTGAATTGAGATATCAAAAATGATACCTAAAGTTTACCAAAGGACAGGCTAGTTCATGGTGGTAACACTAGTTAGTATCATATGAGAAGTTCTCATAT
Organism: Iguana delicatissima; assembly: GCA_948472985.1. Taxonomy (NCBI): domain Eukaryota; kingdom Metazoa; phylum Chordata; class Lepidosauria; order Squamata; family Iguanidae; genus Iguana; species Iguana delicatissima. Next base: position 603,870 of record CAOKZL010000081.1, on the reverse strand, counting down.
GATTGGCTGGCTGTGAAGATTCTGTGGGATCCTGGGGTCAGCAGTTTAGGAGGGCCTTTAGAATTTGCAGCCAGAGAGTTCAGGCTGGTTGCTATGGAGATGGGGCCTACCAGCAGGAAGGAGGGCAGTGTATTCCCTCAGGAAACCAAACTGTATATGTTAATAACTCTGAATACAGATTGGATTGGGGAATATGGGGAAAAGTTACACGTACTAGACAAGACAGATTGGGGAGTTAGTGACAGAGGATCTTAAATCTCTGTATTTCAACCGCATCTAATTCCTAAGGAAAGGTAAAGTAATTCCTAAGGTATTTCTAACCTATGAGAAAATTTAAAAAATACCTGTGAGAAAATAAAATCCTGGGCAACACTGGGTAAATGCATTAGTTATACTTGTATGCAGCCTTTCTCCCGGTATGGGACTCAAGGTGGAAGTAGTGCTTGGATGAGAGACTGCCAATGAATACTAGGTGCTGTAGGCTATATTTCAGGAGAAAGAATTAGCAAAATCAGCCCTGAGTGTTCCTTGCCTAAAAAAACTCTATGAAATTGATGGGGTCACCATTAGTTTGACAGGCAACTTGAAGGCACATATGTACACACACATACACAAACAGAGCCTTAGAATGGTCATTGATGTGTGGCCCAGCAATCAGGAATAAGAAATAAAATGTCCACAAGTTGCATGCTTTTAAGGTATTTTTCTGGTATTGATGACAAGGCAGGAGGAGTCTGTCTGTCCAACAGATATGTCTATTCACTTTAGTCAAAAGAATATCAACCTTTTTGTCCTTTTCTTGTAAGAAAAAATATATACTTGACCAAATTTAAGGTGACCTTTTTCTGTTTTGTCTTGGGTTCAGTTTCCAGTTGTTCTCATAGATTCTGTTGTTCTTTTGGGTTTCCGTTAGTTCTTGGATCAAGTTCATGTTGTCACTGCAGTTCCAGGTTGTTTTACTGGCTTCTTGCTAAAGTCACTTTGAAGCCAAATTATTAAAATCACTTTGTTGAAATTGTGTTGCCACACAACTCAGGAGTTTGGCAGAGAGCCTCATTAACATTTTCCCCAGAATTCCTGGTCCTAGCTACCTCAGTTCCCATTTTTGCATAGACGGCTGTTTTCAAGTCTTTGTTCCTTGCATTTGCCACAGTACCTTCTCTGTGCTTGAGCTTTATCTTCAGGAGCAATCTAGTAGGATCTACCAGTACAAGCGTTCTCATCCCAAAGCCACAGTGTGTCCACAAATACACTTTTCTTGCATGAACATATGCTTAGGATTTCATCTCTTTGTGAACCTGTTGGATAGACACACTTGTTTGGGTTGGTTGTGCATTTTGTGATAATACAGTTACTTATATACAGAAACTGGAAAAAAACTAGTAATATTTGTGTAATCTCTTACTTTGTAATTCTAAAAGTGGGAAAAAGGTGTTGCAGTATTCAGTTATTCATAGTGCAGAAAAATCTTCTTTATATGTTCAGGGATCCATAATATTTTCGCTTAAGAATTTTCCATCCTTGATTCTCTGACTAATCTCAAAGTGCTTTTTGCTACGCATCACTGTCTTTTGACCAGAATGAACACATAGTTCCTTATTCACATTTTTTAAAAAAAAATAGCCAAACAATCTATGGTGTTTGAACGGTGTGGGAACTGTGTACATGTTAGCATAGGACACTGGAGGTAGAAAAGAGATACGGATTAGTTCCAAAACTTGTTTCAGTGTATTGTAAGATTCCATGTGTTAGGACAGCCTTTGCCAACCTAGCAGTTTGCAGGTGCATTCCATTACAAAGCCCACCATTTCAAGCCATTAACCAAATTTGGGATTTGTAATTCAATCATTCTGGAAAGTTCCAAGTTGTGGTAGGCCACTTAAAAGAAAGAGTACTTCTGATTTCAAGGAACCAGTAATAAAATGTGCACTTAAGGAGCAATAGCAATATTTATTTTGCTGTTCTCTATATATTCCTTAGTCTAAAAAAATCTCTAATGGATTAATGAATTAATTAACAAAGAATGTAATGAATTAAATTGCAAGTTCCCAAAATTAATGACAACAAATTAATTTCCCCCATTCCAATGATCACTGTCAATGAATTTTTAAACCTAATGTTCCAAATTGTGTTTTTGGGTGATCAGAGGATAATGGGATAGTGGTGTGCCATGGAGCATATGCAAGAGAAATGACCGAGGCAAGAAAAAGGTGAAAGGAACTGGAGATGAGGGAAAAGTGTTTTCATTCATCTCTGCCTATAATATGTGCTCATAAAGGAGTTTTAGATCCTAAAATATTCCAGTGTCTGTTTCTAAAGGTAAATGTAAGGTGAAAATTGGCGGTGTGTGGTGCTAATTCACAGACTAATATGGAATATTAGCCAATTATAAAAAGGTGATTTTTTGCAGGCAAATAACCAGATACTGGCTGCAATTTTTTTTTTTAACCTATCTAGTCTTATGAGAAGGTTAGCAATTTCACTAACTGGATTAAGCTGGTTTCTGAATGTTTGCTTTTTTTCCTAAAAGAGTTATGGGTTTAGTCTCTCGGTCTTTGACTAATGAACCTTGAATGTTCTTTTCATTTGCCTGATAGCCTTTGAACCTGATAGCAAGAACACTGCATTTGGACTTTTTGGTTCTCTTGACCCCAGTCTACCCTGAGGGAACACAAATATTTATGCTCAATTTACCAGGGAGGACTGAATATAATAGGCCATTGTATTTAGCTGGCCAGACCATGGTTCATTATACAAGCTGATCAACTTAATATGCACTACTGTGCTGAAATCTTCAAAGATTTAATCAGAGTGATTTTTTGGGAAGGGAGGGAGGAATCAGATTTGGGAGTCTGTATGTACACACTGCCCATTTGTTAATACTGAAACAAAAAGAGGACTTGTTGAAGAGATTTGCTGCTTGTCTATTATACATCAAGGTTTGGTTTTCCTGAAGAGTTTGAATTTTGAAATGTGGGGCATAACATGACAACTATTGTGATATTAACCATTTTGGGAATCCCAAATGCAAAGAACATTAGATGCTCTTCTGCCCAGTTCCCAAATGCTCAGGTAGAGTTGAATTTGTTTCAGTTTTACAGACACATCAATATTTACAAGGATGTTATCTCTCAAAATCTTATTCCATAATTGTTAGTCTCTAAGGCTGATGGGTTTGCCCCAGTACTTTTAGAATTTTAGCTTCAGGTTTTCTGGAACATTAATTATGAGCAAAGTCATAAGGATCCTTGCCAGAGATAACCTCTTGAGCTAAGAATGCAAGTCAAACCTGCTTGTTAAGTATGTATGGAGTGGGAAGGGAAGGAGGGGCAAGGCTTCTGTCCTCTCCACCTGTGTAGTGCAGGATTTGGAGGGGGAAGAGTAAGAGTCTGAATCTCAGTTTTTGCAGCCCACGTACAAGAAGTAGGCTTAGGAGACTGCTGGTGTTTATGTTGTAGGAGCATGTGGGGGAATGTTAATATGAGGGGTGGGGAGAGAGAAATCAAATCGTCCCTATGAAGAAGGTTCCCTATGAACAGTTTCCTATGAAGGAGTTCAAGAACTTATGTATAGAAAGGCTAAACTCTTGTTCAATACTACAGTTTAGGCTGAATTTACACAAAATCTGTGAAACTGGGCAAAATGTCAGTGTTGGCATTTAGCAGTTTTGATCCAAGGAACTAGATTGGCCTTAGATAGCGAGCTGAGCTAAACTGGCTCCATGCAGAAAGCCATCCATTTGAGGAATGGAGTATGGGAGGAAGTGGACGGACTCTCACCCATAAGGCACTGCATGTTTGTGAGGTACCTAGTATTATATCTTGTGTAGATAACTTAGTTGTGTAGTGAATGTTTTATGTGGATATGTGT